>CM066239.1:12648786-13241706 GCA_033675125.1 Athetis lepigone | reverse complement strand
TACTGCGCGCCTAGTACTTTGGATTGATTAAGGTGATCTTGTGAGAAAATTAAGAATACAGTGAATTTTAAATTTTCGTACATGACTACTTCACGTTACTGCGCGCCTAGTACTTTTGTTATCTTAAGTTTTCATTCATTAATACCCGTTTTTTTAAAAAATGATTCATCTTTTATAATTATGTTCTCGTCGATTTTTCATTATTTTTAAGATGTATTCTGCTATTCGGGGCGGGGACAAATACAACGAACCAAAAACCATTAAAATTGGTCTAGCCGATCTCGAGTTATAAGTGTTGATACAAACCCGACTTTGTTTTATATATATAGATTTGCAAGGGAATTATTTGAATGCAAAATGAAACTAGTAGTGAAATTATTAAAAAAATTAACTTTACAAATTGTTTTTAGATTTGTAAACTAGATTATTTAGAAAATGGATTTATTTTTGCTGCAGTACGCAACCATGTTTGAAAATACGAAGTTTGATAATTACGAAGTCCGACAATGCTGCCGATTCTTTTATGCACAAACTATCGTAAATTTAAGTTAAGTGCATCTTTCTCTTTCCATTTCATAAAGAAAAGGACAGAAGATACATTTTAGTTTAATCCTGTCAAATTAGACAGCGCCTGATGAAATTTGACGTATATTTAGACGCCATGTTTTTAAATTGCGTCTAAATTATCTATGGAGTGTCTAAATTTGACAGGACTTAACTAATATTTGATCTTCTGTCCTTTTCTTAATTATACGGAAAGAGAGAGTGCACTAAACTTAAATTTACGTTAGTTTGTGCACAAGAGAATCGGCACCAATTTATCTTCATACTTTCGACCAACAATAGAGTTTAGTTTAGGGAAGGAACTCTAACCTTTAACTGTATTTAGACACTGTTGAAATCTCTAGACTACGCACGTACCTCACAAAGATAGTTTGTTGTATGGTCTTACTCGTAATATACTATTAATTAAATCTTTACAGATATTGAAACTAAATAAACATATTAACGTTTCATTGAAGTTAATATTGTTAGTAAGTAAGTGACCTTTTAAAGTTATCTTTTGTATTTAAAATTCAGAAAGTATCTACCAAATGCAATGAGAAAGGTTTATTAAGTTGAGGTACTTACATACAAGGTTGTTGCTACCTTATCGAATGCTGAATAGCAAAATCTGAAAGTATTTCTAACTTCCAACGTTCTTGTAGCAAAAAATGTGTAGATTTGCAGCACAAAATATTTTAGGAGCTTTAATTAAGCAAGGAGAGACAGTATCAAGTCATTCATTGTCTTTCATAACAATTGACATTTGACTGAAAACAATGATAGCTAAAATTTATATGTACACAAATATACCACGGCCTTAGACATTGCGACTTCTATCACGTTATCACATTGTACCCGCGGCAGGGCTTGTCGTATTTGTTTGCTCGTCGTACTATCGTATTCTTCTTTACAATTCATATGCAACATTGATAATATTAATAACCCACAACAATGCGACTGACATTGATCCTTATGGGAATGCAGCTCAATTAAGCGCAGTGGGCCAACTAATGCGAGTAATGAATAACTATAGTTTACACGATAGGCGTTTGTTGCTCGTTAGCTGTCGGAGAGAACAAGGTCGGCTGATGTGGAGCAAGGTCAATGTGGACCAAGTCTTCGAGAGATAGCGCGACCTCTGCATTCATTATCGACTCACTAACGTGCGCCAGCTGCACTCATACATTTCTACCGGACGAGCGCTGACATGGAAAAAGAATATTTATTTATTTTATTATGTGTGGTACGCATACTAGGCCGTTGTGAATCGAGCTCGATAAGCGCAATTTGCTGTATCGGAACATAATTAATTGTGAGCACGTTTTACAATAAGAGAGAAAAAAACAAAACAGTTTATTCAGATTGTAAATTTCATATCAATTGGAACTGACGTTACCTACGTGATAAATGGAAGCAAAAATAAATAAATATTATTGCAATCAGTTTTAATTTAAGCTTAAAGATCTGCAAGTTTGTTTGATTATATCTCGTTTTAAAATTTCGTTCTTAAATATTCTAAATAAGCTTAATGTGGATTGTAACCTTGTTCAGTAACATTATTTGCACCCACATTTGTCTATTCTATATACGGCATAATTATGGCTAAAAACATGGGACAAGCATTCTTATAATTGCTGTCTATTTCGAGCTATTGAAAAAGTAGTCAGTACGGTCTAAAAGCTTTCGGTGGCACATCATGGCCCCCATTAATCACACCAATAAGTAAAGTTGAAACAAAAAGTAGGCTGTCATGGTAATTGATGGCAGCATTCGCTACACTGTCACAATTAAATGGTGGTTCAAATGGAGCAGGTGTACAAAAAACAAAGTTCTTGGAAGCGAGAGAGCGTTCGGAGAACCTGTTGTGTCCGTACCTGCACGACTTGAGACGACTGAATGCATTTTGCGCATAGTCGAATGATGTCATCCAGGATATTCGAAACGCAAAGCTGTTCTTAAAATAAAATAAAAAGCCGCTCTGACAAGGTGATACGAGTGCTTTTCCCTGCCGATGCGCGTTAGTCATAGTATCGAGTGGCGAGCCGGCATCGAATATTTTAGAAAAGCGTAAAGTTCCCGGCGAAAAAACCATCCATTTCTCTCAGCTTTTTAAAGTTCAGTAGCTGAATCCTGTGTGTGTTTACTTTTATGTGATTAGTCATCTGAATCTTCATTTCTCTAAAGTCAGCTCGCGGCAAAATAGTAACAACATCAATAAAGCAGCTAAAATAAAAAGGTTTAGCAAGGATGCAGGTGAAGTGTGTACCTACCCTGTCGGACTCGTAACAGTTGGCATTCAGTGTCAATTCTGCGGACGTCGTGTGGTGTAAGTGTGTCTATAATTTAAACTGACGAGCCATGATCGCGTTCGTAGGTTTCAGTTGCATTTTTATCACTTACTGTTTTAAAAATTACACAACAACGCGTAACTTTGCTTGTCGGCCTGTTAATCTAGTGATTAGTGACCCTGACTGCTAAGACGGCGATCGTGGTAATGATTTCCACCAGGGACAAACTTTGTGTGATGAGAACTTTCTTTGAGTGACTGGGTGTGATTTTATCAGTACCTGGATATGGGCTATGGCCGTGTGTGTTTACTTACTAGCTGTCCCCCGCGGTTTCACACGCGTTATATCAGATTTTTGGTAACTAAAAAAGAAGATAAAAAGTATTCTATGTCCGTCCCCTAGTCCTAAGCTATCTTCCTCCAATTTTCAGCCGAATCGGTTCTCCCGTTCTTGAGTTATAAAATGTGTAACTAACACGACTTTCTTTTATATATATAGATTTTATGTTATAGTAAATTGGTTTTATACGTTATCTTGCTAATAATAATGAGCTTGCGCATAAGTATACCCAGCCGCTACCTCTGTACTATCAGACTCATCATATTGACATTCCACCTCTACACTAGTAACCTGCAATAAAGGTACCTGCACTAGTAAACTGTAAAGCACTTAACTGAATTTTAATATTATACGAAAGCAAACTTAGGAGATCATAATTATAATATAATGCTCAACGTAATATCTGGCAAGGATGGTGTTCAGTTTTGCGCCTTTCAATAATTTTATAACCGTACTAAAATTATTGTAGTCGTTATAATTTCAACATTCAAACAGCCGCTGTCTGAGCTATTAATATTTAAATGGTAAAGCCCTTTAAAATAAGCATGACGTCACCTTGCGAGCTTGCCAAGCTGATTTGAATCGCAACAAAGTTGGAGTCTGCGTCATCCGATTGAAACAAAAAGTTTGCGGCGCCTGCTTTTCATTCAACCCCTGGAGTGACCGCTACGTCATTGACTAGACGTCAGGACTTATGACTCAAGTGTATTTTTATATTAGTGATACCTGTATATGTGTATTGACAGCGCCGTCGTCTCGGGACTTCATTGTAAGTTGATACGATTTTAGAAAATATTTAAAATGCAGTATTTAGTTTTGTGATCGTGACTTTTGATCTTGTATCGTCACAAACATTATTATAAAAGTGAAAAGTAGGTTTTTACATAAACTAAAGAGTTAGAAAAATAAATTTAATACTTGTAAATAAAAAAAAAACTCCAATCAAGATCTGCCGTAAATTGTTATAGATGGCGAGTCGTTCCAACTAAACCAAAGGTATGGTTGAAAGATCCTCAATAATCGTAACTTGAGCTGGAGTCTTGCTTGTTGGGGCTCAGCAGTTGCGTAGTTTTCTAGTTGCTATTTAGTTGAGTGTTCTTAGGGTTTGGCGACGATGGGAGCGACGGGGGCAGGAAGGATGACAGGCTCGGGAATGACGACCTCGGGAAGGACAGGGGCGGGCAGGACGACAGGCTCGGGAATGACGACCTCAGGAAGGACGGGGGAGGGCATAACCACGGGGTCGGGGATCACGACCTCGACCTCGGGCAGGGCAGGGTCGGGCATCACAACGGGCTCGGGGATTTCGATCTCGGGGAGGACAGGAGGGGGCATAACTACGGGGTCAGGGATGATGTTGTTCTCGGCCTCTTCAACGACAGTGACGGGGGTGGGGTTGATCTCGGGCTTGGCGGGCACGACTACGGGTGCGTCGACGGCGGGGGCGTCCACGTTGACGATGATCTGCACGAGCGGCAGAGGGTTGGCGGCGGCCACGGCCAGCAGGGCGAACAGAGCAACGAAGGCCTTCATTGTGTGTGTTTAAAGTTTATTAACTGAAACAATATAAGTACATAGTAAGTTAAACTCGTTAAAATGTGTAAAATCACTATTAAGATATTGATGATCTTTTATTTATAATAATAATAATAATAAACCCGCAGGGCAGCTTGTGGCGAGCTGTCGGGCAGTAGCGACCCCGTGGACCTGACCTCCTGGGAGACCCTTTGTTCTTCATCTCTGGCTTGCCTTAACTGGCCGGCCAGAGTGAGCACTGACGAGGAACAAGGCTCCCACCTCACTCTTGCCTTCATTGGCTGGTTTGAGTGGAGATTCGCAAGAGCATACGTGCTCGGGGGAAGGAAGTGTTCCAGTAAGATGCTGGTAGGGATCTTGACCGTACTTCCGGGATTGTCCTGATAGCCGTGGAATACCTCTCCACTCCTCTAGCACCTCGATATATGTTGCCCCCTTGTCGCTACGTCACTATGTGCTAGCGGCCGTTTTCGGGGGCCCATTTACTGAGTGTGCAAGTCACCCCCTGCCATTCTATCAGTGTATACAACCATTGGTCAGGCAGGGGCCATAGTCACTCCATAGTTTCTGGTACCTTATTCATGAAAGAATCCAAACCCATAGTCCAAAATTTTTGTTAGTTGCCATATTTTACAATAGTCCAACACCAACCGGGGGTTGTCCTTAGGTGCACTTACATAGTGCATATAGGGATAATCGTCGGTCGGTGTCCCATTCCACAAAAAGTTTTTCCTCAAGGGGCCTCTGCGAGTTGGCTTCGGCCCCTCGTACGCCTTCCAAAAGTCCGGGACCTCAGGGTCCCGAGATATGGAAACATTTTAAAATAATAATAATAATAAATTTCTTTATTGCCATAAAAACAGGTTACAGATAAGTGAGACCCTGGCTCAAGAGCTAGGTTAGAGAACCTGTGTTTCAGGAGCCAGTGACTTCTTCCATTTTAGTTACATTAAATGCAAGTTTTATGAAGCAAAAGGTGACCAAGTACTTATAATTAAGATTATTCTTGAATTTTGCAGTGAAATAGATTTATAATGAAATTAAATTAATATATAAAGCAAGTTAAATAAATCTAAAACAAACTTCGAAATAAAATCAGAATAAACAAAACCAGATTAAAAATTTATGAGGACAATATAAGAATTATGGATCGCAAAAAGAGAACCGTAAAACAAGGTAAATATGGGCAGGGTAAACAGGGAAACTTTTAAATGGGTTTTATCGTGGAATTAAATCAGTTTATTCTCGTGACTCTTATGTTTTACTGAAATTAAATTAACGATTAATTGTTCTTGTTAACTTAACTTAACTTCTATATACTATATTTACAAATTTTTTTTTATTAGATCTTATCCCTTTTTACCCCACCTCACCAGTAGCTAAAAAAATAGAACACTTTTGAGTTACCAGACGACAAAAAAAAATCTATGTATTCAAATAAAGAAAAACCGTTGCCCTGAAGTGGGCAATAATGTTTATATTCAAATTAGTTTAATTTTTCAAATCAAATTAGGTATATTTTTATTATTTTATCACTCACCTTGTTTCACAAAGATCAATGAAAACTTTAATTATTTGTGCAAAAACACTCAGTTTTTATACAAATTTAGAGCCATAAAGTCACATATCGATGTTTTATCAGATTACTACAATTCGGTATTTATTTTATCAAGTGTCGCAAATAATACCAATAAATATTAACCTCTATCGATTTATTAGTAGCCTCTTCCTCTATTTTGAAAAAAGATAGTACGAAAACTACTTATACTTTTTTAGCTATATACGATGGTTCATAAAAATAACTCATAAGGCACAACATGAAATGGGATAGAATCACGAAATAGACTATGACAATCGATTAACATTTGTACTTTAGCCTTCGAAAAACATTACTATCCTATAAAATTTATCACTGAAATAGTGCTCAAAGTATAATATGCGTTAGGCATACGCTAAAACAAGCACGAGTGCATATTTAGCAACTGCTTAGGATAAGCAATTTAAAGCAATGTTAGTGTTATACCGTCGCACACGTGTTAAACTGGGTTGGCATGATAGAGACTGAATATAGCCAGTGCGAAATACGTGCTAAGTCATTTTTTAGGCCCGCGCCGCGTTAAATGTCTGGAGCAGACGTTATCGCATAGTACACACTCATACGGAAAGTCTACTTAATGTTCATGATGGAGCCATTACTCCAACTTTTCATGTGCTTATGGATCGTAAAAATTGCTTACTACCGTCTCGTCTAGAAATTAGATAAGCCATCATGTCCCGGATAAGACATGTCACAGGAATTTCCAAAGGAAAATGTTGAAACAATCCGCAATACGAAAGTAGTAGAACGAAAGGTCGGAAACAACACCGACCTATCACGATCAACAACACATGCACGTCTGGATCTAATGTTCGGAGACTGGAAGGTAAATCTCTTCGCTACGAAATTGCAAGAAGCCAGAGAATCCGATGAACATTCGATGAACTTCTGTTTATTTTATTGCCGCTAACTTTATCCTCCGGCAATGTATGTTGCAACGGACTTTTCTACCATTGCTATTGGTATATATTATGGCTTCCACACACAACGTTATTAGGTAAAACGCCTTTCTTCCTTTCCTTTACTTTTGACATTAATACAAAACGGTATAACAAATAAATATGATCAGTTTGGTGGAAAATCCTCGTCGATATTTTCCGCCCGGGGGGAGACCCTTACCTGACTAAACCACTTCTCAATTCCTCAATTCTCGGCTAAATATATTCAGATACTCCAGCTTTATTTGCTTTGACCCTTACTTAGTAAAATCTGATATGCATTTCAGTGTTCTCAATAGAACCAGTTGCAATTCTATACTTACTTCAAAATGGTATGCTACCAGGCTATCGCTTTCGAGAATCACAACAATAGCTTTCCCTCAATTGACTTTTGCCATTTTCCCGGAATTCACATTAATATCGCTAATGGGAAAGTCTTAATGATTTTTTAATAAGAACCTATAATATTTTCCTGAGGATTGGACAAGAATAAATGCCACTTTTTACCACTCTTTGCAAAAAAAAATAACGTAGCTAAAAATAGCTCCAATAACTTTCTGGTGAGGCTTAACAACAATTATTATTACTAATAAGGACCAGAAATACAATAATCATTATTTGAAACTGAGATTTTACCCTTATATAGTACCTACTTAGCGTAAAACTTTATTAATAATATAAGAGATGTAGGTGGTACTATCTTTCTTCAACAATTAGAATTGTCCCACTCGCAAAGGCTAGTCTCATTAATAAAAAAAAATGCTTTTTATTATTGGGGCAACTAACCGGCTTTTACCTTATTAAGTACCTTTTAAATTTTGATAAGTTCAATGATAATCCAATTCAGCGTACTAAAACACCCATGTTGTCATGTGCATAGTAAACTTCTTTTATTTCTTTTCTCTGTGCTTTCGCAGTTTAAGCTCGCATTGAGCGTTTTCCTCGGCATCACTTCTGAATAACCTAAATAGAAAGAGGCGAACAACCGACACAGTTCGAGTGCAGGATGTGATTTACTCGTGCCAAATCTTCTAACAATTGTACAATAGATAGTATCTTGTTATGAAGCTAAGGCAATCGGTAGATCGATCTCAGGCTAACACGTTCGAAACTGATATCTGCCATTTCTCTCTTGAGAACTTTTCTCATTTAGTAAAAGTTATTATGACCCCAATAATACTCTTTGTTGAACTTTGGCTACAAATACGCAAAATTTTAACAATTTAGGAATATTTAAAAAAATTAACATCAATGGATTTAATTAAATTCAATAACACCATAAATTGTTACTATTATACTAAAATAAATACAGATCTGCTTATCTCCAAGCGTCTTGGCATAGACGTATAATAATACCAGATAAACTTCACAACATATATTTTTATATTCTGGTGAAACCGCATTAAAATAAGTTGTATTGTTTTGAAGAATTAGGCGGGCCAACTGACAAATTTATAGATACTTTACAATAATGATTCATTCAAAAATTCAAGCATTTAGGTATGTACGAAATATACTTGCAAATAATCTTAGTACCTATGGTGTTAAACTGGATTATTTATTCAGATAAAAAGGTTTATTACTCAACAAAAACAAGCACATGTGCAACAGGAAAAAATATCGAATTGTTAACTCTGGATATATACATATTATGTATCAGTTTCTCAATGACATTTATTGACACTGGTGTTTCCTTAGAAAAAGATTTAATTCATATTTGTAAAAAATACTGTAAACAGGAAAAGAAAAGCGCGCGTTATGAAAACCACTGAACGTGGACCAGGCGGTGCCGGTACGTTCACCCACGCATTGGAAAACTCGGAAAAGTAGCGACCAGACGACTTGAGAATCGAGAAACATCGTGTCCATCCGGTGGCTTCTACTCGTATATTACATTAAATCCCGTATATTTCCCCTCTCGGCTCGTTAAATTTGTGGTGTGAGTTGGAAAGCCTGCGCAGGCGCCGACGTGCGCGCATGTACCTCCCGCCACGTCGCGTGGAAACTGTGCCACGTCGCGCCTTCTCTCAGTAAAAGTACTTTCTTCAAGCCGCTTTCGGAAACTCGTCTAGAACAAATTTCCTCGCTATAGTAACCTTGTACTATGTGACATAAGGCGTTCGCCTGCGCGTGCACTATAATTAGAACTGCCGGTCGTTTATAGCGTACCGAGAACGCGCAATCGATACTCAGCCGTGCCCCGCCACGCTGCAAGCGTGAGAAATATTGCCGCCGTAACATTAAGCCGTGCTGCCTGATCCGCGAAACAATGGGAAGTTACTATGATTCAGTGCGAGCATTTAATAAAATATTCCTACCTTATGATAGGCATAACCATAGTTACATTAGTTAGCATGAACATCAGCCAGGATCTACCCTTCAGTCTGTATCAGATTTATTTATATTGAAACTGATGGCCTCATTTGTTAAAATTAAGCATAATCTTTTCGCCCTTCTTGTAGCAAAAGCTGTGAATATCGAGGCCATCAGTGTAGTATTCAAACTGAGAGAATAAATCATACAAAATAAAAAAAATTGTTCCATTATGACTTAGACTGTCATTTGTATGAGAACTTAGTTTTTGGATGGCATTCGTTGCTGACAAGTATGGAAACAAAAGGGTCTGTGTCGTTGAACTCTTCGTGAAAGTTTCCGTGGTGAAAAGAAATAAGAGTATCCGAATGATTGAAATTTTACTAAATAGTTTAGTTAGATATCTAGGTACTTACGTAATAGTTGTTATTCTATTTTTTATGTCTTTGACGCATTTATTTATTTATGACATATTGTTTAGAATAATACGTAGGGCACGTAGGCAATTTTTCTGATAGAGTGATTAAGATTACAGTCAGACTTGAAGTGGGGTTCAGAAAATATGAGCTAATATTCATAAACGAACGATCGAAGCGATCACGCCGCGTAAGCTTTTGCTTGCGCGCTTTTGGAGTGAGCGACTAGAGTCAACTATTTTTAAATCTAATTGACGTTCTAAAGTGCCTCCGTGGTCTAATGAAAATAAATAAAATGACTTTGAATAAGCAAATTCAGAATTCAAAACATATAGTCTGTACATATAGCTGCATGAAGGTTGGTCCTTTGTTGTCTTCAATGTTTTCAGTTGCAATTCAGTGCTAGATAGATCGCTAAACTCGAATGAAATAAACTGGGCATTTCATCATAATTTACAGGACTCGAAGTTACTATACCCTATCTTCATCTAATTTATAAATTGACTAGTTGACTCTTTTCGTGACCCAAAGGCTGGCTTTTATCTGGGCCAGAGGCTTAGCATTGCCATCCAACGTGGCAATGCTGCCAGCCTCTTGGGCACTTTACCGGTTGACAGCGATGCGGAGGAGTTTTTTGATGCCATTTTATTTTAATTCTTTATTTTAATTCTAGTTTTATTAATTTTATTTTATTTTAAATATTGTGTATTTTGAAAGTTTATATTAAATTAAATATTATTTAAAATTAAAATAAAAGTTAAAATAAGCCGATTTATAAATTTACAAAATAATGTAAATTTAATAAAAAATCTGTAAACATTGTCGGGGTTTTTTTTATTTTTTATTTTTTGTGTATTGTTAACGGTATACGTTACAGGTGGTCATCTGGTCAGAATCAGATTGTAGCATCCTCGAGAAATCGAGGGAACTCTTAATTTTTTTTCCACATATGTCAATGATTTTATTATGTTAAGTCTAGCATAATTTTCTTTTTATAAACGCCTTTAAGAACGGAATAACTACAAAAAAATATATATTAAAATTTGGCTTTGCTTTGTCACCTACTGACAAAGCAAAACTTTTTTAAAGCTTCCTTATCCTACTAGGATTGATTCTCATCGCCTTCTATATAACTTGTTTAAGTACAAAACTCCAAGCTACATATAATTCCAAATACGAAAAACAAATTGGCACCAGTGTTCTATTTAATCAAAGTAGAGTGTTTTTCGCTCGCCGCCCGTGGACTTCATACATTAACCGGAAATCAAAACATGTCACGAACGTCCTCGAGTGGAGAGGCACGTTCCGCCGGACGTAGGTAACGTGCTATTGTATCGATATTGTTCTAGAAGTATCCCTAAGGCAAACCTAGACAGTTTAAGATCTACTGCGATCATCATTTCATGGGCAATGTTGCACATTTTCATCACTTTAACCTTGGCCTTTAATATTCCTGAAAAAAGATACAGAGTTGGGAAGAACGGTTCATTAAGTTTCGGGCACTATGAAAGACGTACTTTTTTTTAAGTTGCAAAAAAAAATTTCGTGATTTCACACAGCATAAATTGGACGATAACTCCTACGCCTTAATAAGCCAATTTTTTGTTTAGTTATAGGGTGGTCTCTTCATAAAATTAGTCGTTAGTTTCTGTTTTAACAATATTGTTTTAAGTGCAAACCTGTTACTAACAATTTTGGATATCTAAGTTGTACGATTCATAACGAATTTCATTATAATTTATTTATATTAGTATACCTTTTAGTATTCTTCAATTACGCTTTACTTAGGCTTAGTTACGTAATGTTATTATTCTAATCAGTAAACCCAAACAAATCTAATTCCTAGTGGTAAAGCAAGTTCAAGCTTTGCACATCTAACAGCACCTCACAGCTGTTAGTTCGCCACCATAATACATAAGATCCACCCACCTAAGAACTCGGAGTTCGTTGCAATCTAGCGAGCAAGGTTCACTGTTCTATTGAAGAAAATAGGTTATTCTAGTGCATGTTGTGATCTTTATCACGGCATGTTGGCAGTGGCGGACACACGTGTTGCCTGCACGTGGCGTAGAGGTGATGCCAACGGCCTGAGCAGGCCTGCCAGATAACTGCAGACTGTATGAAGCCGTACGATAATAGCTGCTGCACGCACTGCTTGTATACAAATAAATAGACTGTTCGTTCTAAACTGATATTACTAATTTGACAGGCGATTTGTTACTGCTGAAACAATTTTGAAATACAAAGAGACCGGCGTTTTTTTTTGGGGGGAAATCATCGTATGACTTCTCCCGTCCTGGGTGGGGCGGGAGGGCGTGTCAGACTTTTACTGACTAAAATCCACTTATGTTTCTTCGGTTGCCCTTTATGTTCCGGGGTCACGGTAATTATTATAACCATTCGCAACCTCGGGAGAGACAGCCATAAGGTGGTGATCGGTGCACAGCCGAAACTAAATCAGCAAGAAACGTGCAATTTGCGGTAAAGTGTAGTCTTAGACTTAATATTGGGGATGAAAGTTTGAATGAAAAGGGTAAAACGGGTAGTTTTAATATAAAATAGATACCGCTAGTTTTGGTATACTTAACATCCTTTAGACAAAGATGAAAGCTTAGTTTTTTGTACCACCAGAAACATCCAATTTATATCACCAGATTTAAACCTATGCTTGTTACATATTATCGATATACTATCAAAAACATCATAAAGACAACGAGCCGTGAGCACATAAAATTATTTTTCAGTTGCGAACGATATCGAACGATAAAATAATATTACAAGAGTACGTGACGCCAACGTTGTATAAAAATTAAGATAAGACAGCGTTTAAGTAAAAAAACAGAAGCTTTTTGAGTTTTTCTCACGAAGTAACGTCCTTGGAAATGAAATTACGCTATACTAGCTCCTTCTCGCGACTGCGTTAGCGTGAAAGGTTTTAGAAAATGCATTTAAAGTAACCGACCAAAAATAGCCGTCTTCTTCCATGAGGTTCAAACTAAGTCCATAAGAAGTTTAAACAAAATGGCTTCTTTGGTTAAACTATGAAAGCTTAATTAACAGGCAGCCATCGGCGTGACTGACAGGATAGAGTTAATTAAATATTAGTATGGATTACAATAAACAGCCTTGTTTTAAAAATGGAATAAGTAGTTTACACTTTTTAACACCGTAGAGGTTTCTACGTTGTTAAAAAGTGTACTCTGGAGTGGGAAATGGTGGTTTTAGTTCTGCAGCGAGGCAAATAGGGTAATTGTTATATCCATACCATATTCGGAAACAGACAGAAGTATTTTAGCATTTTAACTATGTATTGGCAGATTAAAATTGCATTTTATGCTTGAATGTTCGAATGAATCCTTAAGGGTAAAAACTGAGGTAAAAACTATCTATATCGAGCCATCCCACTTCATCAGCATGCTCCGTGGGTCCCAACGGAATGCCATTTAGTAAATTGCCTTCCCTACACTGCAAGTCTGCAAGCCAATGAAGCCACCGGGATTTCAAGATAATCCCGTAATAAATCGCTCTTTGCAGAAATGCAAATGAGACTAATAAAATGAAGAAAAAAAATCTTATATCGAACAGATAACAGTATATTGTTAGACAATGCAATTCCATACGGCTATTAAAATTCCTACGTCTTTTTTCTATCTGAGATGTTGCTATGCAAATATTCAGCCAATGCGGGGCACTACTAACTACTGCTGAGCGCAGTTTTTGATAGCGAAACGAATTCCAACTAATGTTCTAAATAATTTTCTTAGTGAGGTCATCGCAATATCTCAATTTAGCTACAACATTTCCTGACTATATATAGCTGAAAGTAAAATTATTTAAGTTCCTCTGTTTGTGCACATAAGCAAAGATATTAATATTTTTTGATAGAGATGTAAAATATGCCATCGAACCTCAAATATATTTTTGGAATCAAGAAATCGTTAAAGTATTTTGAGGCACAGGCGGCAATTATTTTTTTCTGGTTGTCGTGAGCTGTCAAAATTAAATTGACCCGCGAATTCAAGAGTCACTTATCACTCCGTTACTGATGATTATTACTTAAACTCATTCATGCCTTCCAATTATTTGTATAAATAATAACCGCAATATAATTTGGTAACAAAACCGTACGTTGTGCCGATTAACACAGGTTCGCAAATTGGTATAAAACCAATCAGAGATCCTACTTTCTTTGCTTTTAGTCCAATAACCCACATTCAGATATATATTTTTGTAAGTGGCCGTTAAAATGGAATCGCTATTTTCGTTATTGTCACTTCCGTTACAGCCACCTCCGTTACGTACAAAAAGGAACAATAAAATAATATTATCTTTTATTGCAGATACCAATTAGCGTTATAAACGGCTTTGGATTACTTTACTGATGTGAGAATGTACCTACCTACAACAAGATACGATATTATCAGGTGAGGAACTAAATCTTTATGGAGCTAATATGTCTATAGGTCTAGCACATATAGATCTCTCTCCCAAAACATTTATTAAGAGAACCGTTATCCGAAATGCCATAAAGCGTTCTGTCGGATATTCGGGACGTTTTATGTGTCTGGACTTGGACAAAGAGCCGTTAACTGTTTCGAAGGCAGTAAAGCAGTTTTCTTTATTTCCGAGAGTAATATAGGATCCTTCGTCGCGCACGTGTTGAATCAGGTCAGCAAGATTCGTTCCCGAGGTACCGCCACGCAGCTAATAGGTTTTCTTGTTGACCAACTCCTTGACATAACCGGCTGGAACCTTCATATAAAGATATCCAATAACTTTGAATCAATATTGATCGTATTTCTTGGCCCGGAAGAAAGTTAGCCGTTTTCTATTTTCCGTCAATCGGAAAATAACAAATTGAACGCGGAATTAACTGTCTATCAGTAACTTTGCTAAGTCTCTGACAACTTGTCCAATATCTCACTAACAAGATAATTTTACACCATTCTGCTTCGTCAGTAATCATGAAACGTAAACGCTTTTTAATTACTTTGCGGAAATTCATTAACCCGTAACTATTAGGGATTTTGAGTACAAGGTTTCATTATACACCCTTGGATTAGACTAACCGTGACACGCGGAGATAATTATGATTCAAGGAGAAGTAAGTACTTGTATGCAAAACTCATTTCAGCTGTAGTTTTTTTATTATACAGCAGTAAAATGGGAAGTCTATTGAAAGCAATTTAGCCACATTGTTTACTTAAAGATACGGGGAAGTAACCTGACCTTTATTTTAAATCCTACGAGTATACGGGTAATAATCTGGTAAAATAAACTCCGCAGAGACGATGTGAATGATAAGACAGAAACGTTTTTTAAAGTTTCAAATAATACCTTTATTTTGTTGACAACCTGATAAGCGTGAGGGTTTCATATGACTGGTTTTCTACGCTATGTACTCGGTACGATCATGGCGCTTCGAACCCATAGCAAAAGCCCGTGGACACATTATTATAAGTGTAATTTTTCCCACAAACAAATTGATATAAAACAGTCTTGATTTGTTAGGTAAATCCAATGCGCATTTACAAAAATATTGATTTTATTCGTGGAAAGATTTCTGATCTCTCTTAACTGTTAATGCATGCTACGGCGTTGATTTAAAATCGTGTAACCTAAATTATATCGTGTAACGTGTATTATGTAACATAATAGTGCCTTGCATCATTCTAAAAGCGACTATTTAGGAGTATTTACGAAGGTTTTTACCCATAGGTACTTCTTCAAACAAAACTGCCTTTTATAATGAGCGATTTAATTTTTTTACATGTTAATGAAGTTCCAAGGAGCTTTTTAAAATTGTCCAATGGACATGACATATTTTTACTTTTACTTCGTCGTTCTTTGAGCGAAATTCGTTATATCCAAATAATTAATATTTTAGTAAGGGGGGGGGGTCCTTGAAACAGTTTTCATTATTCTCTTTTAGAAATCTCTTAGTGAGTTTCGTTTTAATGCCTCTTATTCGCATTTGCTAGAAATTAATTTGAAGCGGGGCGCAGCTGTTCCCCTAGATTTAACTTATTACCTTCCGACATATATCTTAAATTTCTAGTTTGACTACAGTTTTAGCTGAATTCAGAGTGGAAGCTTTCAGGACGGTAGTTAAGGGAAACAACCTTCATCGTTGCAGCTACATAAAAATAGTCTAAAATTCTCATCCCAAATTGCCGTTTTAAACAATAACATTTTTGAATGCTAATCGATCCTGTATTTAATACTGATCATAAACCTCTGTGGAACCAACCCAGGCCTTTTTCATACATTTAATATGTTTTTTTATCCCTGTAAATATCTAAACCAAAAGTTACCCTGTAGGCACCAAGTTTTGGTAAATAATGCAGATTTCTTGAATTCTTAAACATTTCTCAGATCCTGAAGAACCCTCGTGTATTTGGTTTTTTACTGCCACATCTGTACCACCGTTTGAACATTTTATAGACTCATTAATCTGCAGCTAAAAATTCAGAGCACATCAACTTTATAGCGCAGTAATTTTTCTTTGAAAACGTGATTTGAGTTACATAATACGAAAATTTTACGCTCGAGCTTTTCATTACCAATTTAGATATAAATTTAGGTAGGCTTCTCTTGCTTTCCTAAACAAGGTTATTTATTTCTGCTACAATACAACACTGAGCTGTATTATAACGGGTATAGTTTGGAGCTTTACCCACTTTAACCCATAAATCTGTGCCGCAAACTGATATACTAATGTCTAATATATAGGGTTTAATCTTGATAGTCATAGATAATCATAGATGATTTTTTTAATGATTTTTTACATGTAAAAAATTGTTAAATCACACATACAAAAATTAAATCAAGTCAAAAGAAAAAGTCACAATAAAAAGTCACTGGCAACTATAGGTAAGCATTTCACGCAACTTAAAGCTGACATAATTAGAACATGCAACTTTAAAGTTAGAAGTACTCAAAGTCTTAGTTTCCACTTCCAGTGTCATTATTTTTAAATTTACTAAGCATAAAAAATCTGAAACGGCCACTCAATTTCACTCGGCGAAGTAACTCAAACATAGCAACATAGTAGCAACTAAATTGAAGTCTCATTAAGTATAGCTCGCGTGCCACTTTTTGCGTTATTCGGCGATTAGGTCATATTGAGGTGGTATGGCAGAAGGCCACTCTTAGGTGGAATGTGCGCTTGATGTATCACAAACACGTGATTGACGAAAGTTGCTTATACCTACATCTACTTGCTGGATTGGGCAGGTATTATTATATGTCAATTATACTATTCCCTATTGACCTTGCGTAAGGTCAAATAGTTATGATTATGCTTACGAATTGCAGATTAATACTAGCCTAAGTTAGGTTCTTAGCTTACTTCATAGTTCGTAAGTACCAAAGTTTCATCAAAATCAAAGCCTCAGTTGTTTAGTGCTTTAGCCGTAAACTTTGTGATTGGTTTGGGTATTTATATTTTAAGGAAATGTGGTTAAACGTACCTAGGAATATAAATCTAGTATCTTCAAAGGACCTATTAGCAAGTTTTTCAAAAATCTTCCCAAAACAATATATCTACTCATAGATCTAAACCACAGATAGGTACAAATGAATGGATTCTATTGAAATAAGTTGAACAAAGCGTTGCTATTGAGCGAAATTAAAATTGATGAACCTTGCAATCGGCAAATTGCCCAAATAACGAGTAATTTTGAACAGCAATGCTATCGCACATCGCTGCCTTTCCCATCGCGTAAATAAGTTCGGAACTCGTGAAATTCGACTTTCGACTGGTTTATTTGACTTTGATGAACGATATTCGCGTAAATAAGTTTCATGAAACATTTATTTTATTCATTAATTCGTTCTCAGGATAGTACTCAACCTAATTATTTTGCCCATAAAAGCCTTTCCATCACTGAAATGTCAATTTACGACTCAAACACCAATTAGGTAATTTATATGATCCGATCATGATAGTCATCCCGTTTTTAGGTATCTATGAGTTCAATAAAGTGGCTTGCCTCATCTGGGCTTATTTTAGTGCAATAAACCAGAATCTGCTTACTTAGCGGTCCTATACCTATATACTATTCCGCCCAATATTGGCCGTTAGGTCAAGTTGGTCTACCAATTTGTTCTGCGATGTTGACCCTTCCCGTAATACTTTCTCGACACAACCGAGCTATAAAACTTGACCCTAAATAATGCCTATTTTATGCCGAAACATCTTTCATCTATTAAGGAGGTTACTTAAATGTGATTTACTACAGTTAAAGAAACGGTACTCAAAATAATTTGCCAATGATTGCCATAATGTATTGAACTTGTATTTAATAAATTGTCAAAATGCTACTTTTAAATAAGTCACGCCAGCTTCGCCTAGCTATGAAGAACATAAGGTTTCATTGAGCGCTCTGTTGTGTGCGTATAGTACACGACTAGTACAGTGATGGGCGCGAGCGCCGCTCCGCGGCCGGCGCGCGCGCAGACTCCGCGGCGAAATTCGCCGCTCTCGCCCACTGATCTACATTTCACCTCCAATATGGGTCAATAACTGCCCACGCTCAGCCCCTCCGAGCGCGGCCATTCACCTCGCCACTCCAAATCATTGTTCGCCAAATGTATAGCGTTGTTGGAGGTCATCGACCCCGCGTTGGTGCGGCTGCTGTCAGCCGTCAGCACGAGAGTCTTCTTCGAACGACACTCGACACGCCGACATCAGCGCAAACGCAAACATCCTCTAACCATCCGCCACGCTCATATCATAGCTCATCGCGTATCTATTAACTACTAACAGAAACAATGTGCTGAATTGTGGTAAAAAGGATGATGATAAAAAAAATAGGAAAAGAAGAAATTATTTACTTTTAAAGAGATTACGGCCCTGGGTATCTGTAACGTGACCATTTTTAAAACATGACAATAATAATATTGCACATCTTTTCTTGGCGTTATAACTTGTTGATTATATCAACCAGTTATTCGTAATTAGTTAGTTATTTATAATTTTTCGATGAATGTTCAATTTTTTTTCCAACTTGTAATTACAGTACAAATATAGTAAGTCTTACTTCAATGAGAGAGATTTAAGAGCTTTTATGCTTTACGTTTTCTATTTAGCTTGGCATGGTACTGTTTTGCAGACTATTCAAAACTTCGTTATTTTATATTTATTTTTCTCTCTTATATTCAATATAAGCATTAATGCTTATATTGAATATAAGAGAGAAAAATAAATATAAAATGAACTGTTGTAAAATGTCAAGATATTACACACTGTATTTGCTGATTGAATACAGTGATAACTCTGATAAACACAAAAATAAAATATGGGCGTGCAATATTTTTACTTAAATCTAATTGCACGTGACATAAAACTGGAATTGATAAAATGCTTACCAATATATCATTACCACTTAATTCAATAAAAGATTACTTTTAATGAAATATATCAGAAATTTTACTTCTAATAATTGTAAAAAAAGCGGTCAATTTTGTTAAAGCCATCATAGCAAAACTGCGTGTGTAGTGTGTACAGTTGTAAAACACGCGGTCGATGAGAACCACTAGGCATAGTTCTGCGCTATCCAAATATTGTTGGTGAAGGAAAGTGGCGCGCTGAACGGACGCACACTGCCTCCGCAAGAAGTGTCACGTTGAACTCTTACATAAGGACTCGCCGTGCTTTCCAAAATATTATTGGTTTTTTTTGCCTTATTTAACGAACAATGCCTTTGTCACGCATCTACATGCTCGTTGCAAAAGAAAGTTGCTCGCTGCGCACATAATTGAGACCATTTAGGCCTATCTAAATCTTAATGCTTACATAAAATAACCAATTTAACAAACGGAGAGAAGCACTCCTAAAGTTAAAAAAATATACGAAACGTCTTAATTGTCATTGCCAGGTAACTGTATTCTTAGCATTCTGAGGAATACTTATTATTGAAAGTTTTTTTTACTAAATACGTACTAGTTCCAACTTAGTACACCTTGAAACATGAAAAAATATTCAAGGCTTAAAAAATATTACTTCAGAAGTAAAAAGATGAGTTGTGATGTTGTAATGTAGGCTTTTTAGGAATAGTTACACGCGAAATGTTGATAGTAACGAGGTATATTCTGCCCGGGGCGCTGGTGGCGCTCGGCCCGCGGACAGGTTGTGGCCCAAGGAGAAACATCGCTTGCTCTACATTCGTCGAGTTTGGAGCCGATGACTCCTCGTGACCGTGTCCTCCTTAGCGAGTGCTGCTTTATCTTACCGAATTTCTCTCTTCTGTTCCGCATCATCACGAACAAAAAGTCAAGACCCGTTCGGTGGAAACGCGGCCTAGTTGTGACGACCACTTAGCCACATAGCGCCGCCCGCTCTACAACAAACCCAAAAGCGTCTACTTTCGCCCCGACCCAAGTGCTAATCATACTTGATACGTCACAAACGCTTGCATACATAAAGCAGTAGACGTCATATGATACAGATAATAACAACATTGTCAATTTATTTGCCGTGGACACCGATTACACTTACCTGTTTAAAAAAACATCAGAAGATCAATATTCCAGTAAACAAACTCATCTCGGAGACAAATCATAATCAAAAACTTGTGACAAATACAAGTCAATTATAAGTATTTTTATAAACTCTCCCTATCTTTTTCATTATGCTTATGGACCAAAGACTGAAAAATAACACACAAAACGTTTTGACATTTTCGATAATATTAAAATATATCTAAAACAAAGCTAATGTAACTAACTCAACATATCATAACTTCTGCAGATATTGTTACTAATCTCTGATAAAACGTTATTGTTTATCTAAATAACTTAATCCAGCTAAAGCACCGTTCGATAATTTATTATTGTAAGCTTAAGGCACGTGTAAAGGTCTGTCCATACATACGTGTCAACAATGATTGCGCATAATGTACCTGTTGAAGAAAAAAAAACGACTTTTTCAGCGTCAGCACAGTTTCTTTGTTGTACCCGAGGCTGGCCTTTAGCCGCACTCGCCATATCATAACTAGATCTTAACAGTCGTATTGTCTGTCTTAAACTTAAAAGTTTTGTTCTGCTACAACTATAAAACTTGAATGAGAATAAACGGCAGTGATTAATTCTTTTATTAACGCTGACTTGTATAAATCTTAACAATAATTTGTTATCGACGCGTTTAAATCTTTTTAACCTTGATTAAATATAGACTCTCAGAATTGCTACACAAAAAATCTGCCTTCCTAGTTTGATAACTACGCAAGAATTTCGACAGCAATCATAAAAATGCTGTTACTACGCACTCGTGCCATTTCGTGCGAACAATATAACATGCGGAAGTAAAATACAAAAAAAACTACAATAGCGGTAAACTGTTGTATTTTATAAATTATGCACATCGAGCATTTGCTACGCCGCGCGATCTAACTACGATGCTGTAGCGTGGATATTATCATTGTTACGATATATTTTAGAAATATTTCATACACATTTTTTTTTCTCGCCTTTGTGCAATTCTTTTAACAGGAATATAAAACTTTAAATTGAACATAGAAAAAAATCTATTCCATTCTTTGACTACGAAAACTTCGTAGGCCGTAGTCACGTAGACCGTAGTCCGTAGCAAAACAGTAGCAAATAATTTTAGAAACATTTCACTTCGCAATCGATTTTTCGCAATCGAACTTTTACATTTTTACAAAATTTTTTTAATTGTAGTGTTTTTCCTTTTTTTTATTTTAGTAATTTAGTTTGTAAATATTTATTTAAGTTTTGTATATATTAATATTTAGATTTTTACATGCGAAATGTTTCCAAATTGACACTTCCCGATATTTACAACAAGGCACAAACTCGAAAGTTATTTCCCGATGACATAACATTCGAAGCTCGGTGGCAGAACGTCGAACTTAACTTCGCAATCCTAGCTTGAATATTCATTTAGTCAGCATACGAATAGTTGTTTTTAAATGTTATTCCCCTACATGTTAGGTACTGAATAAATACATATATAATAATGTTGTAGTACGTAAAAGGCGTAAGTAGACATCGTAGTAGTAATCTCGGCGATGCTACGGTTCCTCATTTTCATTCATACATTCACATCAGAAAACTTTTAAGTAAAAGTTTTGCTGCTATGAGCTATGCTACAATCAAAATTGGAAATAGTAATTTAAGGGCTTTAATATTATTGATGATTATATTGATGATGATGAACCCCAAATATTATATTGTTTATAATTCGTGCAAGAAAAACCAAACAAAGAAAAAAATTTTGGTGTTTCCTCATTTCCTCAGTTAAAGTAAAATCTTATGATAATAATAGTTAGGAATAAGACTGGTTTCTTATTAAATAGTATCTTTAAAAAAGTGATATAAAACTTATCAACATAAAACAAACATGATAATCAATAAACAATTAGTTGCTATGCTAACGTTTGTCGAAACTCCTCTAAACCCGCTCGAGATTTCATGACGTCTATTACTTTTACTTTTTAAAATACTTTCTTGATTATCAAATGATGATGATGTTATTATACCTAGTTAGTTAGGGTGTGCAATAGGTGCGCAGGCGCGTCCAGTGCTCGGCTAAATGTCGCGCGGCCTCAGCACTCACAAACGGCCTTTGCAGTTCGGCGCGGTCGACGACCCGCCGGGGTCGTTGACTGGGCCCGCATTTAGTTTTCACTTTCGTTCACTAAGGATAACTGTACCATATACGTCACGTACATGCCCACAATTCCGTCAACGGACCATTCGGTTCCTTACACCTGCGAAGAATACGTATTACTGCTGTCACACATTTTGCGCAGTATACTCATCTCACCAAAAGACCCCTCCAGATGTGCAATCGTGAAACTCGGGTCTTTAAACTCTAAAGGATTCGATAACCTATAGCAATTAAGTTTTACTTGGACATCCTACACGAACGACCTGGGTTATCTTCCAATTTATATGGTATGCAATAATATTGTGGTCAAGAATTTTGTATATTTAACTAGCACCCAAATTGTTCAATTTGGGTGCTAGTTAAATATACAAACTTTTTAAACATAAGTGTCAGTAGAGTTTTACTTTGACCTGGGTTTTTATAACTGCAACGCGTGACTGGTCAACATTGGCGTGTAACAATCAAACTTAACAAAGCCTTAAAATAGTATCTTGTACTTAGGCAGGTACATATCAAATCAAGTTATTAAAATGTTAAACGACCGCATACCGTAGCAAACGCTCAAGCTATGTCCGTCACCTGCCTAGAGAAGGTTGTTGCACTAATGATTGCCGGTGTCGTAACTCGGGCGTTGGACCAGTGTCCTTTTGATGCATTTTGGGTACAATTAGGTAATTTTGGCGAATAGTGGGGGAGCGGCGGTGCGAGGGGGAGGTGCGGTGCGTGGGGTTGCGGGTTCGGCTGGTTGCGCAAGCGCCGGTCGTCGACTCGGTTATGTCAGCGGTTTACGTAAGCGTCACCTCGCAACGCTCTCGGGGCAGGCGCCAATTGTAGCCCCGCGATCGTTTCGCACTTCTCGCGGACTATTTGCGGACGGCAACGGTTCGTTAGCGCTCCGCACTCGCACCTCTTGACCGACTCTCCGCATTGTTCCTCTGCACCCTCCGCGACGTGCTAACTTCATTAGTACCGCGGCTCTGCCCGGCAAGACATGCTCATCGCACTAAACATTATCATTAAGAAATGAACATCGCTCAATTACAATGGGTGATTCTAAGAGGTATATATTTATTTGAAAGGTGGCTAGCTTGGTCGGTACATTGTGTAATGCTAAACAACCTCCAATTAAGTTCAACCTTTCATGAATCGATTAGCGCTAACATCAAATCGTCCATTGTAACCGTTGTTAAGAACAGGTGTGCCCTAAAGGAGTAATTATGCGATATGGTTGCGGTCGAAGTAGAGAAGGGGCTGGAGCGGTTGCGTCAGCGCAGCGTGCGGAGAGCGGTCGGGCTCAACGCACAAGGTTGCTGAGGTTCAATGCTCTAGAAATACGACACCCGACCCCGACAACCGCATGCTGCAGACCAAACCTGCGTGCGCGCCGTCCGCTCCGCGCGTATACTGCGCCACTACCAACGTGAGTGCAATACTCTAAATAATCAATTAAACCTTTAACAAAATTACAGTTACAGTAATTATCCAACAATTCTGTCCTGATGATACCAGTTCCCTGGTTTTAAACTTTTTAAATTGTCGACACCAATTTTTAAGAAGTTTTTACGAGGCTTAGCAATCTGGGTTTTCTGTATTTGCCTTTCTTCACCGACCTATCCATCAAGCACAACAACTTGACAAATAGTTAAAAGTAGTTCTAAGCGATGACAGTTTTGTTTTAACGGTACACGCACAGCATCGCAGAGTAACCTTCAAAAGAGAGAACGTGGCGTCGTAAGCACGTCCAATGTGCCAACTCTTTTTTATGTAGTAGTTTCGCAATTTTTTTATAAATAATTTTGCCTTCGACCTTTGTAAGCCGCCCAATTTAACCCAATTGGTATTCCTGCGGCGGGCGGCGTCGCGTGCTTTTCGTAACTTGTGGTTCAGCAACGCGCGGGCGCAACGTGATCGTCATTACATTAGCACCAACCACACACATCGAGTACAAACTGCTCCTAAAATACTCATTCATTAGGTATACAAATGTATTATAAATATTCGCATTATCAACTGCAGCATGCTCGTCATTTGCGTAGGAACGTCTGCCTACGTAAAATACGATGAACCGCCTATCTAATTATCTATACCTTAAAGGTTGTGTGCATAGCACCTAAAGTTACCATTACCTTTCAGTACACTTTTAGAATACGTACTTACTATATTTATTTACCTATCAAGATATGTTACTTCAAAATTGCTACAACATCAAGATGTGCAAAAAACTTCTTTACTTTTCTCGAATATTTAAATTTGTTACGTGCATAAATAATTCAAATGTCACGCAACTCATCTCTTCACAAAATGCCTACTCAACTATAGATAAGTCACGTAAGCACCGCCCATCGCAAAGAAAGTAATAAGTAAGTGCTACGTTTACAACGAGTCTGCACTTAATTGTTTCAATCAGTTATTGTGACACTCAAAAATGATCAATGTTGGTGAGTGCACCAACATTTCTCGTTTCATTATTTCGTTTTTCAAATGAACCGTTAAACTAAACGATAACAATCTCTGCTCAGTTCTTCATTCTGATTACAAGAAGGCGTAGAAAGCGTCGCAATGCTTATACAACCTTTTAAGAGCGCACGTGAGCGACAACACCAGGGTACAATTTTCCAAGTCTCTACTGATTCGCGATTGCTACTTTGGCCAGAGTTCATCGACCTCGTTGGCCCGTTCTACGAAGATGCTCACCATTTTGCAAACCGGCGCCAACGTTTCACGACAATAAACATAGTGACGAGATCTTGTGTTGATACGGAGCTGAGTAACCGTAAACCTGAAGGATTGCTCGTAACAACAATGTTGTGGCTGGGAGGGTGCGTAAGCGCCGGTGCGGCGGTACCGGAACGGCTGTCCGCAGCCTTTCACGCACTTAATTTGGCAGGACCCCCTTCTCGCCGCGCCTGCCGCGCTCCAACACTGAGAGAAAGTAGCTAGGCTACGCAATGCTAGGGTCAATGACCGTACTCGAAAATGCTTACTTCTGACAAAAGTGACACATTAACAGTGAGCACTTCATATTCAGTATGTGCGGTCAGTTTCTTGCACGGATGTTGAATGATCGATGCGATTAGGTCAGGCTGGCGAACTGTCCTATATAGTGCAGCACGCATCGTGGGCGGCCAAGTGGGCAGGGCTGCACCGCTTACCCGGCGCTCTACTCCTCGCCATCACAACTACACATTTAACATCCTCATAGATGTTATTGTAACACAAAGACTAACTCATTAACGGAAAAGTCATCTGAAATAATGGGGTTCGTAAAGGAAAAGTTTGCCGAGGAAATTATGCCTTTTACAAACGAAAAAAGTGATTATCTAAGTACATAATGACACAAAGATGTATGTTGACTTGTAGAAACTCACGATCTGCTCGTAGTGTTCGATCAGATAACGAAGGGCACGACCTAAATCTGGGTATGATCAGGGTCATCAGAAAAAGTAACCGTATTAAAAATATAACAGAATAGTGCTCCACTGGTCCACTAAGCGCATGACGACGCGTACTCGCCCGAGGCTGAGGCGATTCGGTAACATAACTAAATTGAAACATAATATTTTTACTATTATTGTTGTTAAACATACAGATGCCGAAGTTAATTAGAAATATGATGGCTTTCTAAAACGAATCATCTTGTTCCAAATGAAATGAAATGCTGTAGGTCAGGTATTGTAACGGAGCATCTGTGCGCCGCGTATGGATCGTAATAAATATTTTAATGAACACGTTTATGCTCATCAGACGCTTTTCCACTATTCATTTCCGGTTTCCCACTTCAATATAACTCAATTAAGTGAAGTGTGAGACTTTTAATTAGTAGATACACAGATAGACAGATAGACACTGGAATTTACCTATAGTTTCACGTTGATACTTAACATTTTATTGAAGGGTGCGGTTTTCATGTGTTTTCATTAGGAGAGTTATCGTTGTTGAAGGTACATGTTTTATAGTTTTTTGACCTACTACGACGAGCTTAGAAATGTTAAGAGATTTGTGATTTTGAACATAAAAGTATCTCAATTATTTTAAATACGTACAAGGAGGATACATAATTGCTTAGCTAATAGACTAGTCTTCTGTCAGTAAACAATAATTTTAAATACGATAATCAAATAGAGTGCATTAATTTAAATAAATTAGCATTATAATAACTAACAGATCACGTATGACCACTCTGCACTGCATCAGATAACACAGCTCGATCAGCCCGGTACATACATCTGCGCAGTTGTCCATCTGTCCGTGTGCAATTAACTG
This sequence comes from Athetis lepigone, assembly GCA_033675125.1. Lineage (NCBI taxonomy): Eukaryota > Metazoa > Arthropoda > Insecta > Lepidoptera > Noctuidae > Athetis > Athetis lepigone. The sequence continues at coordinate 13,214,833 of CM066239.1, read as the reverse complement.
TTAATTTATTGTATTAGCTTGCATGAGGAATGAGATATCCGTCTTTGCGTGGAGAGTGGTATCATACAAGAACAAGCGCGCACGTGCCATGGAAAAACACAGAAAACAAGGACACACTGCAATGGTTCATTCAACCGGGCGTTATTATTCAACGAGCGCACTATGATGAAACTACGCAAATCTTCATTATTATTAACAAAGAACAGCGTTTCGAAATATTGGATTACGTACAATGTCGTAGGGCACGTAGAGGGCCCTAAAGCAAGCCCGAAATATGACACAGCGACGGACGCAACGAATCTACGCAAGCAGGTGGCTCAATACGTAACATGATTTATTGTTATAAGCTGCTTTCATGCGGCTGTAACATATTTTCAGTAAATTACGGCCAAGTACAAGTTATTCGCGTGGTATGTCATTAAATTACTAATGTACGACCATTTATAGCGAATATTTATTTAACTGTAAACACGAAATTTCAAGGCTGTAATGAGCACTTACGCAGAAGTCTTGCGCAGAAGTTAATTCGTTTACGAAATGATGAAAAGTACACCGCATGCAAGTTTTGAGTACAGCAATCACTGCGTTTTTCCGTGAAACGATATCCAACTTCATTTAAGTTCCATATCTGCATAGCCAATCCGAGTTAGAAACCAAAGCTCGCTGAACTTATGCCAAATACCTACTGAGTAATTCTGAAAAGCTCTATTGCGGAATGTAGAAAATGGAAACAGAATGATAGGTACCTATGCTCATACGATACATTTAATTTGCCTTTAAAACAACAACATTAATGTAAAAAATAACATTAATTCTAATTAAATTTTAATAGGATTGTCAATGCAACGTGACTAAAATATAACCTTGCCCTGGAAGAAAATCGAACGCAGCTAATTCAACGGGGGGGCCGTATATTATAATAGTAGTTAATGTACCCGTTTAACAGCCTCTCAATGTGCCATCTGTAACAAGAGATGAATATTAAATGTATTCGTTCAATAAAATGACTTCATCAACTTAGTTCTATACCTAGATATTTTATTTAATGTTATTATACGTACTTCGCCAAGAATCGTAGATTTCACAATTTCGCAAAGAAATTTAATCAAACACTGAATCTGTTAACTTTTAACTTTTAAATAAGAATATATTTTGGTATTGAACGTTCGGTAACATTGTAATATATTAAAATAATTTAGACATTAAAAAGAACTGGTTTCGATAGTTATTTATTAGTTCTGTCATCGATGAGAAAAACGATTAAACATAGATTTTCAGTCGAAGCTTATTAAGTAGTTTTTCTAATCGGTTTAATAAGCTAAAAATATAAAGTAATGTGCGTGAATCTCAAGTAGTGATTTAACTACAACATGTTGGTACCTCCTAATGTCGATTTTCGTAGCCATACCATAGCTACAAATTTAAAGCGATGGGCGTAGCATTTATGGTAGGGATTAGGAACTTACTAAGTCTTTAATTCGCAACCAAAAATTTTTTGGAGAAAGCAGCCAATTTCCCGAAAAGATGAGACATGTTTAGAAATTCTAACATGGAAACCTAATTCGTTGAAAACGGGAATCAGGCCCGTTAGTTTCCTCGGACCAGTCGCCATATAGGTCCAGTATTACAGCTTCTGGTTTGGTACCGATATCCCGACGGCATAACACGTTACAACTTTTTATATCAGCTACTGTTTTAAAGATAATTATATATTATATCAATAGCTGTTTCCAGCGGCTTTGGCCACAGTTTTTTTTAGAAACTTGAACTATGTTTGTCGTATTACCCCCTTAGCGGTTGACTGTACAAAAAATCTTATTGCACCTTTACATTAAAAAAAGAAACTATGTACTGTGCTCATGTTCCAAAATTCAGTAGTTTAGGCTTTGCGTTGATTACCAACAAAAAGACTAAAATACCTACCTATTAAAATTTAGTCAGTTGATTGAGATAAAAACGGGAAATGCAAAATGTTTTCGAGTTTTAGAGCAAGGGTTTTTAATTTTACAAAAAAAAATAATTCTTATACCTAACTAATTGTGAATTTGTGATCTTTTGAATGTATCGCAGTTCTGTGACGCATCTGAATATTCCAAAAGTCCTGAATAATACCCTTGTCTTTCCCTACATCCTAAAATAATCACAGATGATAAAAAAAACAAACGAAGTATATAGTCATCTACACATGCCCACATAAATATTAAGCTTTTTGTTACGTAACCTTGTTGTACGTCGTGTATTTAGGCTTACTAACTCATAAAACACTACATTAAAGATACGCACGCGATATTTTACACGACAAAAAATAAATATATATAGTTAAACCATGAATCATTTTAGCATAACCTACAATTTTATTATTAAGTTCTGAGTGTGCATTGAATGCTAAGAAACACGTGTCACAGTATAGTTCTGACGATTAAGCCCCAAACAGGTTGTACCGATAATTCCAAAACGACTTTACATTATTTTTACACACAGTAACGTGGAAAAGATTCTCTGCAATTTTTAATTTATATTTTTTTTTATCCCTGGACAACACACACGGTCATCTGATCCCAAACTAAGCAGAGCTTGTACGATGGTAACCAGACAACTGATAAACATAGGTACATATATAATTTATAAATAAATTACACCCAGACACAGAACAAACAGTCATGCTTATCACACAAAGTTTGTCCTGGGTGGGAATCAAACCCACGATCTCCGGCTTAGCAGTCAGGGTCACTATAACCACTAGACCAACAGGCCCGTCAATTACGAATAATTCACAGGTCGCTTGTTAAATTCTTCGTTGCTGAAGTTCTTTTATAAAGCCTTTCTTATGTTCCCCCTATCGAACACTTATCCTATCGAACACTTCTTTCTTTTAAAATATTCTTAATTACCTACCTTTGTCTGTGGCCGACACGTATAAAACGAGAGAGCCGCTTCCATATTAGACAAAACTGCAAACGACACCGATCCCACAAGATTAACGAAGTCGTGGAACTTTGAAAGTGTCGCATCAATACATTTTTAAATACCTTATAGGCACATACATGTGCCGAAATAACTGGGGCATATTACAGGTATCATCAGTGCATGATTTAATCGTCGAGTGTAAAAAGTAAGTATCATTTTTTTTATGAAAACTATATTTAGATAAAGATGTCCCTGTTGTCTTAAACAAATTATCTCAATCATCGCTCATCCCTCGCTCCAAAAGCCAAACTTATGGCTCGCTAACGCTTCAAACGTAACCAACAAAATCGATCTTGCCACCCAGCCCGCGTACACGCAACATGATTAATAAAATATGTTACCTATGCACCAAGTTTATAAATAAAACAGTTTAAAAACAATGAACGGTACGTTGGTCGTAGCGTGGAGAAATCTAAACATCACAACCCTAAATAAATTGCTATTAGTATGCATACCGGAGCAGAGCAACAAACGCAGCCAAAATCGAACGGCCTGTGATGGTGTAACCGCGTGAGTGAGGTAGTAATGGACCGGGTTCGTTCGCCGATAAAAGCGAAAGTGCTGCGTTCAGTGGGACAACGACCGGCTCCTGCGGACAGCCCTGTCGGTTTCCTGCATCCAGGTCATCATCATCAAACTTTGGCGACTGCGTCACTGACCGACCACTTGTTAGTCAACGCTAGTTCCACGCACATAGAAACAGTGTTCTTCAACTGCCATTTGTTTTCCTAGTAGATACGTGTTTATAATCATGTTTACAATGAGGTCAAAGCTTAATATTTAACTTGGGACAGTCTATGATGTTCTTATGTATAATTTCCCTCAAGACTACAAAATCCGCATAGCAATTTCAAGATATCGTTATTACTTGCTATGGTAAAATCGAAAATGTACGTAGTAATCATACAGAACACAAGGCAAATTGGATTTTAACAATTCGTGACTTTCATCAAGAATTTTATTTCTTTCTAGAATTTGTTGTCTGTTCATTATTAATTGCCGATGAACTCCTTTCATTCTCATGTCTATGTTCGATTTATTCTATAAGTACCTTTTCATTGGTAGAATTATTTGGTATGTTATCGAGTAGGATATATAGTTCAAGGGTGTTGTAAAGGCCTTAATGAGGTACAGAAACTTTGTAAGGTTTTCCATTTTTATTATTTTTCGGTATACCAATTTTCTAATACTAATAAATTATATCTCCTGAAGAAGGGAAGTATGCCGCTGTTCCTGTCTAATACCTATATATTTCGTTACGGGATAAAGAAAAGAAAGACAGCTAAATTGTTGCTCCAGAATTTGTCAAGCTTCATTGCCACGGCACTTTTTTGGTGGTTGTCTCTGTTGATTCTGAATGGCGAGTTGCATTGAATAGAAATTGTGGGGTTGTCCTATAACAAAAAAAAACACCAACAGTTAAATTATTAGGACTCAAACTTTAGGCCTTTAATTGACAAAGATACCCGATAACTGTTGGTGATATTATTTATTACAGGACCACCCCACATTTTGAAAACGTTTCGAAGTCTTAAACGTTTTTATTAAGCTCACTTGAAACTTTGTTAAGCTTAAGGGTACTGGGAACCACAATGCTTTGTCTTACGGCAAATAAATATGAATATTTCATTGCTCATCTCTTATCACGATGGTAATACCCATAAATGTACAAATCGTAAGACGTATATTTACTTTCGTTCAAGCAACAATGTAAAACGTAGTTTGACAATTGGTTCAATTAAATTAGAGTACATTACAAATTGCTTCCATATAACTACGCAGCCATTATGCCGCATATGTATAGGTAGTATACCATCTATGTAGTTTGTACTGAAAAGTCAACAGCATATTAAAGTTGTATAAATATCTCTCGCTCAAAGTGCCGGCGCCGCCGCCCAGTGGAATTGTGAAAACAACGAGTTTCAACTACCTACCTAATATCGTTAGCGCTCGCACTCACGACGGAAATGGTCTTCAAAATTCATGCCTTTTTCCACTCTGAAAACAAGTTAAATTCTTGTTTCAATGTACATTGCCTATCTGTCGGATCTCGGGACTGACGACTTTACACAACAACTACTTAGATACTTCAAATTATTGTTGGTCCTTGTCAGACAAATAGTTAAATATTTTCATGCACACAACACAAAGTCTTTGGCGTTAAATATTGAGACAATAATTTTAATATGAATATCGCTATATACTTATCTAACTTGGGTTTTATTTTTAGAGAAATAAAAATCTTCTACTACGAACCCTCTACTCATTTATTCATAAAGGAAACAAGACGAGTGTAGTGAACTATTAATTTTGTAGGCGACACCGCCTGCCAGAATAACAAAATGTAGCTAGCAAAACTTATTGCTATTCAACTTTAGCAGGCGCTTTGTTGTCTAGCTTCAAGTGCTCGAGATCCCCCACAATCCCACAGATTGCATCGATCGTGTTTGATGTCTTAATATATAGCCACTTAACGTCTGGAATAAAGAGTTTTCTCATTTTCTAATAAAACAAGTAAGATCATTTATTTGAAAATCTACTTTATTCTATAGACTGCTTTATTCATCTCGTGGTTACCAGCCAGACTTTTGATGGATTTTCCATTAGAGCCGTGGGTTTTTCCATTCGGATTAATTTAGTAGCCTGTAGCCTGGAGTTTGGAAGTTGGTAAAAAGGATTAATTTTGTAATTTATTGTGTGTGAAATTGTGAATTCAGATACAAACTATTTATACTTCACTGCTTATCGGAATTTAACGCGCACGTACCTTTTTATTTGTTTTTTGCTTGACGTTTCGGCAGGGTTACACCTGCCATGGTCACAAGCAGACTCTGCTTGGACCACGCTCGCACGCTTGGATGGAGTCAAACTATTTACAAACTATTTGTTCATTAATAAATGACTATGACTAAAAAAAAACATTTTCAGACGGACGGACAGTTCCTTTTATAGCATTTTCGATCAACCAAGGTCAACGATGATGACCGGAAAATCTGGCTATTCGCTTGTAGTTTCCAAAAATTACCCAAATCTTTGTGAACATATGACAGAAGTAGTTAGTTAGTAAACTTTAAACTATCACAAACGTTAGTGTCTGTCTAGTGCCTATTTATCTACTAACCTACATGGAAGTTCTTTTTGCAACGATGCATTTGGGTTTCAACTTCAAAATTCCGAAGGCCAAATAACTTTCATGACCGTAAGTATTACCTACTTTAATAAGAACTTATATTAATCTTCGTTAATTGATTTCAATTCAACTTGGCAAAAAACTAATTGTTATGAATTCGCCACTTGCGTCTCTTGTTGTGCGAGTCAAGTAAGAACTAAATTCTATATCGGTTTCATTATTTAGGAAATCTATTCACCTACTGTTTTAAGCCTACAGTATATAAGAGATTTTACAGAAATAACCATGAAAAACTAAAAAGGCAATGAACATTTACATAATTATCATTAACCTTTCAACAACCAAGCGACAGCTGGCTGTCGGGCTGCTATTGTTTTTCTATTGTGTGTGTCTCGACTCTCGAATCACGTGTCTTCGAAGGTTTAATATATAAAATACTAGCTGCCTCCCGCGGTTTCACCCGCGTTAAATTTATCACTTAGGGGTATGAAAAATAGATAGTAGCAAATTCTTAGGCCTACTGAATATGCATATAAAATTTAGTAAAGATCGGTAAAGCCGTTTCGGAGGAGTAAGGTAACTAACATTGTGACACGAGAATTTTATATATAAGATAGTATACGGTAGTGTCGCTACTTAGCTCTCTTAGTTTTAAGGTTTCTAGTATTGAAGTTTTATTTTGTAGCTCACTATGCCTGAATAAACTGTTTTTCTTTTCAGACATTATTTTCAACTGTAAAAAGGTTTTCAATTCGACTGTTTTTATTTTGATGTTTTTTTTTTGTTACGCGATTCATCGAAACCGTCTGGATCGATTCGAAAAATTCTTACTTTCTTTTAACAACAAAAAAAAGACACACTTCTCACTTTCACACGATCACATAGTGATGATGAGATCCTGGAAGCGATTTGGGTATTTTTAAAGTGACTCATGCAATTGCTTTAAGAAATAAGTAGTCATCAGGACAGTATCTGATAATAGATAAATCGATTTTTATTTAATTATTATTACATATATATTTAAATAATTAAATAATTGATTTTATTATTTTCTGTAACAAAGTAAGCATTCAGAGCAAATCTTTTAAAGTAGAGCTGATGAAGAAGATCACTAAAGACCACTGGAATTTCGTAAGGACTAAAAACTGATTAAAAAATCAATTTAGGTAATCCAGCCACAGTACTGTTCTCAACCACTGCATTTCCTGAAAGCCAGAATCAACAGTGGAGTCCACCAGAAAAGAGCCGAAGCAATTAAACTCGACGAGTCCCGGAGTAACGACTAAACTGTCTTAGATCCCCGCGAAATTGTGTCGTGATGGCCCAGTGGATAAGGCCCGCCTCTCGTGTAAGAGGTTGTGGGTTCGAATCCGGGCAAGTACCAATGTGACTTTTTCAATTCATATGTACTTTCTAAAGTTTATCTTGGACATCACTGACATCCTGTGCCTCGGAAAGCACGTAAAGCCGTTGGTCCCGGTTGTCATTCGTAGAACTTTGACAGTTGTTACGGGTAAGCCAGAAAGTCTAACCAAGAGGTATCGTGTCGCCCAGTTACTGGGTTGTGGAGTTCTGATAGGCAGTCGCTTCACGTAAAACACTGGTATCTGCAGCTGCATCCGGTTAGGCTGGAAGCTGACCCCAACATAGTTGGGAAAAGTCTAAGGAGATGATGATGGATCCCGCAACGAAATTAATCACAAAAGGACTGTGGAGGAGTAAGAAAAACATGATTTCCCTTCCAGGGAAGGCCTGGGTCCTGGCCTTAGGGGCTCTCGGGCCTCGACTAAGGGGGCTCTTTAGCGCATGCTTGGAGGAGGGCTAGTTCCCACTTCGTTGGAAGACCGGGAAGCTGGTCCTCATACCGAAGCCGGGGCGTCCTGCGGACTCTCCGTCCGCGTACCGGCCCATCGTTTTGCTCGACGAGGCGGCAAAGCTCTTGGAGAGAGTGATTGCGAGCCACCTCGTCGAGCGGCTGATGCGGGTGGGGCCGGATCTGGCGGACGGTCAGTTCGGCTTCCGCAGGGGACGCTCCACGGTGGACGCCATCATGCGCGTACGGGCCCTCACGACAGGGGATGCGGTGGCACGGGGCAGGGTCGTCTTGGCGGTGTCTCTCGACATCGCCAACGCCTTCAATACCCTGCCTTGGGGGTGCAAAGGGGTGGCACTCCGGTATCACCGGATGCCTGCCTACCTCTGTCGTGTGGTCGAGGCCTATCTGACGGACAGGGCCGTCATCTACCCCGGTCACGAGGGAGTGTGGAGTCGACGAGGGATGTCGTGCGGTGTTCCACAGGGATCGGTCTTGGGGCCGCTTCTGTGGGACATCGGGTACGACTGAGTGCTGCGCGCCGACCTTCCCGAAGGCGTCAGCGTAGTGTGCTACGCTGACGACACGCTAGTCCTAGCGCAGGGAGGGTCGTTCCAGGCGGCGGCCGACTTAATGTCGAGTAGTGTTGCGACAGTCGTGGATAGGCTCCGGCAACTGGGACTTGCGGTGGCCCTGCACAAGTCCGAGGCCATGTGTTTTCATGGCCCTCGGCACCGGCCACCTCCGGGGTCTCAGATAACGGTGGGAGGGGTTCACATCGGTGTCGAGTCGACGATAAAGTACCTGGGACTTGTCCTCGACAACCGATGGAACTTTACGGAGCACTTCCAACGTTTGGGCCCCAAACTGGCGAAGGCCGGAGCTGCCCTCAAGCGGCTCCTGCCCAATCTCGGTGGCCCAAACGCCTCCTGCCGGAGGCTCTACACGGGGATCGTGCGGTCCATGGCCCTCTACGGGGCTCCGGTGTGGGCGCCCAATCTAGCCGCGGCTCCGGCCCGGCTTCTGAGGGCGTCCCAGAGGGTCATGGCCATTCGCATGGTGCGGGGATACCGCACGGTCTCCTGTGAGGCGTCCCGCCGTGGGATCTGAAGGCAACAGTCCTTGCACACACGTACGAGTGGCGCGTGGAAGTGCAACGCCGGGGTGAAGTGCCGATGCCGCGGGTTATCGCGGCACGGCTCACGGAGCTCCGGCGAGATCTCATGGCGGAATGGAGACAACGACTGTCGCAACCTAGTGCTGGGCACCCCGTTATAGCGGCGGTAAGACCCCTCTTCGAGGAGTGGCTGGAGAGGCGTCATGGCACTCTCACGTTTCGCTTGACACAGGTCCTCACCGGACATGGTCAGTTCGGGAGGTTCCTGTGTCGGATTCGGGCGGAAGCGACGCCTGGGTGTCACCACTGCAGTATCGGTCGCCTGGAGGACACGGTCGAGCACACAGTTGAGGTGTGCCGCGCATGGGCGGAGCATCGACGTGTCCTCGTAGAGGCGATCGGCGGCGGTGACCTCTCGCGCCCGGCGCTGGTTCAGGCCATGCTTCGGGGCGAGACGGAATGGGATGCCGTCGCCTCCTTCTGCGAAGCAGTTATGCTAGTGAAGGAAGCGGCGGCGCGCGAGAGGCAACGACGAGCCTCTCGCCCCGGACTAAGACCCAGGCGAAGACGTCGAGAGTCGCAAGACGACTACCGGCCACCGTAGGCGCGGTTCTGCGGATGGCGAGCGATGGGTAGCTCGCCGCCCGGCTAGGACTAGGACCGCGTAGACGGCGCGTTTTGTTCCACGCGCGCCTCAAAGAGAAGGAGTCAGCACAGGAAGGGGCCCAACAGGGCCAACGCCTGCCGGGGTTGCGGAATGTTTATAATAGTTACCGTGACCCTGGAACATAAAGGGCAATCGAAGGAACATGAGTGGGTTTTAGTCAGTAAGAGTCTGACACGCCCTCCCGTCGCACCCAGGACGGGAGCAGTCATTGGATAATTTCCCACTCACCAAAAAAAAAAAATATATATATCAAGCAGGAGACAGAACAGATATAGGCCAATAGACACATATAGGGGTGATTACAACACTTAGGTCAGTATTTTCTTACTAACCTATAGCTGGACTAGATTTGTACACGAAGTCAGACCATAATACCCCGCACCTTTACTATCAGCCTGTTCTGTCCTACTCTTGAGCAACGGCCTCTATCCACCCCTTTCATCAATCGCGACGCATCTCTTCCTCTTTCCATTTCCAAAAACTTGCAAAAAAAACCGCGTTCAAAAACAGAAAATGTAAGTAAATATCGAAAATCAGTCGCAAACTCGCAATGCAACACTTACAACAAACTATTACTCTACAATATTTTTTTTAGAAAGAAACTTTTTATGTTTTAGGTTTACATCCACTTGAAAAGCTTTTATTAGAACTACGAAAACGTTTACTTTATTTTAAATATGGTATATACTTAGAGCTAAAACTTCTAAAGATACAGTTTTTTACTATTTATGTTAAAATGAAGTTAATATAGAGATCAAGATGGCAGGAGAGAATTTGATGTGGAAAAAAATCAGTAACAAAATAGAACACAAAACAAGTCCATACCCAGTTACCCACACATATTGTAAACTTACCTAATAGGTCAACTACCCTATACCATATAACATACCTCAAGGTCCCTAATTTTCGAATAGAATACTTATAGAAGATAATTTATTTTTTATTTAATATATATTTGACGCTAGTTAGGTATTCAGTCATGTCACATGAGGTAGCAAAGTATGATCTGTTAGTACCTAGATAGGATGTCGTCGAGCGTCATCGTACTTGCTATAATGAAAACAAACATTCGCAAAACAAACAACAAAGCGTTGATGGATGGATGATAGTGGCGCATTCTCATCTATGTTTACTGCATTGTTCAAATTTCCCTCTTGCCAGTGGAGACAGCTAGTCGCGTACCTGTCTGGTGGGCGCAATCGTTACCGAGGCGCGTCGGTCTGCATCGGCGGGCATGCGCACACCAACCGCGCGAGCGTTCGACCAAGTTTAGTGAGAAGCGAGGAGGAACGGCTCTGCACGCTGGCTGAGAGTGGTCGAGTCGCCGCCGCGCCGCGCCGCCCGCACCCGCAGTCCTCCCGCCGCGCCGGCTCTGCGCGCTCCACGCTAACCGCATCATGGTGAGTCACTGCTACACTGCGAATCTATTCATTTACGACGACCTTTAAAGTTTAGATACAGATAAAAATAAAACGATACGCTCCATTTAATATAACCAAACATTAGTGCGTAAAACCGCTTTGAGTCTTTGCTTCGAGTATTCCCCGTCACAGAATGGCATTCATTAACCTAATTATGTAGTGTTTGATCACACTAAAAGAAATCGAGGAAACTGCGTACCGATCCTATGAAGGTCAACCGTTAAAGCCACTTATTCTCACAAAGTAATGTAAAGTAAACATAATTTCAGGTAATGGACAACCGTGTGAGCGAAGATAACGAAACAGAACATAACTCTTCAATTTTTATAACAAATTTTCAAAATGGAGACGTCATAAACTATTCCCTTGTTTTGATTAAGGGAATTATAACACGAGGCAATTCTAATAACCATGAAAAACTAAAATGTACACTAAAAAGTGAAAACTTTCAAAGTAAATCGCAATGGGAAGTTTATAATGGAGAATTCAAAGTGATAATTGAATTGAAAAGAGGTGAAAATGTTATTGAATTGGAATATACTGAACAGCAAAGGAAAATATTGCTCTTGGACTATAGTCCAAGGAAAACAAACCTTCGGGTTACTCCAGTTTACATCATATGCCAAGGCCACGATGGATGTTTCCAAAGCCCGCCAGATATTGACAACTCAATAGAAAGTGCTTGTTCCCGAATAGCCCTTGGCTCAAAATTGATTCAATGTTTGACAGCAGAAAAACTTTTTGAAAGTGGAATCGGAAGGAAAACATTCCAACTTGAACATGAAGTCAATCCTAAAAAACCTGAATGCATTATATTTAAAAGTAGCCTCAACGTTAACAAGGCGAGAAAAATGAAACAAACGGAATTATGGTCACATTTTGGAAGAGAACTGATGCTTTCTGATTTAGGAAGTAATGAAAGAAAATTCTTGGGCTTCATATCCTGCACTAGATATAAAGGTACAGACATCGACAAGCCTATGACACACGAAGAAATTATTTCTTTAACTGAAGCATATGCTGCATTAGGAGGAGGCGGTTTGGCACTTTTCGGCACGGCTTGCCTCTACACCTGGCCAACGACTGTAGAAGAAATCGTTCCAAAATTCTTAGATGCGACTCCAGTAAACGTAAGACGATTTATGGATGACAGTGGATACCGTAGTACTTTAGGAGGATGTTTTGCAACTACATTGGGTTCAGTTTTCCACGAGCTTGGTCACACTTTTGACCTTGGACACACGAAAGATGGCATAATGGGAAGAGGTTTCGACAATCTAGACAGGGTTTTCGTTATTGGAGAAAAACGATCAGCTTTAGTAAAAGATAACATGAATAATTTTAGTGGGAAACCAGTACAACATTCTACAGTTTCACTTCAACGCAACATAAGTGTTACAATGAACGTAGCGGAACCATTGCGAGTTTTAGGACCAAGAAGTAAAACCACATTGGGCAATTTTGCTGCTATGTCGAAGTCTGACATAATTAGAAGGAGTCCAAATGTAACCCCCATAACTAGACCATCAAGTGTTTATTCAAATATTACAAATAGACTTACAGATTCAAAGAAAAATGTTAATCGAACAAATGGAAACGATTCTATTTACTGGACCAGAAATTGTGCTGTCTTGCTATCTTATCACCGATGGTTCAATAATGAATATGGAAGAGAAAGACAAGCTATAACGAGGTATCTAAAATTTGATAAAAACAAAATGATGATCATTTCCACTGCCGGCATCAGAATTGTTGAAGTAAGAGATGAATCAAATGGAATGGTGTTAGATTCATATGAATTTACAAATCTTGTGCCAGAAAAAAGATTTTTGGTTCCTTTCACTTTTTCACCAAAAACCAAAGTGTTGACAATAGTTGTAGAAGACGATTTGGGAAATGTGCTGAAACAGACATTTTCATATTAAAGTTGGAGTAACAGTATTAGGAAAGTTGACAATAAAGTGTAGAAAATGTTCGTAACAAGAAGAATGAACTATTAAAATAAATAAAAAGAAAAGTTTATGTATGTCTCCTAGACTAGATACTTTTAGGCAAACAAGAACTGTACAATGTAACAAAAAGTGAAGAAAAGCAATGTTTTATTCCTAGTGAGTGCAATTTTTATAATGTGGTAACCCCAAACGACAGTGAGTAAATGAAAATAAAATAATAATGACAGTTGTGACTGTGATGTGTTGATTTGTGTTGTGTGCTGTGCTTCTGAAAGTACCTAGCGTTGTTTGTTTCATATTTTTTATAGTTCACGAACTGAACGAGTCATTAAGATGCATGATAAGTAGTTTTCTGAATGTGTGTGATATATCAGTATTAGGTGTTAAACTTGGTACACATTAATACCGAAATCTTTGTACCGAAAATGGCTAGCTCTTCAAGCAAAAAAGATTTTTTCCTATCTATAAAACACTTTCCGCCAGTCATAAATGGAAGGATTAATGTCATTGAGTTTATAAATGCGTCTACAGACTTGGTGGCATTATTAGGTATGTATGAACTATGGACACCCAATAAATGTGATGTACTCCCAGAAAATAATATAAACTCTCATAATTACAGAATGCTTCGGCACAGTGTTTGCTCCTGTAAAGTACGACATGCAAGGAAATATTGACGTAAGTGTTATGAATCATACATTCTAAATATAAATTCTTGACCCATCCCTAAGACTTCCCACTGACCTAGTAGCCTCTATCCTTTAGGTTCATAACGACAACTTCCCAAAATGTTCACTCTCCCAAAACGTCCACTTCCCAAAATGGTAATTCCCTAAATGTCTATTTTCCATTTAGTCTACTTTCCCATAACGACCAATTCCCAAATAGTTTCTTATATATTTCTCAAAACGACTACTCCCAAAACGTCTACTTCACAAAATTTACTACTTGTCCAATATTTTCTTGAAAACTAAAAGAATCGCTTTATAGTCCTTTTTTAACCGACTTCAATAAAAAGGAGGAGGTTCTCAATTCGTCGGGATCTTTTTTTTTATTTTTTATGTATGTTCACCAATTAGACCAGGGTCTAATTTTAGCGGCTGCAAGGAAATGAGCCAATCTATTGTTCTTTGGAAGCTAGAGACTCCATTGGTTACTCCAAAAGATATGCGTCGGAACTGATATAGATTTCCAGCAGCTTCGAACGCAGTGTACGGCCTTTCTTCTTGTAGAATTGGAACTTGATGGAAGGCGCTTTTTAAATCAATGGCGCTAAATGTAGAATGTTTGGCCACCTTTGAAATCAGTTCTTCTATATTAGGAAGAGGATAGGCGTCTAGTTCTGTGAATCGATTACAAGGCGTTTCTTGTGATTCACGTTCTTCGTGATTAGTACCTGCGCCCGCCATGGTGATCGGCTCTCTTCAATGACACCTTCATTTAAAAGATTCCTAATCTCCTCCTCAATAAAACGTCGGTCATCATCACTATATCTTCGTGACTTAATAGCAATCAGTTTGCAGTCGGGAGACAGATTGGCGAAAAAAAGTTAGTATATAAATGTTTATACAACATAAATAAATAAATAATTAAATGCAACTAACTAATTTGTTTTGCAACTACCCACTGTATACAAATATTAACAATGTTGACTTTCATAAAAATATATTGAACGTAAAATAGGTTTCTGAATAAACATTGACTTTTTTTTTTTGGGGGAGTGGGAAATCATCAAGTGACTTCTCCCGCCGTAAATGGCGGCGGGAGGGCGTGTCAGACTTTTACTGACTAAAACCCACTAATGTTCCTTCCGTTGCTCTTTATGTTCCGGGGTCACGGTAACTATTATAAACATTCCGCAACCCCGGCAGGCGTTGGCCCTGTTGGGCCCCTTCCCAGGCTGACTCTCCTTGCGGCGCGCGAATACTAACGCGCCGCCGCAATGGGGCCATTACTGGCACTCCATTGCGGAAACATTGACTATCTAATTTTGATTTTAGAAAATATTTTTTATACAAAAATTGAAATTCCCACTGGAACCCGTAAAATTTTGTTTAAAATAAACTATTTAGAAAGTGGAAGTTTTGAGAGTTGACCTTATGAGAAGTGGACTTTTCGGGAATTATAGATTAGTCGTCGTTATGGGAAAGCAGACGAAATGGGAAATAGACATTTAGGGAATGACCATTTTGGGAAGTGGTCGTTTTGGGAGAGTGGACGTTTTGGGAAGTTGTCGTTATGAACCTAAAGGGCCTCTATCTTATAACCTATTCTAATAAACAAAATAATTTAATTGTGAATTTTAAACTGTTTCAGAAAATAAAAAGGCTTTTCAACTATGACAAAAACTCTTGCTTACTTGAGCTAATGCTTGCCGAGACAGCTCCTACTAAGCCGGGAGCAGAAAGTGTGCTGTGGCTTAACAGGTATGTCAAGATCAACCAATTATTTTGTATTATTACTAGTATTATTTTAAAAAATTATAACTACAACATTAATTATTTGATTTCACATTTCAGAGCCCTGCTTTTTTTTGAAATTTTATTCACACAAATAGTATGCCATGTTGATGCCAATAATATTGATGCAGATTTGAAAAAAATATTCACAGTGGCATATGAAGGCTCGGTCAAGAAATATCATAATTGGGTCACACAGCAAATATTTTCTGTAAGTATTTTTTTTTATGTACTGGTTGTGTTAGTACAGGTAAAAACATTAATACCAAACCTCATTTTATCTGTATTTGAGTTATCTTACAATTTATCAGATTATCTATGTACAGGATTTTAAATTGTTATAATTTTAACATTATAATAATTATTTTCTTATCGGTTTCAGTTTGTCTGCAAGATGTCTCCAACTCTCCCTAATGTAATAAAATCATTAGAAATGGAAGATGACATTAAAGGATTCGGAACCAAAATAGAAACTTTCCAAATAACTTTACGCTTAGTACGATGTAAGATTGATGACTTCTTCAAAGAAAACAATATATTCAATGAACTTGTGGAACCATAACAGAAATTTAAAAGCAAACAAAAAGGTATTGCTTAAATTGGTAGTATGTGTACATTTTTAAGCATAATTTAATATTAAGATATATGAAATGACAGTTACTTGGTTGGCTAACCAGTGAAGGGTTTAGATTTATAACAGTTACATATTTATTTAGTATGAATGAATATATAATTAATGTTATGAAAGATAAATTGTAAATAGTCTGAAATACCAAATAATGTATTTTATGATAATGCCTAAGAGTGTGTACCATAGTGCTGTGTTAGTAAGTTTAGAGTATGCGCCAGAAGCTGGTTCTCTGTTGTCCGAGAGAATAGATGATTATTTTATATTCCATATTGACTAGTATCTATTTGAACAATGCATTTTGATGTAGGTAGTTCAGTGGCATTTTATTTATATCTTTTTAATTTCACCAATCATTAGAAAAATATTATTGAATGTCCAGTGCCTTGTGATATTTGAAGGCAAAGTAACAATTGTATAAAAGACTATCAACACATTTTACCAAGAGGTTATATTTGATACAATTAAGAATTGTAGGTCATAGCTCAGTAAATAATACCCAAGATATTGTAATAGTGGTGCTCATTGTATGGTTTACAGATAGCATTTGGTGTGATATCCCTATAAACATATTATAAGTTATTAAATATAATTATGAGTGTACAATATACTTTGAATTTGTATAACTATGTAACATCTCAGTCCTTTTTTAGATTAATCTTGTGTTTACAAATGTGTATTCATTAATCTTGGATTATTATAAATATGTTAAAATAATAATTTAAATAAATACCAAAGCTTTGCTTTCATACACTTTCACTCTTATATTCAAGTCCTTAATTATTAAATTAATAAAGTGAGCATTTAATGTTGTGTAACAACATAATAAAGTCTTTTCACATAATTTGTGTGAGTTTTTTTCACCACTGCAATCATACATAAGCAAATTTGTTCCATTTTGTGATTCCTCTATTATATTCTTCTTAAAGGAATGCCATTCCTAAATATCAGAACTTACTGTCACCTGTCTTTTGGTTGTGACAAGTAAATACTTTTAGCATAGTTGGAAGCCTGTTTCAATGCCATGAAACTGAAGACAACTTCAGCGAGTGTGAGCAACCACAACATAGTATGTAGTGTTATCTCCATGGGTGTACTCATCAAATATGGGTTGAACAGGAAAAAGCTGACCAGTGGCATTTGCATTAATATGGTTAGCATGAGGAACCCAGCCAGTTCTGATACCTGAAACATAATATCATTCTCAACCTTATAAGCCTAGTTTTAAAGTTTTGATTAGAATATCTTAATACAAAATAAAATACTGACCCTACGAGAAAGGTTTCCATAGTGACCAAGGTATATTCTTGCTGACTCAATGACAATCAATAAAGTGAACACAGTCAGTGAAAGATACTTTGTTAGATGACCGAAAATGTTCAACTGGAACAAAATAGTAAATTAGCCAGTGGGGGAAAGTGCAAACATATAAGGCTATTCAGTATTTATATTGTTAAAACCTTTACCTTCGCATATAGAAAAAAGCCAACAACAACCACCCAGGTTATGTATAAATAGAGATTGAAATAGAGACATTTCTGTAAATGCAGCATTGTCCTGTATTCCATTTTCAGTGCGAAGTTACTTGGTAGATCTTTATCAATGTAAAAATACGACGGGATTATGCTTATTTTACTATCTTGTGTAATTTATCAAGTAAGCACAGCATAGGACGATAATAATCCTTGTAATCTTATCTTTTATTACGAAGTTAAGCTCACCTATATTAATTCAGTCAACAAAATTTTAAAACCTGTAATGTGTACTTTGGAAATACTAGTAATAATATTACACGTAAATCTCATTGACAAATGGTAAATCTAGATACATAAATTGACACATAAAACACACAACAATGAATAATCGCAACAACCATTTATATTCAAAAACACAAACAAATTTGACCGGTGTTGCCAATAAAATTGTTACGGCGTGTGATGTGTGTGCATTGCATTAATGAGACACAAAGCTAAGCACAAAGCCATGTTTACAAAGTATGGAACCAAAGGATGACCATTACAATGAATTACGCAAAGAATTGGAAAATTCCCGTCCAGGGATACACGTGGAAGTTTTATACGATCTAAAATGTTCTAAAATTGAGTTAAATTGAAAAGCAAAAATGTTAAAAAATAAATAAAATAGATGTCGATGGTGAAGGTTTTGTGTCTTTCCTTAGATTATTAACCTATAGATGTAGCCATGAGGTTGTAAAGAAGTGTGAAAGTGAGAAGCATATATACGAATTTCGTAAGAAAATTGAGACAAAGCATAACATGCTCTGTCTCGTTCGGCGTGGCCGGTTTTCGCTTGGCGAACATTGAAAAGTTAGCCAAACAAAGGGATGTCACTGTCATTGAAATGGTCGGCTCGTATTAGTTTTTACAATTTTATAACAATTTCGGTAATTAAACCAATAGTTTTAATGTATATTTGAGAAATTGACTCCAGTAGTTAAGTGTTTAGTGCTTTTTCTGTGCTATAAAATGGGAGGATGCACTATTTTAGGCTGCAAAAGCCGCACAGAAAGAAAGCAAGATAAGAATGTTACTTTTCACTCGTAAGGATGCAAATATTACAAGTTATTGTGCATTGATTGAATAAATACATTTGTGTGTATGTAATTACATGGCTTTCGATCAAAATTAAGGACATTTTCTAGCGATATCGTTTATATTTTTATCTACATAACCTATTACTTGTTTTTCAAAGTGTTACCATACCTCAGCTCTATTTTTCCCATAACTTGATAATAAAATTGCAACTAGTTAAATAAATAAAATTAATCAGATGATTAAAGTTCTTTTATGCCCTGTGAGGTATCCTCTCCCTTTTAAAAGGAATTTTATATAATTTTTATAGTTGGACATCACAGACATCAGTGAAGGAAAACATCGTGAGAAAACCTGGACTCGTAACTTAAATAATACTTACGATATAAATAATTTTGCACTCTTAATAAGGATTATGATACGCAACTCAGTACATGAATGTAATAAGTAGTTGTTGCAACGGAACACCTCACGGTTTTGGTCATATTTCGGGAAAATTTTACGTAATGACAACATTGAAATTTTATAGTGCTGTCTCATGTGCGGCCACGCGGTGGCTCAATCTATAGGTTAATAATCTAAGTGTCTTTCCCTATGTGAACCAAAGAATGCAACATCATGCGATCATGCCATGAGAATTTTGATAATCGCTACGTAAGTATTGATCAGTGTAAGGGCCGATTTTTCAATCGCTAGATAACTTAGCTTTTATCTAAAGAGTATGTGACGTTTTGATAAATATGACGGTTTGACATATTTTCCATACAAAATATGGAAAATATGTCAAACCGTCATATTTATTCCTCAGATAGAAGGTAACTGATGATTGAAAATAAGCCCATTAATTTATTTTTCTATTTAACACACACGTTTTCTTTGCCTTTGCCTTTACAGATTAATTTAATCATGAGCCGAATGCTCATGACTAAATAAATCTTGTAGCAGAAAATAAAATAAATCAAGCATTCATTGTTTTGTGATGAATTAGCTCGAACAAGGCCAATCTTAGAATTTCTGTCATGTGTCATTTATGGCCTATTTTGACACTGACTGAATAAACTGTCAACAAAACCAATAATACTAACTAGGGATGTGAGTATAATAGAAAATAATCGATTAAATAAAAATCGATTTTTTTGTATAATTTAAAGGTACATGCGTTTCTTATTTGTACAATTATCAGGGGTTGGAATTAGGTAAATTTATTTTAGTACTTGCATTGAAATATTGATATCTTATAGACCATTCTGGGATTTTTAATAGACAATCTCGTATGCGAAACAGTAATACAAATAAATAAAAATAATAAAATCATTATTTTCTTCTGTTGAATAGATAATATGCTATTTCTAAAAAAATCGATTTAAACTCGTAACTTATATAATCGATTCATTAAAATCGATTAAAATATTAAAAAACTCGATTATAAAAATCGATAATTTGAAAATAATAATCGATTTAAATAAAAATCGATTATTTTTTAACATCCCTACCTAATACTAACCTATCTTTTGACTTTTTAGTTTTAACTTTTATCGATTTGTTTGATGAAAAAGAATCAATTTAAATGATATAAATGTACATGAATAATAATTAAAGCTACTCATACTGGTATTAAAACTTGATTATCATGTTGACCCAGTCGCTTCGAGTGTCTCTTAGTATGTATATTTTGAATAATGAGTTGAAATGTTTTGAAAGGAAACTACAAGACTAATGCTTTTATATTTGTTATAGGTCTTTTACGGCCGGAATCCTTGCAGCTGGCGTTTGTAGCTGGTATAAAGTATTTTCCACCGCCGAAAAATTATGACCGTAAGCTTTTTTATTTATGAATTTATTTAAAGAATTTTACGCAGTTCCTAACCTTAGCTGATCCTATCAATAGCTGATTTAAAAAAATCTGAATCTAAATCTAATCTGAAAGCGTAACTGAATCTGATCTGTAAAAATACTATTAACAAATTAATGCTAATAAATAAGTCATGTTTTTAGTATTTTTTTTTATTGACAGATATTGAAATACCCGAACGTCAGAGGCTACGTATTTATGATAAAGTGCCCACGTATCCCTCTAACTTGAAGCCACCCAAGATGCAAAAGCGTCTGCGCTACATGCGTGGCCCTGAGACATTACATACGAACTTACAATTGCAGCAATATGGTATTGTTGTAAGTTGATTTTATATATAAATACTTTCGTAGATATATTGGTAATCAAATTAGCAAATAAATATCCTGGGACAACTCACACAGAGCCATCAGATCCTAAACTAAACAAAGCTTGCGCTATGGTATCCAGACAACTGGTATTTAACATACTTAAATAATTTATAACTGCGTGCATATTGATTCACCCAGACTCAAGACAATCATGCTCATCACACAAAGATTGTCCTGGGTGGGAATAGAAGCCATGACCTCTGTGACTTAGCAGTCACTAACCACTATATCAACAAGCCTTTAAAATAAAATAAGCAATTGCAACAATTGAATTGTCACTTTATTGTTATCTAATACAATGTATTGATATAATAATTAAAATAGGATGGTACCCCTCTATAAATCTGAAATTACAACTTCTAGCAAGTAAACCTCTAAAAAACCTATATTTTTCAGGCTACTGGTGGTGGCAGAATGCGTTCTGAGCATTTTGAAATGGCCCGTTTAGTGGTTGCAAGGAAGTTAAACCAGAAGAAAATGTTTGCTATCTGGAGAATAGACCCTCCATGGCAGCCTGTCACGAAGAAAGGCCAGG
Source organism: Athetis lepigone (assembly GCA_033675125.1). NCBI lineage: Eukaryota > Metazoa > Arthropoda > Insecta > Lepidoptera > Noctuidae > Athetis > Athetis lepigone. The sequence goes on along the minus strand of CM066239.1, from coordinate 13,193,369 downwards.
GTCAACGTATGGGTGGAGGTAAAGGAGCCATTGACCATTATGTCACTCCCATCAAGGCCGGTAGAATTATCCTTGAAGTGGGGGGCAAGTGTGATTATGCTGAGGTATGTATAAACTGATAATATCAGGATGTTAATCCTTCGAACACATGTGATTTGAGACACAATAGAAAGACAATAGCAGCCTGACAGCTGGCTGTCGGTTGGTCGTTGAAAGGTTAATGTCTAACTGCAGAGCAAAGGTCTCTTCTCTGAATTGGACTTAGAGATTTTGTACTTTTATTAAAACACAGATTTCCAGTCCTGTTTTTCTACACTAATCAAATAATTATTATTATTTATTTAGTTAAAACACTTATAATAAAAAATTTGAAAATAGGTACTTTTCCAATTATAATAAACTAAAAAGGTATTTTTATTATAACCACTGGCCTGAGTTATCTATCACTAGTTCACTACATTATTATTGACTGAAGTTAGTATGCAGTATGCTATACTTGAAAGGTACTAATAGAATCTCAGAGCCCATTTATCGAGGGCTATTATGGGCTATAAAACATTGCGCTTAAAAGTAGGAGCAGAGCAGAGCATCAATGAAATGTGTGGCACAGCTAGGTATATAAAAAAAAACATATAAAATAAACTTTTGTTGTCTGTCTGTTCATCCATCTAACTATCTATCTGCTGTATCTCATTAATCATAGTTTAAGAATGTTGGTCTAAATGCAATACACATAATCACCAACATTAAAATATCTATCATCCTTTTAACTTCAATATACCTACCTTGGACATCTTATTTTGTTTGTATGTGTAAGATTGTGAGGTACTACTGTAAAAAATTCTAAATTTTCGGCTAATGCTAGGATCTTGATTGACCAATTTCACAGGGAAACATTTGATAGATAGTTTCTAAGCATTAGTGTTGCATAACAATAGTCGACTATTGCTAAACTATCGATAGTCTATCGGTAGCTGACGTCATATCAATATAATTGATAGCCTATCAATACAATCGATAGTATTATTTGGACAATAGTATTCATCATCTCCCTAGCCTTTTTCCCAACCGTGTTGGGGTCGGCTGCCAGCCTAACCGGATTCAGCTCGATACCGGTGTTTTACGTGGAGCGACTGCCTATCTGACCACCACAACCCAGTAACTAGGCGACACGGTACCTCTTGGTAAGACTGGTCTGAGTTTCTGACTAACCAGTAACGACTGTCAAAGTTCTTCGAATGACAACCGGGACCAACGGCTTTACGTGCTTTCCGAGGCACGGGATATTTGGGCAATAGTATTGATATACAAAAATAGTTTCGAGAGTATCGATACTATCGAACGCCAGTATTGCTCCTAAAACAATACCGTCGACAGCTCCCACTATCGATAGTTTAATAAACGGCGATAGTACACTCACCGGCAAAATTAGGGGAACACAAAAAAAAGGTTGATTTTTTCTAACATTGTCGAGTAATTTTATAAGTAGTTTTTGTTTATGTGTTAATAGCTTCATAACAGATTGTTTTAAGTACCACCAACTTTAATTTTAAGTGTTTTGACAAGAATTTATGGTTGTTTAAGAATTTGCTCACTTAGCGTTTTGTACTCATTCTGATAAGAGCTTTAGTGGATGCTGCGAATAGGGACTGTGGGTCATTTAACTGTTTACATTTGAACAGTGCACATTGTTCTGATACAAAATGAGTGATTTACCAGCAACTTCTGTGGCTAGGGCTGTAACCATGATCGAGGAAGGGCACACCTATCGCTCAGTCAGTCGCGCACTGGGTGTATCGACATCGGTGATTCATCGCGTCGTCCGACGTTATAGGGAGACTGGATCGTTCGTGCGCAGACGAGGACGGGCAGAAATCGAGCAACTAGCGCCTTGGATGACCGTTTCATGGTCATGCAGACTTTACGAAATCGTCCTAAAACAGCTGTCCAGACCCGAAATCGTTTAGCAGAAGTCCGTAACGTCAACGTGAGTGAAAGGACTGTTAGAAGACGGTTGAATGAAGTTGGCTTAAACTCGTACGTGCCAGCAAAGGCTCTAAAACTCGAGGTAGCTCATCGTGTAGCAAGATTAGCATTCGCTCGAGAACACCAAGATTGGACTAATGAGTGGAGCCGTGTTTTGTTCAGTTACGAAAGCCGATTTTGTGTAAATTTCGTGGATGGGAGGGAAAGAATGTGGAGACATCGAGGGGAACGTTATCACCAAGCAAATTTCACTGGAACTGTGTCGTACGGTGGAGGGTCAGTTATGGTATGGGGTGGCATATGTTTGGGAGCCCGCACGGAGCTAGTGATCATCAGTAATGGATCGCTAACTGCACAGCGGTACAATACAGAAGTCTTAGAACCCCATGTCATGCCTTTTGCCCCATTCATAGGCGAAAATTTCATTTTCATGCATGATAACGCACTGCGCGTATAGTGAGTGACTACCTTAATGAAGTAGGCATCACTCAGATGAACTGGCCAGCGCGATCACCGGATATGAACCTGATAGAACATGTCTGGGAGTACCTGGGAAGAAAGGTTCGACAAAGAAATCCAGCCCCTAATAATGTGGAGGAACTTAAATTAGCGTTAGTGGAAGAGTGGAACAATTTGTCCCAAGAACTCATTGATAACGTTATCCGAAGCATGGGAAATCGTGTACAGGCTTTAATTAGAGCCTGTGGCGGCAATACCCGATACTAAAACTCCTTGTTTTTTGTCATTTTTGAAAATGTTTACAGATTTCACTTTTAAGGAAAAAACGTTCAATTCTCATTTTTTGTCATTTTTGTTTATTTCTTCACGTAGAAGTATTGTGTGAGTCACTTTAGCGTTTATTTCAGTTAGTTTGAGTGCAATTAATTATTGATTAACTAAAAAAATATTTGCTACATAAATTTGTTAAGAAAAACGACCTTTTTTTTGTGTTCCCCTAATTTTGCCGGTGTGTGTATTACCTTGCAATATTCAATAGCTAGTATATTTCTTATTAAAAAATAAAACTTATTAATACTCAAGAGCATAGAAAAGACATTAAACTATCGATGGTGTAATACTATCGATAGTTTTACAAACCATCAATAGTATTGATAGTTTCTATTATTTAATACAACGATACTATCGATAGTATTAAATAATAATAAATATCTATCTATGCGTGGCCTGATACGCACTTGACCATTTTTTTCACCATTTCACGATATAAAGAAATATTAACGATTGTGAATTGTTACAAAACTTCTTTGTAAACAACGTTTGTAGTTTTGCTCTCAGCAGCCAAAATATACAGAGAATCAGGACTCGTGACGCAGGAGCAAGCGACGTACAGCTGCCCGTGTGAAAAGCAGCTCGTCCTGAGGTCGACACCCGCAGCCTTCAGCGTCTGGCAACTTGTTGATAGTCATGGCGAGGCACACACTCACAGGGAACCGCACGCGCTTGAATTGGATGGGGTAGTTGTGTGCTTATACGTGGTATAAACACTGCATCGCCGACGCCACAACCCGTCAGAATTTCCGCTTCAATTATATTCTTTTGCAGTGAGATGACTTTGATCTGGGTCCCATTACACAGCTTCGGAGGGGATAGGTTCCGAAGAAGCATGATCAGGACGCCGACCTTCAGCATGATGGTGTGCGCTGGAAGTCCACTTGCTGTAAGGGAGTTTGGGAATTCTACGGGATAATGTGTGGCGTCATCTTGATCGACTACAGAGTTGATGGACGTATAAACTACTTCGTTTCCCTCAATTTCCGAGATAATGCTTTCGTTGATGGCTGCAGCTTGATCATTTTGGGTGTTTAAATGGCTCGCTGGTACATTCAAGATTTCTGTTGGTATCGTGTTCCACTGATGTCCCCATACACACAACAAATCCGTTCACCTCTTTCCTCTGGTAGAGTGCTTTTGCCGAGACTTAGAAGGATATCTGAGAATTCTTGGCCACATAGATTGCCACCGAGCTGAGCTCGCATATTGATGGTCAAGCGCAGTCTATGAATTTGTGACCACAACGAAGATCGTTTCAACGAAGCATTCACCTCGTCAGCCCTAGACCCCCGCGTCACCACAGGGAGTGTTTTCCGGAAATCGCCACTGAACAGAACTGTAACACCACCCATCAAGTGTTCATTCCTGCGGTTGTCCTGCAGGGTTCTGTTCACGGCCTCCACTGCTTTCCTATTAGCCATTGTGCACTCATCGCATACAATCCGAGAGCAATCACTGAGCACATGTCCCTTGTCACTGTTACGGGATACCCCACAAACAGGCATTTCGGCGCTTTCTATATCTATGGGTATTTTGAACATGGCATGTTTTGCCACCAGGAAGCAGTGTAGCAGCGATTCCTGACGATGCTACAGCAATGGCAATTTTGCCTTGTCTCCTGACCTGTGCAAGAATACCAGTGATAATGAATGTTTTCCCTGTTCCACCAGGAGCATCCAGAAAAAACATCTTATCCTGGTCGAGCCCAATGCTTGAATAGCAAACTATGTAATAATTATTTTATTAAACAAAATTAATATTTCCCCGTAACCACGTTAAATTCAACCAAGCACACAATAACTAAGAGACAACGTTGGTAACCCCCGTTTTCATAGGTTGAGGCGACGACATCGGAACCCATAACATCACCTTTTGTGAACGGAACCATAGCACGATCTAATTCGACGCCAACGCCATCTAGTTAGGAAAAAGGAAACATTTTTATATGTTGAAAAATTGTTATGACTTTAAACTATTCTAACATAACATAAATGGCTGTGAGTGAGTAAAAAAAACAGCTAATTTTACATCATCATCATCATAATTAGGCATACAACGGCATGAACATTTACATTACTAACAAAGCAATAATCTCACCGATAAATAGCGAACAAAAGTATTGAAAAGTCAATGTTTATTCAGTACTAAAAACATGAAATTGATGAAGAAATGATCATCATCATTGAACCTTCTTCAAAAAAAGTCGGTTCTCTGTTCGACCTGTTTGTATGGGTGTTTGGCTGAGCAGATTTTGATGCGATTTCTAGTAAAGTGTTCTTTACATTCTGGGGAATATAACACTAATGGATTTAACCGACTTCAAAAAAGTGGTTCTCTGTTCGACCTGTTTGTATGCATGTTTCTCCGCCTTCATCGTGTGGAGGTACTCCCAGCTTAAGTTATTTTATACATTGTAATCCGTGATAGCTTTGATTTCCACATCAGATGTTTCTAATCTTTGATCTTATAAACCAGGAAATGCCTATCAGACCGAACAACTTTTGCTAAGGCGTCATTCTTATTTAATGTGTTATGGTGTAATTGGGTGCTTGGAGTTCCACATTAGGTGTTCTAGATCTTCAACTTTATACGGCAACAGAGAGTGCTCATCAGGCTGAACAACTCTTGCTAAGACGTCATTCTTATATATGTTAGGTATAATGTACGTAGCTGGGCTCATGGAAGTCCATAACAGGTGTTCCACATCTTCAATTTTTATACGTCAACAGAGAGTGCTCATCAAGCTAAACAACTCCTGCTAAGACGTCATACTTATATATGGTATAGTTTAGCTGGGCTCGTGGAGTTCCACCTCAGGTGTTCCAGATCTTCAAATTTATTCTCTTAACATAAATTGCTTATCACGTGAAGCATTTTTTGCTATGATACCATTTTTGTATCTCTTATAGTTAACTGGTCTGTTGCGGTCCTGCACCAGTGGTTCAAGTTTCCAGGATAAGTTATAACCTATATGTCGCCCAGATTTAATACTGTATAGGTATTAAATCAAAACAAAAAAACATTGAAATCCGTTGAGTACTTTCGAAAATAGCTGCTCCCCGCGACGTCGTCAGCGTGAAGGCTCCAGCTCCTCCCCCGTAGGTGATAGCGTGATAATATGTAGCCTATGTTTTGACCCGACCTCTTAGTAATATCCCTGCAAATTTGAACGTAATCCATGCAGTACTTTTTGAGTTTATCCGGGACATACATACAGACAAACAGATAAACAGACAAAAATTCTAATAACTATATTTTTGGCTTGGGTATCGATTGTAGATCACGCCCGAAGTGTTCTTTTAAAAAAATATTCAATGTACAGTTTTGACTTTCCTACGATTTTATTATATGTATAGAATAGATAGATCACACCAAGACACACTACTACTGTTACTTGAAATATATCGATATTGTCGATACTATCGATAGTATCATTATGTCACAGTATCGATCCTATCGATACTATTACTTCTAATCAACAGTATTAGTTAATGTGTGACATCGATGGTATCGATAGTATCGATAGCACTATCGATATTGTTTCTAGTTTTTGGGGCCATCTAACGATTGGGAAACTATCGATAGTTGTGCAACTCTGCTTAACATCAACAAAACCTTTGCTTAATAGGCCTGCCACACTATGCCCCTCGCGTTGCTCATCGCCATGCTCCTCGCGCTGCCGCGATGTTTGCAATGACGAGTGGCATGGCGAGTTTTGCGGCCACACTACGTCTCTGCCTCCTTTCCTCGTTACTTCCCATGCCACTCGTCGAGTGTGTGGCCGGCGCATTACATAGATGACTGGAAGCAGGTTGTAGAGAAATGACCACATAACCAGTTTGATTAATGCCTGCACATGCCACAACCGTGAATCAATAAATAAATAGACCCACAAAACATCGGCCTCACTAAAAAAAAACTTTTCTTTTGACAAATACTTTGTATTAGAGCCCAACATTTACCCTTTTATGCTATATTAACGAAAATGGCAATTTATTTGAGGTGCCTGGCCAACTATAGTACCTTCTGGTTTATTTATTTTCTATGTTTATCTTGGATGTTATAGGGGTTATAGAAAACAGGAGGATTGTGGTGAAATTTGCCCTTAAAAGACTCATTAAAAATATTAGTCTTTAATAAATGCTATTCTCCAATTTTCCTTGAGCTTGAGGTCAGACTGTCAGCTACTTCCGTAAAAAAGGCTCTACAGAAGTAGGGGTGTTTTCTTCCTTCCTGAATTCATTCATACTGCAGGGAAAACACTTGTAACATTTTTTAACTTTTCTTTTTATAAATAATATTAATTACAATATTCCTTTACTGTCTTTCAGGTTTTCCCCATGCTGAGAATAGTGGCCGAGCGGTTACCATTTAAAGCCGAGCCCGTATCATTAGAAATTTTACAGAAAAAGGCAGAACAAGAGAAATGGTTAGAGGAGAACAACCAGAATTATTATACGATGAAGTACATTATACAAAACAATATGGGAGGATGTCATAGAATGTTGTCGCCAGTTGACCATCGTTGGTATGGAAAGTATTTGTAAATATTGTTAATATATTAAGTAGTGAAAATACAGAAGTTATCTTATACTTACAGATTTTATTTTCTTCTTATACTGATATTTTTTTTTAAATCAAAGGAGAATGGGCAAAATGGTACCCGGCTCCAATAGATAATTATGGTTGTGGTGTCGTTTAAAAGGTCTTACCAAGAGGAACAATATTTACTAAAGCCGCCAGTCTCAAATCTGATTGCGTTTGGAGATAAACGACAGTCTTACTAACTAATAAAAACCTTATTCCTTCGGTTGCCATTTATGTTCCCGGGCCACGGTTACCTATTTAGACAGTCCCGTGGCCACGCCGATAAACATACATATACGAGTATATTAGGTACCACTTACTCTACTTAAAAAAATGAGTACGTACTAAGGTAATATTTTCTGCATTTTTCCGTTCAAGTTTTCTATTAATAACGCTTTTAGGTTAGACTTCGAGCCCCGCTGCTCCTGAGCGTGGGGTGTGCGCAGGAGCAGTGAGGGAGGCGTCGGTGTTCGGTGGTTGTTAGTTGATGCCGATATGTAATGTTTTAAATCTACTCACTTATTGCATATGTTTATATGTATATTATATGATTTTAATTTAAAGAATGCTTGTTTTCTTACTTCTTTTAAAAAAAGAATCCTAAGTGTGTTTTATTCTATTATTAAAAGAATTAAGAAAATAAGCATTCTTTGTCAATCATTGTCGCATTGTCTAAGTCAATCTTATTCTAGCTTTATTTTACTGATATAAATAGTTTGTACTGAATTCTCATTTATAAAACTTGGTGAGATTACTGCTTCCCAAACGTGAATAGCGACAAGCGCCATGGTAGACGTTTTTGTGCATCAAAATGTCTTTTCAATGATATATTAATGATGACTATTGGAGCGGGTACCACGTCCCATACATTTTTGCCCATTCTCCTTTATTATGGTTGAAGATTTCAGCTTTAAGTTAGTTGAAAATCTTTAATTTGTAAATACTCTAACAAATCCAGGATGGGAACCTACTACGCCAGTGGGGTAGCTCGCTAACTAAATCATAAAAAAATTAAATGGGGATGTCAACCTCATTCAAAGTTATACTGCAAGCTTAGAGAAGACAGGATCCTTTCTAGACTGCGTAAAAATTAAAATAAAACAACATGTAATTAATAATGGTTTATTAAATTTGACATTTCATGAAAGGATTTTCGTGACAAGCCTCAGTTTGCATACATGTATGCAAATATGCAATAATTACTTTATAAACTCCTTTCTTACAATTATGGCAAAAAATCAACAAAAACAAATGTATTACAGTAACAAATACTACAGCGTAGAGTACTTAGTATCTTATGACTCGTCCCTAACCTAACGACAAAAGCCAAACAACACGCTATTAGTATTTTAGAGAGTATCATGGTTCACGAATAAAGTACAAGCTGACACATGTTCCGCAGAACACCGGCCTCCGTCTGTTGCTAAAGTAAACAGTACAAGTTTGTAGTCCACTTCTCCTATTATTACATTTAGAGGGTCACATCATTACACAATACAAGATAAAACATTTACTATTTAGTGTACATTTGTAACAGACATGAAACATCTCTTCATATTGTGTGCATATCTACTCTGTCCATATTATGATAAGCAACTTCTACCACATATATTTTCTATTCTGCATTGTCATCTCCACCATAAGTACCTATAAATTATATAACGTCATAACAATATTTACAAAGCCTAACATACTAACTTACAAGTAACTGCAATTTACATTTTCAATAAATTAATAATGTGTTTACAATATCATACAAGCGTTACATTTATATATGATATGGCTTTTATTATTTATAAAATAGACTGCATATAAAATCAATCCCTAGCAGTCATTTTATCACAACTTTCAACCGTTTGTTAGTACTTGACTTGTGAAGTGTTACTGGTACATTGTGAATATTCCATCTAATCTTACAAAACAGTAAACAGTTTTTGTTTCTATCATTATTTTAAAATTTAATCTATTTAAATTAAATAAGTCTAAATGAATAAATCAGTGCTTTCTGACGAAACGAAACTAGTTTCAATAATTTAATTTAATTAGGCTGTCTTTATGAAGTAGCAATAAATAAATCGAAAAAGTTCACATGAAGTATTTAATAGACATTAAGCCATTACTGAAGGAGTGGAACAGTAGAGATTTGAGCAAATAAATTAGCTCAGATTAATTATAAGAATAATATATTTGACTAGTTCTGTATCTCTTATACTAAACTTAAATACCTATTATATTCCCTAGAAACTGGCGATTTGCAGTCTTAATCATAACTATTATGTTTCATTATCCAATACACGGTAGGCGGGAAAATGAAAGTGATTTCGCGTCGAGAAATTCATAAAATAAATGTATTTTTACGTTTAACTTGCGTACATTAGCTAAGCTCTAAGTTAAGATAAAAGTGAGGTAGCGTTTTTACCTTCTAGTGGAAAAATATATACAGATCTAGAACGAATGCAACGTTTTTGGTATGGGAATATTACAATAGCGATATATCCTAAGGTTTGCGAATCATAGGCAAGGATGTACGGCGCTTTAGTGTACAGCAATAAATTAGCCCGTTACCATAGGGGAGATAATAATATCAATATACAGACAAACCTCGCGTGAGTAATATTTATAATTTATTATTCATTGACATATTATGAGTATTAACTACATGCACACAAATTATCATTATTAGGTACTTTAAATATGTGCAGCTTTGTAGATGACTAGAGTAAATACGTTTAACGATCATATTATTATGTATAAAACAGTTACAATTTGTATAGTTTCGATTTCGATCACTGCAAGGATCCACTTTGAGACACATATTGTATCGAGGGTAGTACATTGACTGGCAACAACTTTACTCGTAAGCTTCGCTCAGGTGCTCTAACAGGAATTTCAATTGAGTTTTCATGAAATTGTTTTTGTGAGCGATGGAGTCGCACAGCATTTGAGTGGGTGCGACTGTGTTCCCGTTGCTTACGTTCTCGTAAATGTGCGCGTCGGCGTGCGCGTTGTTGTTGTGCGAGTCAATGCTACTAGCCTCCAGCCCGGCTGCGCCGCACGTATCAGTGCGTGCATTGTATACGTCGATTGGCGGAGCTTTGATGATATGCTGATATTTAAACGTAGACAATATCTGCCGGATCTTTGCAATGATCTGCTCTACTCAGGCGTTTGATTCCTGCGAAAAATTTTAAAAATACATAAGTCAGAATTCTGCAGCAAAATCTATAGGGTATAGAATTTCTAAATAGAATCGTGAAGTTAGAGACTACTTTCTATGCTAGTGGTAAGAGTTAGCTGCTTTCTAGCATTCTACTTTGATGACAAAATAAATAATGGTTCAAAAGAGGTGAGAAGTGGAATGTTGTGACTAGGCCATCACCCGAAATATCGAATTTGCTGCAGGTGAAGTAATGGATAGGTACTTAAAATGAATCTTAACAGGTATAATTAAGTATTATAATACTGCACGGCATTCGTATGTATAGTCATATAAAATGTAAGTACTCATATAAAATATTATCCTAGATTTCATATTAAATGCATCAAAATTGAGGCTCTATCATTCATAAGAAGGTACATCGAACATCGAGACACGACAATACATGATAGAACCGCGTCGTGCCGGCGTGGCGTGGCGAGCGGGTATCGATGCAAGCACACAGCAACATCTACACTAGAAGCATGGTGGGACGGTGTGTGGCGGTTTATACCTTGAGGTTGTGGAAATAATGCATGATCTGATCGTAGTCCATGTGCAGGTCGTCGAGGCCGAGCGCGTCCGCGGCCGGCTCGCGCGCCTCGCCGCGCGAGTACATCGGGTTGCCCACTATCGTGGCGCGCTTCACCTCCGGCGAGTTGCTCCCTGCACCACAACGCACATTTACTCACTGTTTCCTACTTACGCGCTATGTGTACTTGAAGACTTGTGAGGTGAACAAACTTTATATTACACAATATGCAAAACTCACCTTTATTCTTGTTGGCGGCTTCAACAAAATCTCCTTTTGACTCTTTGGATCTATTCTTGTGCCTCATTTGAACTTCAGGTAGGCCTGTAAACGTTTTGCTCCATTAGTATCTAGGACGTAGGTTATATCCGATATGTCATTGGTTATGATATCTTACCGATTCCAGAGTCGTGCATGTAGTCGGGGCTTTCGGGTTTAGCGAATGTTCGTCGCGAGTCGTCGGTGCCTCTGTTGAGGCCGACGATCTCCCGGTAGTCCTTGTTCTCCATCACGAGGGGAGCGTCGTTGTCGAATTCAAATAGTCGTGCGCAGTCGTCCTTGTCAGTCAGCTTCTCTACTGGGTTGTCTTCTAGGTCATTTCTAAGGGGGGCCGGGTTCGAATCGCGTTTGTAATCTTTCATGTCTCGGTTCAATAAGTATGGGGCGTCCAGTTTGTTTAAATCAATAATTCTGCAATTGAAAAAATATTTGGTGAGGGACGAACCGACATTGCGTAAGGGCTAATAATAATCAAATGCATTAGTTGTAGGTACACAAGTCACAAGTGCCTTACCGGTCTGAGCGGCGGCCATTTTCTGGAGATCGTCGGGAATCGTAATCGCGGTCATGCTTCTTTTGATGATTCCTGGAATGGTTTCGTCTTGTGGGAGGCATGACTGCGTCGGGCAAAATCTGAAATTAAAGTATTTGTTATAATGTCGTTTTTAGGAGCTCAATTACGTGTTAAAGATTGTCTTAGTGCTTACTTTGGCGGGGTTTCGTGGCGGCACTGGGAGTTGTGGTTGCGGTGTTGATGCGTTCCTGTGGGGCGGGACTGGAGGTCGGTAGTCGTCTGGGTTGTTGGCGTCCGTCCTGTAGACCAAATGGAGTAAATTATACCATAATTATTACAATAATGCACAGAGAAACTACTAAGCGCAAGCTTTTTTATAGACACGACAAAGACATGAAGGCAAGAGCGTGCGTATACAATAGATATAGACTCATTTCAACACTCATAGGCAGTGTGCAAACAGAATTAAATTTTAAGGCAAGTTTTAAACACGGAACACGCACCACCAACGAATAAGGACGAGTGCAAAGCTAATAAACTTGCAAAAATGACTTACTGCCAATGTCCGTCGCCGGAGTGATGGCGTGCGTGCCGCGCCGGCTTCTTGCAGTACGTGGTGGTGTCAATGACCTTCTTGTCGTTCTGCGACGGCAGTTCAATCGAGTTGGGGTTGTCGAAGCTGGTCACCATGACGTTGCCATTGTCTCGTATAGCGTCCTCCGGGTCCACATAGTTATAGTTCAGTGGGTTGGCAGTAATCCTCATCTCAGTGTTGCCGTTGTCAGTCTGTTGCGTAGAGTTTCTGTTCACTGGGTGACGGTTGCCGTTCCTCTCGATAGTCGCGCGTCCTGGAAAATTGAAAGCTTCATTTTTGACTCAATTATTGAGTGTATTTAGGAATAGAAGCGTTTCTTATATATTTTCGAGTAGAGTTTACTGATTATAGTAAGAGAAAGAGTAAGTGACGGTCAAGTTTACGTTTAGTATATGTATCAGGGCGAAAAAAGCGGGGTTGTAAATTAAACATTAAACGTTGCAACTAGAAATGACATTTTTGATCCCATTTTACAGATTCTAAAAAAATGTACAGGTAGCATGAAAACGACCTAATCGATAAGGGCTCTTTCGATTTGTGCATTTCGTGTCGTACGGCTGTGGTACGGGTGCGGGTGCAGCGCCGCAGCGGTACGTTTCCTACTACTTAGCTGTTACCGCGCTTTTTCGGCACCGATGCCGACGGTCGTTTTGCTGCCGCGCCGCAAGTTTTATAATTATGAAAACAAACGAACATACGTGCGCCGTTCGGCAAACGTACTACAACCGTACGAAAATTGAAAGAGCCTTTATGTGCCTTTTTTTTTTGGCGAGTGGGAAATCATCCAATGACTGTTCCCAATACTAATTAAAAACTTCTACCAACCTTGGTTGGAGTACTAAAAAAGTCAGAAATTGCAAAGAAAGTTTTTTTCGTGTCATTTTGTATAAATTTTTTAGTTTTTTTTACGATGTCAATCGATTCTGACCAATACTTCTAAAGTACCATATCGACGGACTTAAATAGTCAAATAAAATCTTACCGAGCCACACCCAGTCGTGTGCGTTGGTGGTAGACTCCCTGGAAGGCTTGTCCCGGGCCAGGCCGAGCGTGGTGCCGACGAGCCCGGCCACCTGCAGGCGCCCCCCCTCCGCGCCCCCCGGCCCGCGCGCCGCGCCCACACGCTCAGCGCTGGACGGCTTCACCCGCGTCGCGTATACCACGCATGATACTACGAACACCTGTGGGAGATATTGTTGTTAGGTTCAAAAATTCAAAATTCAAGGTATTTATTTCACTTAGACCATTTACAGGTACTTATGAATTGTCAAAGAGTCGGTCGGGTCGGTTAGTCAGAAAAGTGACGCTAATTGCCTGTTCCAAAACGTAGATCTCTATGGAGAAGAACAGGCAAGAAACTCCACGGACACTCTTTTTAAAATAATCATGGTTTACAAAATCTTGGTTACAGGAGTGTTTGTCTGTGTGAGGTAGCCACGGTTTTTTTAAAGAGAAATACCCATTGGACTTCAATTGGCAGACTTTTTAGACTTTAACAAATAGTATGCAGAGTTTTTATTTGCCTAAACGCAATTTGTATCGCGTTGTTGCCTTTTATTTCATTTGAATTCAATTTCATTTACTTCTAACAAAAAATAAACACTAATTGACAGCAGGGCTGACCAGTCAGGCAAGTACTTATGTTGCAGTCTCATTTAGATTAATTTGAGTAGCTAGAAAATAGATATAGCGAAGAAATGCTAACTCACCACAATTGCAAAGCAGAATGCACCCAGTACGACGTATATTCCTGTGAAAAATAAGTAAAAACTTTAGCTTTCCCGTCTCACTACTACAATCACAATATTTTCCAACTGCTGTGATTACAGAAAAATAACTTTAACGCCTTCAAATAAAGTTTAGATTTCATTTTTTAATTTGTCAGGTAGGAAACTCGGTACAATTCAGTAAGAAGTAGCACAAGTATTCTTAAATCGACTTAATGTTAACTTTCATAAAGTTGTAAATTAAATACAAAGCTTCCAACTTACCGATGACGACAGAAGTCTGCGCAGTCTGGTGCTGTGAGTGCGGCGCGGGATTGTTCCGATAGATGGAGTTGTACTGCTGCGCCTGCGCTATCGTCGGCTCGTGATTGTTCTCGTCTTTGAACGACGGGTATCCTGGAATTAAGCAATTACGTTCAGACTCACATGTGTTTTATAAAGAGATATCTAATCGTCTGGTAATTAGATTTTTCTCTAATATACTGTAAATTTTGCAGAGCGTTTCAAATATCATCGGTTGGCATTTAATACCACCAGTCAATTGACGTACTTTTGTGCGCCGTCAATGTTAACGTTGTTGTTCATTAATATTAACTTGTGACGTAATTTATTTGCTATGCTATAAAATACAATTTTACAGTTAATTGAATGTTTATGAAGTTTTTAAGAGACATGATTTTGTTATGTTTTTGAAGTTTTCTGGTGTTAAAACCCAATTCTCCAAGAGTAGGTGCACTATTTTGACTTATTTGTGGTTTTTCCGACAAAAATATCAAGAGAAAATGCATAAATTCCCTAAATTTCACTCCACATACCTTTAAGAATATCTCCAAGCTCAGCCATCCCGCTCCTCATGCCGCCCCTAGCCATGATATCATCGTTCTGCGGCGTGTCAGGTCTCTGCGGCGCGTCTCCTCCGCTGAAGTCCACGTCTACACTAGCGGCCGCGGTGGCGATAGCGCCGGGAATGTTCTTGATGTTGGCGGGAGTCTTCGTGTCTCCCTTGCCTGGTAGAGCCACCCGGCGTAGCGGGCCGGTGCGGCATTGTTCAGGGGTCAGAAGGGTCACTCGAAGTAGTTCGCCGCTACCTGGAATTTGGAGATGGGTGTTCAAGTTCGTGTTATATTTTTTAAAGACTATGAAGTTTTTGCCTATTCTTCTCGATGCAATATTGCATTTTGTGGGGACAACTAGAGTCAATCCTTTTACTTGCACATATCGTTTTAAATACCATTTGGTCTATGTCGACTTTGCCAGGAATACGCTAATAAGTATTATATGCATTAAAATTGAAATTACAGTGAAGTCAGTCTCAAACAGCTATATAAAAACTTTCAAGCTATTCTTTTCAAAAATAATATAGAATTGACTAATATGTCAATTATTTCAAATCGAAAATCTCTCGATCGAACTCTGTTAATAACTATTAAGTTTTTCTTCCATAATTACAAAAGAAGACATTATTCACGAACCTTCTCCAACGGCAATAACTCTCGGATGCCGCGACGCGTACATGGGCGCAAAGGCCACCACCTCAGGGTCGAGGCTCTCCACCACGAGGAAGTAGTCTGACACCGCCACATCACGTAGCGCCGTGTGACTACCGTCAGAGAACTCCAAGTCTATGTCCAGTAGGCCTTCCTGGAATATCAGATATATGCTAGTAGACACGTCAATCATTTTGTCATATTTTTAACTGAGCATTTGCGCGAGGATTACATTGTAATTCGTGAGAATGCTTGATGCTCTGTTCGTCGTAATATTCACGGCGAGTGAGCATAAACCTGTAACATTTCGACGGGCCTGTTGGACTAGTGGTTAGTGACGCTGACTGCAAATTCGGAGGTCGTGGGTTCGATTCCCGCCCTGGACAAACTTTGTGTGATGAGCATGAATGTTTGTTCTGTGCCTGGGTGTAATTTATCCATAAAATATAAATGTAAATATGTATTTATAATTATATAAGTAGGTATGTTTATCAGTTGTCTGGTTAACATAGAACAAGCTTTGCTTAGTTTGGGATCAGATGGCCGTGTGTGAGTTGTCTGAAGATATTACATTTTATTTCTTTCTCCCTTGCGTTCACTCTTAGTTGTCGGACCTATAAGTAGCATCTTCAGCAGCCCCGCGCTCGTGCATTTGCTCGGTAAAATGTTACACAAAAACGCTCGTTGGTCTTAAAATCAAGTTATAACAAAACTGCGAATGCTCCATGCAAGCTAATGCTTAAGTTTATCAGCAACTTTATGAGCCGCTAAAATGTGAAGACCCCATAAAGTTTACAACAGAAGCCTTGACATCAGGTTTTTAGTCTAAAGCAAATACATTTTCATGGTCTTCACACAGTCGATTACACAAATATGAACAATGAAACGTTCAACGACAAATTACATAGGTTTTTTTCGTCAGCCTTCTTTCTATTTCTAGTATGATGTTGATCGACACGATTACCTAGTAATTTATTCATTTCTATATGGTTGCCTGGTAGCCTCACATTATGCCTATAAACCTAACCTACTCTACACACACACAAACAGGTATTCTGAATTCATAAACCATTCAATTTGAAAACAATGACCTATAGAAATGTTTTCTAATATTATAAAGCTAAAGAGTTGTTTTTTTGGCTGAACACTCTAATCTCAGGAAGTAGGGGTATTAGGTTTGAATTGATTATTCAAAATTATTTTTGTGTTAGATAATCCGTTTTTCGAGGGAGATTTTAGGCTATATAACCTACGGGAACAGGTCAATAATAAAAAACGCGGGTGTAACAGCAGGGGACTGCTACTTACAATAATATCTTGTGACAACTCATACACAGTCATGTGATCCTAAACGAGGATGAACCTGTACTATGCTATGATAATCAGACAACAAGTATAACTACATAATTATACCTAACCTATAGGTAATTTATAAATGCATACATAATATTCTAGACAAATAACACTCAGATACAGAACAAACAATCATGCTCATCACAAAAAGTTTGTCCTTGGTGAGAATGGACCCACGACCTCCAGCTTAGCAGTTATGGTCATTAACAACTATACCAACAGGCCCACCAAAGAAATAATAACTGGCGTTAACAAGAATCTATAATGAGCTAGTAAGCTAGTCCATACATACCTGGTATTGCGCTGTCAGACGCCTGGTGACTGTAGTTTCGGAGACGTATCCGTTCTCGATGGCAGTGTCGGGCGATATGTTCAGCTGTAGGCCTGAGATGACGCGTACTAGCAGTCGCGAGATCGACACCTTGTCGTTACCCACGCGCACTTCACGGAGACCGATCACACGCCCTGAAGACAAAAGAAAAAGAGAATATAAGTGAGAATCAGAAACGTCAGTGGTCTGTGGATCAAGTGAACGTGGAAGACTTTATGGTTGCAATATGATGATAGGTTCAGGTTGTGATCACATCGATACTGCAGTACATCGGGCATGTTTGCTTTAGCGCGGGTGGATAGCCGTACGTATAAATTATGCAAACGGCGGACTCACTCTTTTGTCACTATCAACAAACGCGTTTTAAACGTTTTTATTTCGCGTTTATATCACAACTCAAATAATTAATAATTTATAAACAACGTCCTATAAGACTTAATATAGGCTTAGCCTAATGCCTATAGGCTTACCAAATAGGCACAGGAATATACTTAAAATCCTACGTTGAGCTTTTAAAGTAAATAAGCATACCACTGGTCTACATAGATAGCAGGATTACAGCTCTGAAAATTGAAATTCATAGCAATCTACGGTCACTCAGAGCCAGTCGCTTTTCACTATGTATTATAGCTGTAATCCAGGCTTAGTGTAAACCCTTTCTGTACCAAAACATACCTAAGTAAACTCTATTAGATAGACTACATTTCAACATCAACTTTAACTCAATAGACTCTTATCTTGGCCAGACACATAAGTTTAGAATCTGATAGCTTCGGGTGAGTTATCGTCTCATCTTCTAAGCTAGAGTTTAGTAGATAGATTCAGTCGAGTCACGAAAGCATTTGAGAACGCCAATAGGTGGTTGACACGATAAGATGAACTTCGAGTTTCCAAGAGCTTCTTAGTTCTTGTTGGTATAAGCTACTTAATATAGTTATGCGTTAGTTGTGTAGAGGTCAATATCCTAAAATGGAGAGACTAGTAAAAATTGGTCAAGTCATTTTAGTAGCTGGAACAAATTTGTTTTGATGTATCGTCTTAAGAACTTGGATGTTTGCAGATCAGCCTTTATAATTGTATTATGAGAAGATAACAAGGTATCTTTTGCTCATAATATTCCTAACGCCATCAAGTCCCTTGGTCCCTTATGTAGTAGTCGCCATAGTGACGGAGTTCGCGATCGTGTTACCTAATTAAGTTGTAATGCGGAAGAAATTGCCAGCCGTTATTTTCCGATCCATTTTGTTAAACGGTCAAGAGCAAAAATTTGACTTTTGACCTTTTTTGTCTTTTCTTGTATTGACTTTATTTTATCAAAAAGTTATCAAGGATATAAACAAATCAGTGTAGAAAACATTGAAACATAAATTACCTGTAATAGGCGACAGTACTTGCACCTCAGTGCGTCCAGTGCTGCGTCCTTGTAGCACGCGACCTCGTAGTGACGCAATCCGGGGGTCCGACACTCGCGTCAACACCAGCTCCGTGACCTTCAGCCACGTCCGACGCGACACGAAGTACGACACGCGCCCAGAGTCGTGGTCCTTAGCCAGGAAACGCGCATACACCTACACAATATAAATAAATAAATATAAATATTCTAGGACAACTCACACACGGTCATCTGATCCCAAGTTAAGCTCTGCTTGGAGCTTGTGTTATGGTAACCAGACAACTGATATACATACTTATATAATTTATAAATACATACATATTATAGATAAATTACACCCAGACACAGAACAAACAATCATGCTCATCACACAAAGTTTATTCTGGGTGGGAATCGAACCCACGACCTCCGGCTTAGCAGTCAGGGCTACTAACCACTACACCAACAGGCCCGTCAAACACAAGAAACAACAAATAATAATTAATTAAACATTTAAAATGTCACGCAGTTTCTAACCTTTACAATACAAAGGTACGCCCACAGTTACCTACGCCAATTACTTATCTTGATTGGAGGGCGAGCCCACTGCCATTTATCGCAGGCAATTTTGAGGTTTTTTTAGAACAAAAAGAGCTAATTATGTACCTATACTTCGGTCAAGCAGTGGTGTTGTTAAGTACCTATTAGGTACTTAAGCCGCCAAGCAACCACTTTGTTGAAATTACGTTAATTGACGAAGAAACGAAGGTGATACGCAGACCGTTATAGGGATTTGAATCTCACCAAATGGGCTGACTAAATGTTCTACAGTTCAATCTTGTGATCAGAATACTAAACTGCGTATCGGCGTGCGTAAATTCATACTGCTAAAATCTGTTGAGTGAGACCAAGATTATGCCTCTGTCTCCATATAGCACAAGTATTTTGACAGTTGTGCGACAGTGACAAGAATAGTGCTAAGCCTAAACACGTGCTAAGTCATGTATATTATTTAACGTGGTCTCTACTCTACCTTGTACCACCACACTAAAAAACCTTATAGCACCGTGTATCAAATTTTCTATTACCTTCAGTTGATTTTCATATTTCAGTGCAGGCAGATAAAAGTAAGAAGTCCATATAGGCATAATGACTGAGTAAGTGAGTTGCATCCTTACCTCAACATTGCTCTGTTGGTATCGCAGCCGACATGACCGTTGTTCGGACAGCGAGTTGGTGTTGTCAGGTCTGGCGCCGCCCCAGCCTCGCGCTGACAGCGACCGCTTCGCTCGCTCCTTCGTATTCGCGTCATCGGGGACTTTCCAACCTGTGTCATACATTATTTAGTTACTAACTGCGAAATCAAGATTTTCCTATGTATATTTAAACATAGAAAGATAACCGCAATGCATGACATATCTATCCATTATTGAAAAATGTAATCTTCAATAATGGAAAGATATTGTCATGGTGAGGACGGCGCGTTTCCAGAATAGCACCATCATCGTCTAACCTAACCTCGTACCTAAGCTTATGTAATTTCAAATCTAAATGTTAAGCGTAAGATTAGGCTGGAATATTATACCAAACTTGTTTCTAAAGGGTCTCTATCTAGTTGGTAGCTAGGCAGGTCGTATCTAAGACAAAGTTGTTAATTCATTGGAACTTGTAATTAAACGTTCCAATACAACAGTTTAGTTGGGTATACCACGAAATGACGTCATGATTAACAAAGGATGTCCTTACCTTTAATTTGCGACAGTCGGTTGTCATCGACGTCTATCTCCAGAGGGTATTCAGGCATCCACACGGTGAACCGTGCTAGGCCGGTGTAAGTGCCGTATTTAACGATCACTGATGCATTGGAGGAACCCCGGATTTCTGACCCGTCTACGTATACTGAACTGCATGATGATGATACCTGGTAAATAGAAAAGTCATGAGAACCAAGCACTACGGAGTTAGTTACAGAATCAAGAAACAACATTAAAGATAAGTATGAAAAGAAAAAGGTGTCTAAATAAGCTTTTTCCTTTAATCTTTTCAGTCAATTCAATAGGTTTTCTGAACGTATTTCTTTCTATAGATAAGAGCTTTATAAAACATCTGAAAACATTTCTTAACAAAAGTAGGTGCTGAGGTAGAATTTTCAAGATGTTTAGTTATTTATGTTTTCTTATAGGTACCTACTTAACTTATTATACCTATTACAGTATGAATACACCCAATCCGTCTTTAAAATTTTCGAACACATGCAATTCAAGACACAATAGAAAGACAAGAGCAGCGCGACAGCCGTCAGCTACAGCTTTCGCTTGGTTAAAAGAGAAGAACTGAGAAAATCTCATACGCGTGACATTTTTGTCACCCTTACCTTTAGCACGCTCTCATCCTCAGAATGGCAGGAGCTCTGTAGCGTGACGTCAGCGACCTGTCCCGCTTGCGACACGATCAGCACCTTCATAGCCTGAGACACCTGACGGCCAGTCAGCACCGCCGTGTTCAACACCTCCCAGTTCTGGCGGAAAAGCATCACGTAAAACAAATTGCCAGTAGGTGTTACTCCTGAGAACCTGGTCATTTGCAAAAAATGGTCCCCTATTCTTCACTCACTTAAGTCTGTGAAAGTTTATCCCTAGTTTTACCAATCGAATATTATTATCTTGGTAATGGTTGTGCAATGGTTGATTAACCTTATGCAGGGCCGGACTAAGGGCCCCAGGGGCCCCTAGGCACTACGACATAAGGGCCCCCCATCCTAAAGCCATTTTGGATTTTTTTTGCTACATAAATATGAAATGCACCCTTTGGGACTATAAATTATCAACGTTCGGAAAATTGAAATTTTGAAATTATAAGAATAGGAATATTAATAAAAGTATTAACTGGCAAACTGACCGACTGTTGATATATCAACGCACAGTCCAAACCGCATACCTACAGATACGAAACTTGGAGAGTGTATGTTGTGATGAGTAAATATTTACAAACAAAGATTTTTCAAAATTCAATCCCGGAATGGATGTCATCAATCTCTTGTTTTCTGTGGCTGTTGCGGGGGAAAATGTTTAATTTTTTTTTTTTTGTGTTTTTTAGTTGAATTGTATTCTTTTAGTTAAATTCTTGGTAGATCATCACATTCAGACATGCTTGCTGAAGTTGTGAGTTAACGGATCACTACAATAGCCACTGCACTATAACTAGAACTGGGTCTAGACGAGACGAAACTTTTTGTTTATTTGAGAACATTACGACGAAGCTCTTTTTAGGGTTCCGTACCCAAAGGGTAAAACGGGACCCTATTACTAAGCCTCCGCTGTCTGTCTGCCTGTCTGTCTTCAGGCTGTATCTCATAAACCGTGATAGCTAGAAAGCTAAAACTTTCACAAATGATGTATTTTCGTTGCCGCTATAACAACAAATACTAAAAATCAACACAAATAAAATATTAAGGGGGCCCCCATACAATAAACGTGTTCTTTTCGTATATTTTTACTCATTGTAACATGTAGACGCTTCAAATTGTCCCAGAATGTTTACTTTTAAATAACAATCAAGCAAATATTAAAGGGGGATCCCATACAACAAACGTAATTTTTAAGCAATTTTTACTCGAGCTTAATAAACAGGTAGAAACTTGTCTATTATCGATGATATTACGGAAACCTTAGTGCGCGAGTCGGTCTCGCACTTAGTCGGTTTTTTTATTTTTCTTGTTTCTAACTAGTAAAAATCCGGTCGAACCAGCCAGAACAAAGTTTCAGCCGACTTTTTTTCTCCAATCTTGGTTGAGATTTAGGCAACTTATAATTTTTGACCGAGAAGAATCTTTTCATTTCTAATTTAAAAAATCTGGTCTAACTAGCCAAAACAAAATGTCGATCTATTTTTTTCCTGGCCTATTTATTGATCCGAGAACGAGTAAACATCACAACGTATTTAAATTACCTACGAACAACGAAATTGTATAAAACGAACTTTTATTTTTTTCGCGGTGGAAAATCCTCATAAATGTCCTTCGCCCTGTGCGGGCCGGAATGGTATGTCAGATTTCCCCCAGTGTTCCTTCTCCCACCTACGGCGAGCATCGCAGGAACTGATGCGACTTCCTCAATCCCCGGCTGGTGCCGGCCCGCCTCTGCGGGTTTCCTTAATTAAAGGGATGCTCGATACCACTACGCCCCACCAGATGGGGTCCAGTTGAATGAGTGCGTCAGACGTCCCCAAGTCCGTCGCCTCTGCGTCCATTTAGGGGGGCCGAGAACAACATAAAGCGATTCAGAAAATCGCATTATGTGCATAACAAATTGTTACTTACTAATAGGACCCTCGTTCTAAGACAAGTACTATTAACTATAAATAAAGAATGCCTCTCTTTACGTTTTGCATTATTTATTGAAATAATTTTATGTCAGCCTGTCAATAGATTGACAGGTGGACAGATGAGGCAGGGAATCTGTTAGATTCCCTGATTGACAATCACCCACCCAACTACCACGACCGGTGGGTGTGAGGGGCCCCTGTGATGGCTGGGCCCCTAGGCTTGTGCCTTGTTTGCCTAGGGGGTAATACGGGCCTGACCTTATGTAATAAGTAACGCTAGAACTGTAGTAAGAAATAAAGGCTATTTTTATTTTTTATTTTTATTTTATATATTTTATTTAATGGTTGTGCAATAAATTAATGATACTTTATGTATACCACCATACAGACATACGGTTGATTACGGTTAATATCTTCAATAAAAAATTTAATAAGATGCGCTATAAATAGTCATAAAGACAGGTGAGAAAAAGCGCCAAAGTAGGCAGTAATAAAAAAATCCATTAGCCAGAAGTAATCCGTTGATTAACACTTGTGAATGTAACCCTGGAGATCGTTAAAAAGAGGGATCCGAAACCTGTCGACGTTAAAAGTATTAATTTGAGGGTACTTTCTCTTAAATAGCTTTAAGTAATAAATTCTAGTGGCCTAGAAAGTTACAAGTACAGCTACTAGTAGTTACTTATTCATTATTCACTAAATGTCCGAAGTGTCCTAAGGTAATTGCGGCCGACACGCTGTATACCTAGGTGATGATAGACACAAACAAGTAATTCAGTCTTCTAATAACGGCCACTGTCTATTAATCTGCGGCCTCAATAGTGAAGTCATACATATAAAACACTCCATCACTCACGTCGTTATTTAATTGCTTTAATCATCTAGTTGGGCGGTAGACAAGGAGCGAGCGTTCATCCGTCAGTGAACAGATATGAAGAGCCCACTCCAGCCCCGAGCGCCCGCGGCCCGACTTAATGACTCCACGCTAATATTGAGATAAACTAATTGCTTTATAAATATTATTCTGTAACTTCATTTAAAGCCGCACCGTTGGGACCGCACACGTTGCTGACGTATGGAAATTATACGGGCGCCCGAAACAATGTATTTGCCACACAAGCCCCCAAAGTCCCACAACCCGATGCCCCGATTTAATAGAACAATCAAATTAAATTAACGACGAATCCGTGTCACGAGAAATGAAGAAAAAAAGCTAAATTGCTAAAGATAATAAACGTGGATCGTGTTCTTGAAGTTTGATGTAATTTGAATTTGAATGTTAGAAGATTTGTTATTGTGACAGACTAATGGCTGTAAAATTATTTCGCAAAGGGCGATTACCGTAGATATTATAATAAATTGCTTCTTTGAAACCAGAGAAAGTCTACGTTTTATTTACGAACTAGTTTCAGAATAAAGCTGGTAGATTATGACAGCGCGCTTCTGCGCTTACTATATTTTTTTAAGATATACATTAGAAAAAAAACACGTTGACTTTGATGACAGACATTTCTTTCTCTATGAATAATCATTATGAACGGTAAAGCAGTTATTCAAAATGTGATGGAGGCGAACAAGGCGCAAGCAGCCGCACTGGCACAGCGCAGTGGGCGGCTACGACCTACCATAGCCTCCATTAGCTCGCGATAAAGCTCCCATTACACCACTTCATTCATTCTAAGAGTACCATTAAAAGTTAATCTCAGCTATTTGGTACAATCACGCTCGTAACAGACATTAATACTTTAGAAACAAAAAAATAATTTAGCAGTCAAGAATATCCTGAAAGCTCATTTATAAATATTTTTTTTACTCACACAGGGCTTACAACCAGTGATTCTCATAAAAACCTTTGGAACCTAATAAAGATATCGTAATAGTAATAAAAGGGGCTCCCTTCGTTCCATTAATTACTAGGAAAATACCTTTCGGGTAATTTATCGCTTACAATCGATGTCTTAATAAATTGTTGATTTCAAGCACCTGTCTCAGTAATAGCCGAATAATCGAGTGGGTGTCCGTGATTGTAATCACTATTCGCATTTATTACAAGATACTGTTTAAATGGAACGTAAGATAAAAACGTAGAGGTGTTAACACCCGTTAATCGTAGTAAATTGCTAGGTAGTAGAAACTACAATACGAACATACATCTTTTAAAGTGTTGTGCTTTCACTGAAAGTATTTCAAAGTTTTAATCAAGAGCACGCCGTGAGTATCCTTATAAATGCTTTCAACATGCTATAAATTCTGTTTGAATTAATTTTATGTAAATTGCGAGAGATGATAATAATATGACTACGGTTAACGAGTTGTTAAATTACCTTAGAAATTGGTAGCACGGCTTGTATGTCATCCTTTTCGATGTCAAGTCTGGTGTTGACTCTGTGTTCATGGGGTGGTTCTTCCGTGGTAGAGGTGATGGTGGGTGCTGAGGATACTTTAGCTGACCAGCTGATGCGGGCAGTCCCACGCCCGGACTCTCCCTCCGAGCCCTCCCCGTCTCCCTCCCCCTCTGCTCCGACCTCCACCAGCCACGTAAGGATCTCCTCCCAGCCAGGCTGGCCAACACCGCTGCTTTCCTCTGAATCCCTATATCATAAAATTAAGTTGCAATATTCAGTTCATAAACTTACTGAGCCTAAAAGCCTTTGTTACCCAAAAGGTTGTTTATTGAGGTCGAACATCTTAAAGGTGAATATAACGCGGGTCATAATAAATCAATAGTGGTATTATGTAGTCTTTACTCTTTACTCCCAATGTTCACATTCTCTATGTTGTCGCTTTACGTTTCGCAGTGCAAACACGAAATTATCTAAACAATAAAAAGTTAGTCGTGACATCGAGTTTCATTAAGCGGAAAAGCGCTGACAAAATTTATGGCTGTGCAAATGCAAAGTAGTCGTGGGCGAAATTGTGAACAAATCCCGCCAAAGAAATGAGAAATGGAAACATTCTGTTATAAAACGTGTAGAATAAAAATAAATTTTCATTTTGGTGCGAAACTCGTTTAACTAGATGTATATTTATGTACGGGTACATAGACCGAATAAAAGGCATAGGCGTTTATGAGCCATACCTACGACTGTTGCATAAATTACATAAAAGTCCTTCTGACCATTAAAATAATAATTAAACGGTAAAATTCGCCTGCAGCGATACTGTAAGCTTAGCCAATTTAAAACTTTAGACGACACTAAAGTAAACAGGTCTTAGACGAACTTAGGAAATAAGTTAGTTTATACCTACTAAGAAATGAAACTAATTCTTGAAATCTTTTTCGCTTAGATGACCGTCTCGGCGCCTAGCTAGAATACATTCACTTTATCTACGGCCACTCCGATTGTAAGAGCATTTTATCGCTATAGTAGGAAAACGTAGGATTGCAGATATCATTTTCATTTTATCGGATTTATTTTTGAAAATGAATGTCTCTTTTCAATTGTATATTGCTCCATTGTGAAGCTGAAATTGCTCTTGTCCAACGATCTTTTTGTTTGAATGTAACAATTAAATATTGTAGACATTATGAAACATTCGAATCCTTTTTCAACGGAAACTAAGAAAGTGTTATTACAGTTAATCTTGTCGTTCAGAAAACTGCGCTAAGGCGCTCCAATAGTAGCTGATGTGAAAGAGTGCTTTGTCCTCATGACTCTAATTTAGTTAATTTACTAGTGTAGTATAGGTAGTTTCCTTTAAGGAAAGGTTCTTTGTTCATTAATAAAATGATGCAACATTTGGACTAATTTGGGAGTCATTTATAAGGCTTCTACACACATGCCTCGCGGTTTTTTCCGAGCAGCAGTACGTGAGTTTTCTGGGCGTTTATGCTAATAAAAGATTGAATGTTTGCGCTTGTGCGACAAAGCAGCGCGGCACACAGCGGCTTGGCTCACGCGACGCGGCGGCAGTGCCGTCGGCACTGTAAGTATGTAGAAGCCTTTTTAATTACTTGTCCAACTGAGGATGGAATTCACCCCTGAATTACATAAGAACAGAAGAATCTCGGTACTCTCTTTTTTGAAGTGATTGTTACATTGGTACATAGCCAAACCCAGAGAAGCTTTTAGTTCACAGATAATGAAGACACAGACATTACTTACTAGATTTCTGATTAATTGATTAGTTGCTCGATTACATTCACCCCAATAATCCTTTTGATCAACAAATGAAGCGACTAAATAAATCGCTACCTGATAGAAACTAACGTAACATTAAATAAGGTAGGGTACATACGTATCCGGAGCTTCGTCTTCACGCAGTGGTTGTTCGAGTCTTGTAGCAGTGACGGTGGCGGCTCGAGGCTTTACCTCCGCGGTCACCGCCCAGCGTGAGTTTGCGGCAGTCACGCTCACCAGCCGAAGACCTGTCTTCACCTTCATTCTATAGGACAATGTAACAAAGTTACAGTCAAGTCAATTCTTATTTTTAACCGACTTTTTAACCGACTTTAAAAAAAAGTAGGTTCTCTGTTCGACCTGTATGTATGTATGTATGTTTGTCCGCGATTATCTCGCGTTTGGCTGAACCGATTTTGATGCGGTTTTCAGCAAAGTGTTTGTTACATTCTGGGGAAGGTTTTAGTATATAACACTAATAGATATCCCGTGACGTTGCCCGCATAGATCGCGTTTTGCTTTCTTGGATTGTAGATTTTTATAAGATTATAAGTTTATTTTGAGAGCTACCCTAAAACGTAGTCAGACACTGAGACTCTAACTAAAAAGTAAAAAATTAAAAAGCTTTTTTAAAAAAAAGATAACCGACTTCAAAAACTAAAAGCTCAAAAAAATAACTATTTCTGAAGTCGCGGTGGCTTCTCTTCTGCCGGTCGATTTGTGTTGCCACCGACTTCCGAAATAGTTATTTTTTTGAGCTTTTAGTTTTTAAAGTCGGTTATCTTTTTTTAAAAAAAGCTTTTTTCAACTTCATCGATCGCCGAGTATAAACCTTATGTTAGTATGCTGGATTTCATCGCTCAGTTCAGCGGCGAGAGTGGAAAATTCAACAGGGAAATCATATTTAGGGATTACATTTAGGTATCGCTAAGTGGTAACCGAAAACGGCTGTTAATAGCATTGTATAATTGTGTTTGTGAACATTGTGTACTATCTGATCAGTGAAATTGTGAACTAATCACCAAAATGCCTATTTAGGTGTATTCAGTAGTTAATTATTTAAAATTATATATGTATTGTCATTATTCAGTAGTTACCTAAAACAAATTGTAAATAATCATTATTAATGGACAGGTTTTCATTGTTGATTGTTAACAATTGGAAAAGCGGCATAAAAATAGCAATGACCTGCATAAATTATTAACTTGAGTATCATTGCGTTTTATCTTTTGTCTGCATACCGTCACTGTCCCGTCCTCTACTGCATAATGCACTCTATGCAATTCTTCCGGTTCTAAAGTACACTGACACAAATGCAGCTCTTAGAATACCAATCTTTAAAGAGAAGAGATCAAAGATATGTTTGACTGAATACAGGATTCTCTGTTAAAGATAATTTATTTCACGCTTTGAACTGGTTTCGTAGTTTTCCCTTATGCATCAAAATTTAGATTTTTAAACAGAAGTCTGTTTGTAAATCATATTTCTCTACACAAGGACCTGTACAATAAAGAAAGATCGATACCACGTAAAGCTACATTTAGCCAGGCTGTCTCATATTATTGTTAGAATAGTACAATTTATTTTAATAGCTAGCCAAGGCGACATAAATTTTCATCTAGTTGGTTGCAGTCGAGTATTCCCGCGCGGGTGCGACCCGAACCGTAACTCAAAACGAGAAACAGATACCTACTCGTATCCGCGGTGAAGTTCTGGAGCAGGTGGCGCATAATATATGGCGCGATTGTAAGTACCCGATATAACTACATCATGCAACATAAGCTCCTTTATACTTATTTAACCTAAACACTCGCAAAGTTTAAAAATAAGGCGTCTTTCAGTACATTTCCTTCAACATATCCGCTCATATCTTTTGGAATAGACTGCATGGCTTTTAGCAATATCGACAGGATATTGATTCCATTAGATTCTCGTGTCGGTGTTGAAACGTCGGGTGTAAAGATTGCAATAGTGCACGTCGGGACACAATCACTGCGGGCTCTACAATCGCGCAATCACGGCCTTTTTACGCGAAATTCTAGAAATTGTACGTGCTGTATTTTTCATTTGTGTTTTTATTGTTCATCTTTGTGCTTGCTAAAATACTCCGCTACAAGGAGTCGCTACACAAAATCTGGGTTATTGGTAATCAGAAGAAAAGTTGTTTTGAATGTGATGAAATGTTTGGACAACTTTAACATTGGACAAAAACTTTGCACTAATGATTTTAAGTTGAATGTTATAAATGTGAAATTTTATATGTATGTGCGTGGGGTGTTTGTTAAACTTTAAAGCAAAAACTACTGAACGGTTTTTAATGAAACTTGACAGTAAATATAGCTTATACTTACTTCAGAATAACATCACGCTATGATAGGTCATAGCGTGATGTTATTACTCTGCTAATGTAGGCATTAGCAGAGTAATAATCAAAACCATAACAAACGCGGATAAAACCGCGAGGGACAGCTAGTTCATTCATAAATATGTATGAGGTGGTGAAACTATGATGACTAAGTATTATCTAAACCCAAGAAGATTCTCCTTTTACTAAACAATTTGTCATAGTTGTTTAGCCATAGAAGATTAGAAATAAGCTACTTTTTGAACAATATGATTTCCAAACTGTTCCCAGTTCCGAACCAAAATTGCAGGCCATAAATATCGTTGTGGATTCCGAACTATAACTCCAAACTGTATTGGCGATGTTAAAAGGGACTTTAACATTCATAGCTGACTTTAGCTGCATTTGTAACTATCAGATCATATATCAATATTTGCGCAGTGTTCTTTGAATTCTAATGTTTTAGTGCAGTGGTTGTATATTACAGTAAGAAGGCATAGAAAACCGGCCCCGAATGCAGTAACTCAATATTAGAAAATCGCTTGGGAAATGGTTTAGTGAGCTTTTTGCTTATGGAAGAATTATGATAGTTTACTTCGTACTTGGGGAAAAGTTTAGTTCTTTCTAGACCGCAATTTTACAAATAATAAATTAAGTCGTACTTACTTAGGTACAACAGTAAATACATAGCTAAATCTATTTGTACATGTACAATGCTAATGTATTTCTTCTCAACTTTAGAAACTGAATATAAGCTTTTGGCAATTTAAGCAAACGACGACGTTAGGTGCTAAGTTTCAAACCTAAAATGAAGTAACTACCATAAAATTGAGAAATAAATCAAATAGAGTTGAGAAAAGCCTCTTCAATTCACCTGGCTCATAAATATAATTTTCGCGTTGAAAATGTCATCTCTTTTTGTAACTGCCTACCAACTCGTATCTTTCTGCGGTCGTCTAAAAAGCGACCAAGAATTGTTTTAAGAATAAAGTTGATTCCAAGAGCGATAAATTGTGTGAAATAAACGAGGTGATTTTGAAGGAGTCATTATTTAGTTAAAAACTAGAATAGCTGAAAAAGTTTTAATTGGCGCATTGAGGTCGACAGTTAGCAGTAAAGCTGTGAGATGCGACCGCCTGTGCGGTACTGTTACATACATGTGAACTTGTTGTGTTGGCAGTTGGCACCTCGTCCGTCCGTCCTCTCTGCGGCGTGCCACTCACAACTTGCCAAAGTTACGACTGAACAATAGCTTTATTTTGCAGTAACATAACATTTTTTTTGCATTTTTGATGAGAATATACATAACTGTCAAGCTACAGTAAATTATTTCGTGTTCCTTGCTTCCCACTCAGAATAGAAGATCGCGGTTGACAAGCAATAAACCAGTCCAGTTGGGCGGAATACCAATAAATATTAGTCAGCGTGACATAACACAGAGATGGGTAAGTTGCTCTGTCGTTAACTTGAAGTGGCTTATGCATGCTTTGACAGATTTTCTCCTGGTATGGGTTTATAAACCGCTATATTAGGCTTACAGAAGGTTAGAACTTCTTGGGTGGCATCGAGGCAACGATTAAGCACTACCGTTAAACGCATGTAAATATTAATGAACGTATAAATTACACAACTTTCTAAGAAAATAAATTAAATAGACAAAACTTTGCACATATAAAAATTGCAATAGAGGGACTCACCTGATGACAACATGTGAAATTGTATGGCTGGTGTCACGTCGCACTACGAAGGGCAGATGCAGGCGAGAATGAGGATACAAGGGGGCTCGGGGTAGAAGAAGCGCAGCATCGCCGGCTCGAGCTTCTCGATATCCAGCTCGAGCTCCGGCCAACGTCACCGAACCCAGGGGCCACGCAGGTTGCACAGACACTCGTCCACAGGCACCCTCGGCTGTTTCTCCACTGCCCGCCTCTGCAGCGCTGTAAGCTAATCGCACTGTCCTCGGTGGTCGTTTTCCCTTGCCATCTGCCGGCCACCACGCAGCTGGTACTGTTAATTCAGCCAGACAAGCACCCTCCTCGCCTTCAGGGCCACATGTCGCAGTTAATGTTCGCGCTCCGTAGCTCGCATGTAGCGTTATACACACTCGCCGCGGTCGTGTCGCCGCGCGCCTCGCGCCGCCCTCACCGCCGGTGTGGAACAGCACACGTAGCACTGGAGCATCACGAGGGAGCTCTCGGAATACTAAGTGAGCTGACACATCAAGTCTATGTGCTGTAGCGTCTTGCAATTCCATCAATGACGCATTTCTCCTAGGTGGTTCCAAGGGGTCAGGCACAGCATATCTCGCTGGCACGGTTTGTTTAGTAGAGAAAGGCCCGTACGTGGCCCGGACTGACGCCGGCGCAGAGCCTTGTAAAACTGTGAATCGGTCTAATGATAACAAGGCTCCAGGCAAAGCTGTGCCCATGGGTTCCGGCGGTGGACCCGAACCGCTCCATCTTGCCGTGTGTTTTAGAAAAAACCCACTATCCTTGTTTTCAAAATGCACTTCGACGCCAAGCACAGTCCCTGAAAAGAAAGAAAATTATTTTTAAAATGTATAAAACATTTGTCATCGATTAAGGAATGCGTAACATGTGTAAAATGTTAAATAAGTGTTTTATTTTTGGTATTTTGACGAGAGATAAAAGGGCGTTGAAGCACAACATTGGCGCCGCGCCAACCGCATTCTGTCTTGCAGCGAGACGTCATTTGCGTTAGTTTTATGTTTACAAACACATCGATATTCTTACGTCGATTTTAGTATTAATATAACGATGCCTTAACGACACTGTTGCGTTGAGTAATTTAAAAAGATAAAGCAGAGATAGAGAGATATAGAGAGGTAGTGCAGGTCATGGTTGGTTTATGTCTGCTTAGTTTTAAAGTCACACGCTCTGTACCTTCGAGACGGTTATGCGAGGATACGTAAAATGTTATATGGCGGTAATAACTGAAACATTTTATATGTAAGCGTGGAATATAAAGGAGATTAGGTATAAGGACGCGAGAGTGGTTGGTCTTGTTTCTATGAGGGATGGGCTCCGCTCGGCGCTCGCGTCACGCGTCACGCCGGCTGCGGCGCGGCCTCGTCACTCGTCGTTTATTGAGCCAGGATTTGTGTCACGTTCTTCTTACGACGTTCATCTCGGAATTCATTATGCGCCCTATTTATGATTCTCAGTGGTTGGTCTTTTATAAAATATTTTGTTAGGTACGCTTATAATTGAGTTATTTTATTTAAATTGTGTTTCAGTTTGAACTTTTTGGTTGGGTCTATCATTTACATTTGAACAACGTTAGAATATCGGGCTTATTTACGAGTTACGGTACTGTTGTAAATTCACTAACAAACTCTTTTAAATAATTTTCATGTTCATCCATTGTACAAAGTAAAGTTAAATTAGAAACGATCTTCACTGAGCCCGTAGCTTGTACTGCTAACTAAACTGTTATAAAGGTACTACAGTACACGTATTAATTGGTTGCCATGAAATTTCCTGTGAGCGGAAGCTATTGCTTCATTTGCAAGGAAACGGCTGCCAATTCCACGAATACGCCACATCCCTCCAGCCAAGGGGAGTAGGGATAATAAAAAGCTTTAGGACGTGACGCTCTTAGAACAAAGAAAAATTCGCACAGCTTTCAAGTTTCAAGCTCGGTGAGAAATGGTACTTTAGGTATACCCATCAAGTACAGTCGGTAATAAAAATCAATTCAACGACATCAAATTAAAAAAAAACCGAACTCATGGCAATAATGTGGAAAGCTGAAAGCAAAACGTAAATTTTGTAAATGACTTGAAAGTCACGCAACTACTACTTTTTTCGCAGACCGTACTACTTTCGGTCGCATGCAACGTAATTTTGTAACTTTATTTTCCCCTTTGTGAATTCGAAGTAAGTGCTAATTAGCCAAGGCTGAGTGTTAGGAACGTAATGTACGCCAATTATGCAAAGCTATATTGATTTTTTACATTCCTAAGCAGATGTTATTGATCCGGGTAGGTACATGATGAATATTCAAGAGGCCTTAAAATAAAAGCTGAAATGCTACTCTTCAAACACATATTCAATAACGCCAACGGTGTTTTTAACGGTGAACAGTTGCCGCTTTGGTATTAAATAACCTCTTTTGTGGAACTTTATTACCTTCAGCTGGTGGAAAATATTTTATGCAAAATTCTTACCATTTCCAATTAGCTACCTGTCGCTAAGTTACGTAATTATCTCGATCAGTCGTCAGTTCCGTGTAACAATAAGATTGCTGACAACTGACAACCCATTTGCTTAACAATTCAATCAATATTTTTAATAAACGTCATTGTTCGTACGCATTTCCATACATTTTAATTTTCCCCCGGACGCTACCGCAACAAAAAGAGAAGTTTCGCGAATTGATATCGCGTTTTCCGATCGCACCCTCGTTTGTGGGCAGCGATGGTGGGGGATAAGGGGGGCAGAGGGACAAGGGGACAAGGGGGACACGGGAACACGTAGCGGGTGTAATAACTGCCACAGAACTAAATTCTTAGATATGGCTCACGCGTGCCCACTACTCCCTCCCAACCGTCTTTATCACACTGACCTTCCAATAACTCCTATTTTATATACATATTCATGCAATATACATAATTTCCACAAAATATCCAGCTCTTATTTTTATTGTCTATCCGGACCGTAGATGTAGATAGGGAAAAATATCCGACTGAGCACGAATACCTTAATATTTCTTTTTATCATTTTATATACCGCTTTCAATCGAACTAAATATAGTCTATGCTTTGATAAAGTTGCCAAAAAAGAGGGTGGTCA
Organism: Athetis lepigone; assembly: GCA_033675125.1. NCBI lineage: Eukaryota > Metazoa > Arthropoda > Insecta > Lepidoptera > Noctuidae > Athetis > Athetis lepigone. The sequence continues at coordinate 13,159,016 of CM066239.1, read as the reverse complement.
TTCTTTTAGACACATTTCATATAGCCTTAGTTTAGACATAATACCTACAATAGTTGGTTTCTCCTTGTCATTCCCCAAATTCGGTATTATTTGGTAGAGATAACTCAAAGTAACTGGTTTCTATCGACCTTTCAAGACGATAAGATAATTCAGCGTCTATTTGTCTTTCGCACAATTTTCTTTTCTATTTTAGAGCTTTTTCTAACTGTTCGTCTACTATCAGTGCAGGTATTTGCACTTTCTGTTCGGCTCCATACGATCAATTTCCGGTTTCGAAAAATTAACAACGATTTTGAACTCTGTAAAGTTTTGGTCTATATCTTAAAAGCTCTAAAACATGAGTATTTTCGATTTAAGATAGACATTTTATTATATGAAAAGTTTCATATAATAAAATGTCTGAGAGTAATGCACGAATAATGTAGTACAAATAAGTATTTGTACTACATTATTCGTGCATTACTCTTGTGCTATTATTTCCTACTGCAAACAACCTCCAGTACACATTTCATTACATAAAGTAAGTGTTTACTGACGTTACGTTATTAATTTCATTACATTATTAATTATCCTCGTATTCTTGTTTATCCAAGTAGGACTTCATGGGAAGCTTTCGCGAATTTCGCGTTAAATGTACCTACAGCGACCTCATTAATTTAATAATATAATATTCGTTGGAAAATCCGGACATTCTGTTAATGAAACACTATAGCCTTCCAACGGCACCTTTGTGTTGTTTTATTAATATAGCGTCCCGCGAATTCATTATCCCGTACATTTTCAAAATTAACGCAATAATGTTTTCCGAGCTACTACGTTACGATAGATAAACGTATGCTAGATAAAGCCTCATTGAGGGGTAATAAAGCGGACGCGGTTATGTGTCGGACTCCATTAACGGTAAATATTTGTTCATTTGTCATGCTGTGTTGCCAATGGACAAGCTCTTTGACGTGAACGCAAACCGCTGCTTTTATATAAACGCCGCATATTTCTCCTTTTTCAGTTAAATGATTTATTAAACACACGCTTTTCTCGTTAAAAAGTCAACTGGGTTTTACCCTCGTAGCCCTCATCCTGCTAAGCCTTTAGGATAAAGGGTACTTGACGTGATGACGTTTTTTGGTTGTTCCGGAATATTATAAACGAGAGCTACTTAGCTTAGCGCGACCGAGCGAGGATCGCTGCAAAAACATCGATTGTGAACAGGCTGTAATGTGTACTAAGTTATTGTAATCCCTTGAACACCAAGATATTGAAGTGATATCACGACGCGACGTGGTTAAATTAGCACATATATATAATATATATATATGTGCTAATTTAACCACGTCGCGTATATATATTATATATATATATATTTTGGGGAGTGGGAAATCATCAAATGACTTCTGCCGCCATGCGGCGGGACTTTTACTGACTAAAATCCACTTATGTTCCTTCGGTTGCCCTTTATGTTCCGGGGTCACGGTAACTATTATAAACATTCCGCAGCCCCGGCAGGACATTCCGCAACCCCGGCAGGAGCACATATATATCATAGAGACATTCTGAATGAATTCCCGTAGATATATCTACGCACAGCCCAAACCGCTGGTCCTAGAGACTACATGCAACTTGGAGGGTGTGTTCTATGTGAAGAGTAAGTATATATTAAGAAAAGATTTTTGGAAATTTACCACTGAGGCGTTAAAATAGTGGTTGACAGTGGCGTTTTTCGAAATCCTTTATTATGCGCACCGCACAGGAATGGAATTCTCTGCCGGCGTCTGTGTTTCCAAAAGCATATAACCCGGATGTATTCAAGAGAAGAGTGCATAGGCATCTTTTGGGTGAGCTCGCTCCATCGTAGGCCCCGTCTATGCCCTCGGACTAGTCTGGGACCAAGAGCAAGCCCATAAGTTATAAAAAAAAAACATCCACGCGGGTGAAGCCGAAAGCTAGTTATGACATAAATATTTTTATGAGAGAAACATTTATTTGAATTTCTCAATTAAATTGAAAAGGGTGCAGGGTAAATTCATGTAGGAATATCTAATAACCTAAATATTTGATTGCTTTTGTAACTCAAATAAGAATCCTAAACAAACAATCTGAAAGGTCTCTTTTAAAAATACTCGGTCATTTTTAAATATACTTTTTAACGTCGTTTTAATTAACATTTTTGTAGCAGCGCATGCTGAGTTACATTAAAAATCATGTTTAAATTTCGAAGATCTATAACCGAAAGAAATTTTCAGGTCAAGAATGGTTCTCGTTTTGCATTGCATTTGAAGCGCATAGATTTGGCTTCATCATAATTAGTTAAACCTTTATTTGTGACGCAAGGTAATGTAGTTATAGGTCTTACAGTCAAATTTTTTCAGTGCGTCATAGATTCTGTAGAATAGACATGGCGATCGACATAAGACACCATATCAGAGCAGTGTCTATCTATAATATTTAACTACAAGGTGAAAAAGAAACACGATTAATTAAGCATACTGCTCACCAGACTAAACATTGTGGAGCAAACATGGTTATTGAAATCCGTATTTTATCGAGATTTGGAGAATAATGCTTATGGTAGGTAACTAGTGCGGAATTTAACGCACGCAAAACAATGTTTTAATGGGTGTTTTATGTCGTATGCTAATTTTATTAAACAGAGTTCTTCGTTATCGACTTAAGCAAATCACGATTAATCACAAACGCATTTTTTGGATGCTCTTCAAGTGTAAAAAAAATATATATAATAAATATATATCTCGATGCTATGTGGTCAAGTGACCAGTGGGAAATTCAATAAATACGTTGCTCCCAATGACGTATTATATGTATATACATCATTGGTTGCACCTATCAATTATCCCAATATTATTTGGGCGCGTCATGAAATAATCGGATTGAAACATACTATATTTGATTTGTACCCAAGCAGTTCTCGATAATTACAATTTAACAATCAACTCATGATGCAATATACAGCAGTGTTGGAACTGTGTGATTATTACAACTTTAATTTGGTCTAGATTGGAAAAATTTTACTTGACTCTACAAAAAAGGGATCGGAATTTTAACCTTTAATTTGCCCATAACGAGAAGGTATAGATGATGATGATTGCAATTATAGGATTTTTGGTTGAGTTAAGTGTTTTATTACACCTTTGACGTTATAAAATCGACGTTATTAAAATGCTATTTATTATATAAGGCCACAGAATCCCTCGGAGGAACAGCTGATTCCATATGCTAGACATAGTTTAATTTAAGAATATGGATAAAAAGCATCTCTTCAACATCATCTAAATTTAATAAAGATGTATGTATGTATATCCATCGATCCAATCGTATACAACACCAAAACATAATAAAATTATAAAATGACATTTACAAAATAGTAAAACCATTTAAACTAGGGGTATAAAGCAGAATCTACAGTATCCAAAGTTATAAATTGATTTCCATGTAAAGAGTAACATAATATAATTTGCGGCTGTACGTTAAACTGCACGGGTAGCTGATGATAGCAGCCATATTTTCATATCCGTTGCTTCGATGAACACAATAGAGAACGCGACTTTTCAGCATAACAAATTATTCTTACTCGAGAATATGTGTTTGCATTATCCACCCTTCGACTATCGTATCTAGATCCTTGTACCTGTCAGTATGGAGATGTAGATGCTTTTTGCACACTTTGAATTTTTATTTAGACACACGTGTATACAGATCCCAAATAACATGAGATAGATGCGATACAGATGCATGTGTATGTCCAAACATACCTAGTTTGTTTGTTGACATTTAGATCGGCGGGGTTATTACCTATGAAACAGCAATGAGCAATATTTGCGCAGTGATCGCGCGATCACCGCGCGATCGTCAGAAAAAATCGTATTATGTATGAACCGATTGCTAATCGCTCGCTGATTGTTCTAATGCACTTATTGCTACGATGACGATAAAGTAGCAATCGCTGGAACTAATTAAATATCACCTTTAACAAAAAAAACTTAACTTTGCTCTTAAAAACCATACTAAATACGAAACCACCAAACGAAAAATGCATATTTTAGTTAACTGATTGCTCCACAGAGGCAGCACTATCGCTATTTTGCTATTTGACGTGACGTATTTTGAATTGACGTTTGAGCAGCAAATTTTGCTAAATTATCGCGATCGCTCGGCTATTGCAAGATACGTAATCCCAGTGCCGAACTTGATTAGCGAGCACGGTTCGTGTTTACTAACGTGTGTTTTTATTGATTCCATCGAAATTTTGTACAGGTGCCTGCTGATACTTCTAAAAAGTAGACACAATAAATAGCTCTTGTTGAGTAACCAGAATTGTTTTCTGATAGTGAAGTTGGAGAACTCATTCCACTGTGGGATGTTCGATTTTCATTACATTTCCATGTCGAAAGAGAAATAAAGGAGAAATGTAAGTACGTATCAAATGGTTATCTCCAGTTAAAGTCGTAAAAGTGAACCGAAGGAAATGGTTAATGGTACTCGGCGATGGATTACCACCTTGTCACCACTGCAATCTTCCGATCCTATACATTATTGGATACGACAGTCTTGGCTCCGAGGGATCGTTACTGTTGATTTACTCTCTTGTTCTCCTTTCTCCTCAGTTAAGGGCAAAAATATGCAGAGGTAATATAAACATTGAGAGAGAAAAGTATGGTTTCATTTAGGGAAAGTCATTTTAAAACATATAAAAAAATATGGGAAGGCGTGCAATGACGCAAGATGTCGTTTAAAAACATGGGTCTAATGTTTGTTTTCGACAAGTAATAAAAAATTAACCGCGATCCACGAATATATTTTGGTTAGATCTCATCATAAAATAAATATTCGTTAAGCAAAACCGAATCGAATAGCTCCTAAAATTTGTATAAAACGACAATAAACTGGGAAAAATAGAGGTGAAAGAAGGCGGCGTAAAAAATAATGGCGTACCCTCAGCGGGCAAGGGTGGCCTGCTAAATAAATTGTTTGCCTTTTTCAATTTCACAGCGAATCCGCAGTACGTATCACTGTTACAGCCTCAACATACATATGTATGGCACTGAATTCAATCTGTTGTACGGGTATCAAATACAATCAACTCAACGACATGTTGTGGTTGGAGGATTGTAGCGGTTTCTTGTTAGTAGGTACAGATAGTTTTTTCCATACCTACTTTAAAGTTCTAGTCTTTATAAGTGACGTACGTAAGCGTACCATGAAAGCTACAGGTTAACATTCTGTACATTTCAAAGTTAAAGGAAAACCATAGAATAAACAAAATAAAACAAGATAGACATAGGCGGAAAAAAGAGTCAACAAACATTAGCACAAAGTGAAGAAAAAACACAAACTGAAAGCGATACCAGCTCTGCTTCAAACAATAAGGAAGTGAATTTGATAGATATTGAAAACAAAGACATTTTCCGTCGTTCGGTATGAGCAGGTATACGAGTATTCCCGATTCGATAACGGATGTATTCAAAACGAGCATCATTACGTGCCATCAATAACTCGACATCGGATTTGAAAGGCTTGCGACAACGGTGGATATTGTGAGCGCGGGCCCTTATGTCTCTGGTTTTACGACAACAGACTTGTCACGTTGTATAACTACATTGTATTCCTTTTTATGTAACATACCTACTCCTACGAGAGAGTATTGATTCGAGGACGTAAGTTTGATGGATTGACACTAGCTTCGTGGAAGAAGAGCAAGTTTCGCGAAAACTAGTTTGAAACAAAAATTTTGTTGGCATTCTAGGAACCGACGAAGTTTTTATCAAATGAAGTGCTGCTGAAGTCAAAGATTCTGTACAATTTTTATATTTTCAGTGCTATTGTTACTGCGAACTATTCATGGCCTAGATTGTTGACTCATAAAGACCACTTCTCGTAAAAGCAATTTTTCATTTTCATAACATAACGTAAAGGAATAAATTGCCAAAAACCTGCAACGTTTCCTGACATTCTGTCGCATAAGGGAAAAATGTGCATCAGAAACTTCAATGTTAACAAGAATGCGCGCTTTGTCGACGACACCGTACATAACGTATTACTGGCGACAGTTTCTGAGAATATGTTACGCCTGACTCACGAAACGGGACGAATGGTGTTTTAACAATGTCCAAAATAGACTTCCTTGTGGAATGCAACTACAGCCATAATACTAATATCTGTGATCAACGAATAGCTGCACAGTTACGCATGACATTATTCTTGTTTCGACGCGAGCAAAGCTTTCTCTACTTTGTTGGTTTGGTGAATTTGAATTTGAAGATGGCTAAACTTAAAAACCATTTAAGTTCAGCCATTTTCACATTCAAATAAACCTCACATCTTTATTTAAAGTTTTTTTACGATTCATGATATGGTATGTAAACTTATGCCAGGCATTGCCAGGATCGTACCTAATACCTATAGCTGGTTCAGAAGGGCGCACTGTTTAGGAGTTCAGATATAACATTTTCATCACTTAACCTTACTCGGAAACTCTGATTTGTTATAACCGAAACAAACAGTCAGCAAATATTAGCGAATGCTGAGCAAACCAATAATGGTAGGTCATTCATCCATGCCCCAAGCCCTAATACCGATGGCAAAACATATATATAGGTACCTATTTCAATATGTACTTACAGGCCGTCAACTCTACCGTTCTCAATGACGTCATACACTCGAACCTTCGTCCTTGTCGAGCTGAACCACTCGCGATTGTTAGTGGTATTGTTATTTATTTTTAATAACCTCTTCCGCATGTACAACTGTAACCGCGATACACGCCATGCCACTTGACGAGACGTTCTAGGGACGTCAACCTCTTGTACGCACTCGACCTCAAGTGTGCTTCTATGAAAAGCTCCTACGCGCAATATGTTTCTTCGAGATAATTTACGCTTCACTACATAATTCAAGTGCGGCTGTAGCTAGAATAAAAACTTATGTTTGTTATACTAGTGCAGCATCTAACCACCTAGGGAAATTTAGTTTGATAAACATTGTACCCTCTTTGTTTTGAACGCATTATTTTCCCTTGCACTGTGCTTTGCTTTGACATGTTATTGTATGTTAAAACAAAGCATAAAAGAAGTGAGACATAACACTTAGAATTTAGGGGTGAAAGTAAACAAACATAGTTTCAGTTCGTGGACAGTTGTTCCCGTACAAAATTGTTATTTCTCTTTTCTGTTACGTGCATTTTGTAGATATTTATTTAAACATTCAAATTGAGCCAAAATACTCAAATTATATTTCAGATTTATTCATAAATTGCCATTCATAATTCAATCAAAGTAAATGTATTCATTAGGCAACCTACACCAAGACAGGATTATCCCTCACGGGTACTTGCCGAAGAATGGATTAAGGTCAATTAGTAACGGGAACCATTTCACAGGTTATTGCTTTAAGGAACAACTAATCGTCGTGAATCCCTCGCTGGAGATGAATCGCCCCCGCACATTCTTGTCTTGTTTACAATTCGTCTTGTAGTGTCGTGCCGTGGGACCGGACCCGGACGGCAGTGTGCGCTTTTCCTAATCATTGTGGACAACTTGCGTAGGCCTGCGTAGAATGGACGTAAGTACCTACTTTGTAAACTCAAATTATTAGAAATTATTTATATGGGTAACTGTAGAGTTAGGCACACTTCGTCGTAAAAGGTATTTCATTCATTGTAAACGATTTTACGCTTAGAAACTTGTGGACACTCATTGTTATTAACAGTTTAGTTAATAGTCATAATAAAGCAAGGTTTGCAGTAAAGTGTGCAGGAATAAGCTAAATCTACTATGCAGTAAGATTTTTCTTATATTTCCCAAGTGCTTGTTTAGTTACGTACGGCTATGCTCGAGCTGCGCGGAGCCTGTGAAGACTCTTGTCACTTGTTTTGCCGCCTAACGGTAGACCCTTATCCGATGTTTGATGACAGAGATTTACTACTGGCCACCTGTTTGAATTATGATGTGCCACATCAGCTCATCAGCTGTTGTGTTTGATAAACACTCAAGAAAGTTTTCTCTCATCTTTGCGTGCCGTTACGACATTATAACCGCTTTACTTATTTATTCAACCGAATATATTGAACAGGCATTAGGCAAATGGGCTTAATGGCTTGTAAACTTAGCGGCATAGTTGCATTCTACAAGATATTTACAAGTTTATTTATTCAATTATCGATAAGATTATTCTCATAAAACATTCAAATACTAGACTAGGGTTGCGCAAAAGCTCTTACACAAGTATAATGTTAAGTCGTTACCTATCTGCATTAGGCGGTTTACTCCTTTGGCTTTAATTGGCAATTACACAGGTTTACTGTTAGTGTCGGTAATTAGTCGTGGGGTAAGGCAGGCGGTGACGCGGCAGTGAGCCGAGGTCGCCGCCGCCTCCCGCACTCCACAATAACTTGTCGCGCCCATCTAAATGCAAATAAAGGGAGGGTACCTACCCTTGATCTTTGTATGCGCATCCCTCATTTGTCAACATTTTGTTGAAAAAGGTGATATTAAAAATATTTGAATATGTATCGCTGGTTAGAATAACAAATGATCACTTAAAACGATGAGGGTCTAATAGAACTTTGTTGTTATTTAATAGACGAATAAAGATGGTTAACCATCTTTATTATTATGATACATCAACACGCTGAGAATCCAATTCATTTATTAATTTGATCACATTCAAAAGGCGCACCATGTTAATACAAGCGTAGTGCATCCGTGTCGACGTAGGTAAGAGATTTAGCTTAAAAGCTGTACTCAATTAAGGAGAATATTAATCCTAAAGGAACATGCAGCGGCTTAAAATTGCCAATTTGCCAACAAGCTGGCAGCACTGTGTGCCAGGCCGGCCACACCGCACAGGCAGGTATATATAACTTAATTCAGGACTCTTGGCAAACCAATTTAACTTCGGCCATTGCTGACCAGGTACTCGGACAGTATGGCAATCGTTTAACTCCGGTTTTATTTTATCCACAGATTATTACAGTTTGTTGCAAAATTGGAATATAAAGACTCTTTCTTTATATTTTAATTTTGCAAACTTCTCACAAAACCAGAAGACCTGACCAAGACCCAGACCTGACATTGAAGAAGATCATAATAACCAACACCTAAAACAAAAACAACAAGAATGACCCAAAACCAAGCAAAAAAAAAAACAGCATTTAATATTATCTACGCTGGTGATAATAAGCAGATAAAGACAAAATTTATGTACAAGGGGTAATCGAGTCTACGCTTAATATCAGAAAATATGCGAACACATTCCAGAAAGCTCTACAATTTATTTTACCAGGAACTGTACCGGTAACATTTAAGAACATGGTGGAGCCAACCACAGGTAACCTATATAGAGTAAAGCAACTCTATGTCAGGAATGGGGTCATGGCTGTGTTCAGTATAAGTAGCGACAATTTTGTTGCCAGATACGATATCAGCTTACAAAATTACCATGAACTGTGATAAACTACTCCGACCCATGGAATAACTGTTCTATTCAGAACCGATAAATTTATGGGACGCATTCTTTTGATATTATTGTAGAGAAACGTCGTTGTTCAGTAAGTAGATGAAATGAACAGGCGTTTTACTGACGCTTCATTTGACAGAAACGGCGCACGCGTTTCATAAAAAAATCATCTATATTATTTTAAATTAGGGTTTATACGGTCAGTGAAATTGTAATCGTGACCAATTGCAGTAAGTAACGCTGCCTCCCGCTGCGCGTGCGCCGCCGACGCAGCAGGGAAGCGTCACTCACTATATGCATGCCCATAGGTACTACAATGAGACAAGTGGCTTATGAAGAACCCGATTATTCATGATTATTTTATTACATATCTATTGACTATTGACAGTGATTTGCATTTTTGAAAGCTTGGGAACAGTTGTGTAATGTAACATATCGACTCTTAGTTCATACATTTATCGCTCATAAAATAAATAACTCTGTCTATAAAGCGAATGTATGACACAGATAAAGGAATAGAAATAGCATTATGGAAATAAAGCGAAATATTTTAACAAGCGCTAACAGCCGCGCCAACACCAAACGTGAGATTTGTGTAAACTCTACGGATTTAACAACAGAGAGGAAATCCTTAGAGAATCCCTTTCGCCTCGTAACGAGACTTCATTTATTCGAAATATTTGTGTAAAGAGAATGCCGCCGAAAACCTAAAACTACACAAAATAAAATCACTGATAGATTCGGTTGTGATTGGAAGCAACAGACGCCTTTATTGTATCAAATAAAAGCAATTTGATATCGCAAAACTTTGATAACAGACCTTTTATTTGCAGACAAACAGTTCGGAACAATAAAGTTGTTTAAAAATTTAAGAAATGGGACTCCAAGTAACTTTTCAGCGACGAAGCAGGGTTGGATTATTTAGAGAAAACGATTCGCACGAGATATGCTGAAAGTTGTCCATCAGCTAGATTGATACATTAGCAGCAGAGCTAAGTGCATGAGGTTGTGCGGCACAAAGGCAAGATGCTGTGATGCACTCTCTTTGCTTTCTCAGTTATTGTCACGTGAGCCTCTTCATATTCTCTGCGTTTTGTTTCCTGAGGTAACTTCTTTGTTGCACGCCCGTATTTTCAACGTTGAAAACTTGTTCCTCCGCTCCCAATTTTCGTTGTACTCGTATGTCGCGCCGACTCGTATAGTACTACCTTTACCCATAAAAGGTTTTATGTTTCACGTCTAATAATAAGACGACAATATATTCTCAGTTATTCGCCTGTACGTGTGGCAGCCGTAGTGACTTGCGACGTATTGTGAAACATGTAGAAAGACATCTTATTGATTGATTACACAACATTTATTGGTTCAATTGGAAGTAATGGCCATTTTGTTCGACGATCTATTGGCTCTCAATTTAAATGTGGTCGCATTACAATCGACCAATTGTTTTAAAGAACTGTGACGGGTGTCATATATATGTTAAGATAAGGTCATCTAGTTATTAAAAGTTGAGTAATCACCGGTTGGTTTGTTTGTAAGGAGTGCGTAATTAAATGCACCCGTATAATTTAGTAACAAGGGTGAGGTGTGTCTGGCTGCCACAAGAACACGAAACACTGCACCCCTGTGGCTGGGAATCCCTTGATTCCAAAACCGTGTAATGTCACGTATTGCCTATCGCTGTGTACAATCATGTCGCCAGACTGAGGAACCCCTGCTACTTTTATGAATTGCATGTCTTTAAAAGCTTTTAATTTAATTAAAACCCCTAGATTTGTAATTATACCTACGTCAAAAACTGAAATGAATTCATGTACTTTCTTTTTTTCTATGTACAGAATATTGAGCTTCTTGCACGGCACCAAAAAGTGTAGACTTGAAAGTTACCCTTCTCGAATTCACAATATTTGCAAGAAACTTCTTATCTGTCTATAACAAGAAAATTAATGAGTAAATCAAGCTACAAACGAGCAAGAACACTCAATGAAAACATTCAAAACGCTTCAGAAGATCATTTACGTTTAAAAGCACGCAGTGTTCACGAGTAACACACACGATTACATTCAATTAATTTGTTCGCTCGTTGGGACGAAGAGTAAGCTCTACGATTGTGAGCGGTTTATTTAAACCCAGATATTCGGCGTGTATGGTGTATGTAACACGCATGCTGGTATATTAGACGTGATAATGTCAGGGATTTGTTATCGGCGTATCATATACGGCGTATCATCCAAATTCACGCTGCTTAGATAGCGCATAACACGCCCGTTTCTAAACTAAATCGGAGGGGTTTTCCATCGATCCTGTAAAGCTCTGAAACTCCGTTTGAACGTAAAGCATGTTTTTTTAAAGAGCTTGTGTAAATCGATGTTCGTGATCACCGCTCCAGTGCCAGCGCTGCTCTTTGAGGGTTCCAGTGCACTTCTCGATTGCTCGATCAGTAATTTAATTAAAGTGAGTGCGCATTAGAGATGCCGAGAGGTAAACGAGAGTTTCGCTTTGCTGGGCTCGGCAGCGTCTGTAAGAAGTACGCTTTTATTTGAGCTATGGCAAATTCCAGCATCTTCTTTTACACACCTGAGACGATGTGCTAATTGATAAAAGAAGCTTGCTTATACCTCAAAGGAAAACCACGTAAATTTTATTAATACAACGTCAATTATTATTTATATGTCATACTGTCGTTATTATGTCGCAAATACGTTGTTATTAAACACAATTAAAACAGTGTGGGTACAATTACCAATAAATGTCAATTATTGTTTAAATGGCAAACATTTAATACCGAATTAATTCGTTTATTGTAAAATATTAACAACGTATTTCAGAGTTAATCTGATTCTGACTGTTAATATAACCATTAGTTATAGCACGAACACCAAAAACAAACCTCTATATACATAAGTCCATTATATCAAAATCCTAAACGTGAAAGCAATACTAAAATAGCCAGAATTACAGGGTTTCGCTTCAAAAGGCAGCATTTTTCTTCCATTTCTTTTGTAATAGCAATTCGAGTTGATTAGACGGACGTGGAATCAGGATAAAGGTATTATCTGGTGAACCTACCTGCGAGTACCTAAAGAGTATTATCGTATGGTTTTGTAACCACTGAAAGCCGAGCTTTGAGTTAATTAACGTTCTGGTACTCGTTCGTGTTCACTAATGAATAAAACCAAGTAAGTATAGTGTGCCTACGACTGTTTATATAGTGTTGGTACAATAGCTGCCTAATGTTCCACAAAACGTGTGTGCTTTTGTACATAACAAATCGGCTAGAGCCCTATTGTCTACTTTAAATCTGTGCAAACAGAACAGACTTTCCCTGCTGCAATAAAACATTGGGGTGCTTTATCGGTCGGAAGATGTGCAGGCTTGCAGTAGCAGATAGCGGGTATCTACAAATGTTCTTTAGGGCTTATTGACCATAAGGCTATAAAACTTTATGGAAAGGTTTTTTGTTAGAAAATAAATCTAAGTTTTGGTTAGTATGCAAGTATTATCTTACTATGATAATGATAATACCAGACTACTATTGTCCCAATGCAGGGTCAAGGTTTCTTTAAGCATCAATCAACCTGCTTGCCCAACGTGGATTAGCGATTTCAGACTTAGGTTTATTAATTTTATAAGTCCTAGTTGTTTAATATTGTGATGCTAATATTTTATATAAACATAAATATTTACACACTAGCTGTCCCCTGCGGTTTCACCCGCATTTTTCGTTATTGCTCCGCCCCCGTGGGTCGTAGCGTGATGGTATATAGCCTAAAGCAATCCTCGATAAATGAGTTATCTAACACTGAAAGAATTTTTCAAATCGGACCAGTAGTTCTAGAGATTACCCCCTACATACAATCTTACAAACTTACAAACCTACAAACTTACAAATTTTACCTCTTTATAATATTGCTTTTTCAACGGTTTCGAGTCAAATACATCGGGTATAATAGGCGAACCTTAATCACAGTGCCATCACGACACTTCATCTTACCATGTAATTAAAAATCAATGGACGGGTACCTACTACTTACTACGTAGTGTAGTAATGAATAGTGCGTGTCCACGACGTGTTATTATCTAAATAATAATAGGCACGATGAATGGACACGACGACGCCGCAGTCCCCAGTTCAGTGGCGTCGTAACCGTGCTCCCCACTAATTACATTATTCAAACTCTATTGATAACACCATTATTAATACCGATAAGTACGTGATTATACTGGATCAGTACTTTATAATGATCTGTCCGTACAAACGTGATCTCCCAGATTCATGTACACTTGTGATTGGATTAAAACGCTGTAATAACTTTAATTGGAGGTTTTATCGACTGAGAGCCAGACCGCAGACGGTTTAAGTGCCACATTATTGAAATTATGGTGATGAAACTGTTCTCAGTTTCAATTCAGATCGCTTCAGCAAGCAATATCTATTTTTTATTCCAAATTAAAGGTAAAACCTACCAACGAACCTACATTAAGTTATTGCAAAGAGCTCGGCCAAAAGTAGACAAATGTAAAAATTGGGGTCTACATTAAATTCACATTAAGCTATACCTTATTATATCTCCTACCATATCTCCGGAGCTTTTGTCCTTCTATTTTGCATGTATCCTTACTGATAAAAATGGGCGGTCGTGTATTATTTCAATAAAGGTAAGATGAAAAGAAATATTAACAAGACATGACAGGGTAAATGAAGTGATAGGTGGATTGAACGTGTTCAAGCTTAGATACGGATAGCGCAGCGTGCGAACTGGCAAGCGGCTCGGCTTCGGTGTCGGTACTCGGCACGGGACCCATTTACATAACCGGACGTGTCACGAATAATATGGAAATGACCCGGCGCCCTGAGAAGAAGCGCGGCTGCACTACGACCTGCCGTCACTTCGATATTGCCTCCATTTACAACGGGAATGCAATCTCGTTGATGCTAATGTAATGTATGTGCGTACATTGAAGCGTGACGATGCCTGCGCCTCCAAACGCTTATAAACCGCACCTTTTAACACTAAGAGATCTAGTGAATGCAGATAAAACATTCAGCATTTCAAACGAACTCTGTAGTTATTCCTAGCGTAGCACAAATAGAGACGAGTTTGTGAGAGCGCATTTCAAACTTTAAAACTTAGTACATTGAATCTTGAAAATAATTTAGACTTAGAGACGTGTGCAAATTACGTGAGCCTGACAGCATAATTTCAATTAATTATCTCTTTACTTGTGTTGGCAGATAAATGAGTCCCGAGGGCGCCGTCCGGACTGAAAACATGAAACTTTGTAGGTACACATCCAGGCCCGCCCACCGACATCTCCAGAATCCGAACTTTTGAATTATGTATCCTTTCGAGCTTTTTTGCAGAACCCAAGTGTCAAGAAAACCCGACACTTTCCGAAACTTTCAAAGATTTTTAAATATGTCGACACCGTTTGCTTTTCGAATTCCAGCATTAAGTGCGTGAATTATTTGAAGTGTATCTAGACGCCCGCCGTTTCAAATCTAAATGGGTTTCGAAAACATGTTACGGTTGGAAAAAAGTTGAACACGGCGTGAGCCGCCGCTGTTCCTGTGCCGATATGTCGACCGTCGGACTGGCAGCCAGTTTCCCAAGCGAACAATGACTTCAGCATCGGGCCGAACTCAATTTCACGCGTGATTTGTACACTTTATTTCATTTCCACTCCCAACTAAATTGCTGATAGAGCAGGCGGCTGTATTGAGCTATTCTTCGCGAAACAAAGTTGAGTTACTAAAAACGTCACAGTGTAATCCTTGATAGAATATGAATCATAATTGGACTATGAATAATGTTTGCTGGTATTACAGTGTTTTCAGGCGAACAATGCAATGTTCGTTCAGGGCGTCGCGTAGCGTAACTTGACAAACAGCGGCTCGTGTAGCAACATCTTGCGGCTCACGGTAAAGTCGAGCCGACAACTTGATATATTGGGTTGCTTTGTGAGGGCGAGCGGGTAAACACACGCAACCCGAGCGCCGCACCCGCCGCCACGCGCACCCGCACTGATAAAGTGCTTCACGACGAGGCTACTAAATTATTTTTTATCTAACTCTTGCATAAGACTTTGCACTTATCAGAAGTTACAAAAGGCGTTTCGGAAGTCAAAGAAAAAGGATATTAATGATATTATTTACGAAAATGTTAGGCTCTTCTCACAAATTGAATCAATGTTTCCTTCGAGTGTTGTAAGCTATTTTTAATTTTCTATAAATTTTGTAAGAAAACCGCGGTTCCATTTCGCACCTCGTGCGATATCATAATATGTAAAAATTGGTTGAAATTCAAGAGTCATATGCTGAGAGCAAACGACCGTAGGAACATCATGAGAGCAGCAAAATTCCACGGCTCGGTAGACAAGCCGCGTCGCTCGAAACTTTATGACCGGCAAACGATGCGTATGTGCACGACAGTAAAGGCGGTACGTCGATAAAAAGTCCATTGTCGACACCGGGCCGCTTAAGGGTTCGCAAATGACGGGAGGAGCACGAGGAAACGCGATAAAAACTGAGGACGACCGTCTACGTGCCGTCGAACGACTAAGAAATGCAATGTTCAGTCGAGATCTCGACAAGCGTGAAATTTGATTGGCGTTTACAAAGAAAACATAGAGCAAAGAGACCGTGGTGTGCTCAAACCTTGACTGGCACACCTGCGAAGAGAAGCCTCTTCGAAAACGAAGGATTCATTACCTGAAACAAACAAATTGTTTTATTACATAAACAGAAGGTTTACAATAAGGAAAATTGCCACCAGTAAGATGAAATTGTATCATTGTTTATTTGATAAAGACAAAATTAACAATGAATTAATGAATACGAATACAAAGCGTCGACATAATGTAATTAAGATTAGGTAAACTAGGCCACGTTTAGTAGCTACAAACACTAATTTCATTAAAACTTGTTCTGAGATAAATAATTGGATTCTATAAATCTCTCTCTGAACAACATTACTTTGATCAGCAACGGAATTTATCGTTTCATTAAGAAATTCTTCGGTCAAAGAAATTTCCAATATAAGAAAGGTACCTATGTCTATGAAAATAGCTTCCGGCTAAGAGAAAACAGCGTGAAGTAAACGATATGGGGTAAGTTTTATCCTAAACTACCTACAAAGTATTCAGAGTGGGCCGAGCCCTTGTTTGTTATTTCACTAATCCAGTTTGTGTCAACACTTAGCGCTCACTAAACCAAACAATGCGTTTCGAAATATTTCACGCACATGCGGAACTATGGTTTAGTTTAGCCGATATTATAAATAAATAGTGTGTACACGAGCATGTTATACGTACAGGTACAACCCGCAAAGGGCGTTATGAACTTATGAAAGTGGGTTAATTCAAAATCGCTCAATCCGTTGCGTGACTCGGCAAACGACCGACCAGGTTTCGTGTCTTTCAGTTACCCCCTGTAAAAAAGTAACATTTTCACATTGTGTTTGTAAAACGTGAAATAGTTTCACAAAGCCGAGTCTCTGTTTCACACGAAAGCGTTCGATTTGTCGGTTGCTTTGCAAGTTTCGTACGAAGGGCGTTGTCTGCGTCCATTATGCAAATGGAGGCTCCGCGGGCCGCGCGCTGTACGTATTTAGCCGATCTATTCACAGAGCCTGCCCGGCAGACGACAGGATTCAACCAGAACTTTGATCATGGCACCGGGTAGCTCGTAAATAGAATAAACGCCGGCTAGTTTCCGCGTTAATGCTGAAAAGCAAACAATACAAAACACTTTTTTCCCCGTTTGAATTGCAAGCGTGGCTAAAGTTTTGTGAAAATACAGCCTTTATTTAAATAACGTTTGGAATTCAGCAGCAAGTATTTCTGTTATGTTTATGGCATTGTATTTTCACAGAAATACTATTGTTTTTCAGAATTAAAAAAACAAGGTAGGTTTCATTGTCAACTTTACGTTTTCTGTGGGTGCTGATATTTTATGTAACCGTAAAAAATATTGTAACAAAAGCTCATTTGATGTTGTGTGCACAAAATGTTGATACAAGTAATGGTTGTACAATCATCATCAGGGTGAATCATATGTGTGTTGGTCCCGAGGGCGCGGCTGTCGCTGCTCCATTCCGGAGAGTGGCGACACGAGCCGACAAGTGTTTTGATACTATCGCGCTAATGTGTTCTGCTATAATCGATACCGACACACGAAAGCGGAATTTTTATTACTCAATATAATGTGGTATTGAACAGTTTCATGAGAACGTTGACATGGCGTGCGGTTAATGTAAAAGTAGACATTTCCTTAGTCAACAAAGATTTTTCTTTACAACGTCGTTAAAAGCTGGCTGATACTACAAATAGATATTAAGTTGGTTATAATGGATATTATTTCCTACTGTTACTGTTTAGTATTGGAGCCTGAAGTCCTATCAACACGAGCGTGGGATTGGAGCAGATAATAATTTAATAACCAGCCCACATCCTTCCCTTTATACCCGAGCAGTTAATAGAAACCGAATGGGTATTAGCTTAATTAGTAATCTCTTTACTAATCTCGTAATGTCCAGAAAGTGCTTCCCACGACATGATACATTACCCTTCCCCGGATGTTTACAAAGGGGACATGTACTGGCTTACGTTATAAATTGGCTTCGTAGATATACTGATGTCAAAGTAAGGGCCATTCAAGCGCTTTTTCAAGCCCATTTACATATGAAAAATATGTGCCTACGTAAGCACTTATACATTATATAGCAATAGTAACTGTATTTTCCCAACATTCCTTTATAGTCCTAGTTCGGCGAAAACTAAATAAAATAGTTTACAAGGGTTTCTCCCACAGGATACCACACCCTTGTTAACTTTATTTGACTGAAATTCGGTTCTGTAATACTTTTACCGAAACTGAAAACGTAGTGATAAATAATATAATAAATAACTATAAGTTTGTGTGGCAGGGGGAGTCATGTGTATTCAGAATGACGATATCCTAAATGATGTTTGCGTATGTGCGACTAGCCTTAGGGGTGTGTCGAGTGAATTCACGACTACTTTGCTTGTGTGACTATTGTGACTATTGCGTCATTTAAAATCTATGAACAGCACATGTAAACAGGATTTTGGTCATTAGAACATTGAAAGTCTCCTAATAGGCAATGTAATTACTTAGTTGTGAAAGCAAAGTCATCAAATTCAACCTCGCAAAAACATTCGCTCTACTCTATTAAAACTTAATAAAGTCATTATTATATTCTAGACCCGCTTACATAAAAACTCTAGTTTCATTTAAAATTCTGTTAAAATATGATATTGGGTTCCGGATACTCGGCGCCAGTAATTTGTTGTTGCGGTAGTAGGTACCGCTGCTAGCTGAAGGTTTCATTTAAAGATATTGCACCGACTCCGCACTAATATTGCCAACGTTGTGACGCAACACAGCGATATTGATCGAGGAAATGAGAAAGATCCAATTTTAAAACAGAAAAGGAAAAATGCCTTCGCGTCCAGCAAGTTAATTAACGGACCTCGTGTAAGGCCCCAAAAATAACAACGATAAGGCACAAAGTCAAACATCGGGCTTTTGTTTAGTGGCTTTTATTTCAGCACCCAGCGCTGAAAAAATCTATTGAAAAATAAAGATATTTTACATTTTAAACGCATGTTTCGGCATTTGCTTTCGATGTAAAAGAACAAAAAATGGACCCTCTGAATATTAATTATTGGAAAGAACATTTTGAAAGTCCACAAAGAAAAAAATTATTTTAACAATTCGTTAAGTTTAAACCAGTGTCACAAAATGTCTAGTCGGCCGTGTCTATCGACATCTGCGACACCAATTCGTTCTGCGTCACGTACGCCGAACAAACTTCATGGGAAAACTTTAATTGGAAAATACTCCTAGTTCGCTCAGAATAGGTGTTTTCAGCGCTATCAGCTATTAGTTGTGCACCTAAACTATTGATTATTCAACGATTCTATGTTACTTTAAGCTTAGCTTATCTAAGCTTTCTCAAAACTGTATAAGTATTTTGTTTAACATGTCGATGTAAGTTGGTATTAGATTTTTTTTCTACATGTAGTTACTTAAGTAAACAGCAAATGTACACAATATGTTGATAGCGCTTAGTTGATGTAAACAAAACGATTTTGTCGGGATCTTATCGAAATTATCTCGCTACCGAACATCTATGATCTGAGAGTTTAATTGGGTTATTTATTTCATATGCAAGTAATATGATACAGCAGCTGCACATCTTTGATAAGATCATCTACTCAACCTCTACTATATGATATAGCCATTAATACTAGCCCAGGTACTAAACAGCCATTTAGATGCAAAGGCTGGTACGTAGAAGTAACCGATAGCACGTAGGCGTTCATTCACTGACTACACATCTACATGAATACTCACAAAAATAATAATTTACATCGACATTCAAATCATATTTTGCAATCAAACCAAGGCAATCAAGCGTCACACAATGTAGGCATCCAGTCATTTTGTCCCCGAATCGAAAAATAAAACCTAGATAGGAATTCGAGCGAATATTTAAACGCCCACAGCCCAAATATGACCGCTATCGATTGGGACTTAATAATAGACCTATATCAGACGCTACGAATGATACACGAGCGGACGATTATGCGAAAAGCAATATCGCCCACTATAAATATTAGCTCGGGACTGGAAAAGAGTAATTCGAAATAAATTCAATTAACTTCGCCTATCAGTCTTGTGTGGCAATGTAATAAAGTTGCGTATTTTAAATTAAATTACTTGATAACTTTGGGTTCTAATAAAAGTTACTGGTTCTTATTTTTTAACTACTATCGTTTTGGGACATTTGATTACTATTTATTTAAAATTCTTTCATTTAAAGTGATAAAATTAGGTACCAAGTTTTCGTACATTATTATTCTAGAACTGCTACGGTATACAAATTTCTATATACAAGTAACATAAATCGACTAGCATGTTGCAGCTTGCAACCAATTGTATTCTAGCTTTTGAGATAGATGCTGCACATAATACGGCAGCGAGGGCCCGGGGCCCGGGAGCCAGCTGTGCCGCGCATCATGTGACCCCCTTGTAATCAGGCCGCTTAGGTACTACTACTACCACACAGTGTAAGCTCCTTGCCATGCTAATTGATCGGATAAGCTGCCAACACGTACCGACCTGCCTAATTAGAAATCCGTGGAAAAATAGGTAGTTAGTTTGCAACGTATACATAATGAAGCAGCTACGGGTTGGGACTTAAGAACTTTGTATTGATGGTGCCACCGCGTACCATGGCAACCGCAATTTTGTCTTGCTTATGATTTTATTAGGAACCGGAAGCAGAAAGTTTTAATTTTAAAAGAATTGTAAGCTGCTTGTATTTTATTTTACAAGCTATAAAAAAGTTTGTGACCGTGGCAAAGAATTTAGGTTTACAACATTTTAAGTAAGAGTAATTTGATGCGAGTGTGTAACTCGTAGCAGGCGTAGCGGCGCTACGCGTCCCTAGTCTTTCCCTCAGCCACTAATTAACGCCGTCAACATACATAATGTGTGCAACAAAAACTTGTGAAAACTAAAACAGCGGTATTCATGTGACGCTATTCATACGCATCTGCATGTTCTTGCATGTTTAAGTATTCACACGCTCGCTCGCAGCGCTAATGAAGTTTTTCGCGCTCCGCTCTCTCATCTAATTTGCGTATTTTTATCACCTAATGAAAAGATTTTCTTTGCATAACAATAGAATAAGAGTACCTAGTTTTATTACAATGAGTTCTGTAAGTAATACATTAAAACTTTTCACCATTATGTATTCTTTATGCTTACTTTATATTCACGTTATGAAAATAGTCTGATAAGACTTTTTTTTTAATTTTATACCACATTAAGTTCTATTTCTTTGTCATATTAAGGCTTACTTTCAAGAAAATAAAACAGAAATCTCATCAAAACGTTATGTTTTCAAACTTTTTTTTCTGTTTGCACGCACACTGTTTACAAACTTTGGTACAAACTCAATAATGGGCTTGTCACTATTGCACTCCCGGTACCCAAATCACATTACCTGCCTACCAGGCGAAACGCGGAAAATAAGGGGAGGATTTTTTACTTTCCTCTCTCTATATTTTGTCGGAAATGGTATTTATCAGCATCGAACAATACGCTGTTACTTTTCGACTTCAGTACTACGAATGGTGAAAGTCAATTGATGTAAAATAAAAGCAATATGAAAGATACAGTCGAGTTACGTGGTGGGAATAAGAAAACATAGTTTTCAGACTTGTTCTATTGATCGGGCCAGTATGAAGTGTTTATATTAGAGCTATTGGCTCAACTTCTCAACTTCTACCTGCCTCCTCCCTAATCATTCTGATATCGACTCCTACTTTCGGTATTAATTAAAGTGTAACAAATTAACATTTAATCAATAAACTCGGGTACAACTTGTAGATACTTATCGTCATCTTCAATTAGTGGATAAGTATTCAAAGACGCGCTCGATCCTCCGCTATTGAGAGCGGCCGCACCACAAAGCTTATACATTGTTGAGTTAACGAACACTAACAAGAGCGTGCTCTATCTACAATGCCGAACATATCAATTAATAGCTATTTCTAGGCACTGTATGACTAATTCAGCGCGAATTTAATAACCGATCTTTATGCCAAAGCGATGTAGATTATCCATTTGAACCGGAATGTAACATTATTGTAAGTTTGTTTAAGTGTGCAAAATCGAATAATCGTATATTGTAGGTAGATAATTACTGTCCTGCGGTT
This sequence comes from Athetis lepigone, assembly GCA_033675125.1. Taxonomy (NCBI): domain Eukaryota; kingdom Metazoa; phylum Arthropoda; class Insecta; order Lepidoptera; family Noctuidae; genus Athetis; species Athetis lepigone. The sequence goes on along the minus strand of CM066239.1, from coordinate 13,136,795 downwards.
CGTAATCGATGGTCAATTGGCTATTTCCCGTTGTATCCTTTGATTAGTTGATTCGAAACTCGATAAATAATAATATCTCTGTAGTTTCATACTTTGAGTCTGCTTTTGTGCATGTATCATGCAAAAATACATGACATAAGGCCATGTATTTTTGCTGAGGTTCTTATATGTAGATCTAAATAAAAATATGACGCGTATAAAGAGTGGCATGAGCGTACAATTTATTCAAAGCCCGGGGCACGTGGACCAGAGGGATTCCGGGCTGGACAAAGGCTCAAATTTTCATTACGTAACGGAATTCCACAGCAATATTCAATTTTGAAAAATAAACAGCGTCGGTGATTGTTGTTTATTAAGTAGGCCAATACATTGTAGGTACCAAAGTAATACCCCAATATATGTGAGGCGGTATATAGTGAGATGACATTTTCATAAATTAATATCAAACAAGAAGAGTCAAAGATGCAAAGTAAAGAGCACAACGAAGTTTAATTGGAAATGTCTTCTGAAATTGATAGGTAGCGCTTTAAGAAGTTTAGCCAATTTGCTTCGGGAATTTGAGAACGACTTCCAATTCCATTTCCTCGATCTCCGCGTTCAGTAATTCAAATTTGAGAGAGTCTTTAAACAAAACGAATTATATGAACAACGTTTTCATGGCGTACAGAGAGCGAAAACTGTATATGTATATCTTATATGAAAAACGTATTGTAGACGTAAAAACAGTGACTTTTATAAAAAAAAAAAGACGGGTTGCACTCCGGGAGTGCCGGCAGAAGTGAAAACTTGATTATTAACGTTGAGCATGTTTGATATTTTGGAATGGTTAGGGAATAATTTTGCACCAATTGCTTTATCAGTATAAAAGTACTATCATTTATGTGGTAGAATACAATATTCATTTATTGCGCTATCGTACACAAACATGACAATTTATATTACATTAAAAATTTAACACTTTAAAACTATTACAACCGTCCTACGCTTTTTCGATCAGGTCACGTGTCCTGACGCGAGTTTAAGATTTTATACCCATTACAGAAAAAGTGCTCAACGCCGCTAAAGAAATTTTCACTTCAAAAAAATTCGTTCTTTTCCTACGCTTCAACTAAAAACTTTTGTGTTCTCAATTTTCAAAGCATATATAAGTTACCTGCCTACCAGTTTCAAATAATATAAGGGTGACTTTTCAGGCTCCTACAGATGTATGATCTCGATAACCTTGTGAATAAAAATGATGAAAAAACATATAGAAAAACATTTCGATATTTTTGAACATTCGTTATTCAGTCTTCAAATATTCATGTACATCACACGAAACTTTTCAAGTCTACGAAATAAGTAAAACAGAAACTATATTATATCTAAACTAAGTAATACTAAAGGGCTGAAGTTTTTTGAAAACATATAATCTCGTGAGCAACACACGTGACTCTAAAAATTTTATTATTAAAAAGATAAGTATACTTAGCACAGCTTAGTAAGAAAACACAATGTGTCACTAAAAACATTGATGTGTTATGTTTGAACATAGAATTTGCGGACAACTTACTATCCTATTCAACACTAGCTGTAGCTATTCTGAAATATTCCTCAGCACACATAAAGGAGACAATTTTTTTTGTTCGGGGATTAGGCCCACCACAAATTGTGGCATTTATTAATGAAATGCACGTTAGTTTATTCCTTATAATCTCTAGATTACAGTGGCAATATTAGCAAAACTCTAAGTAACCGGAATACTGGGAAATACGACAGTCAAAACATGACTCTCATAATGACCTAAAATCTCACAAGAGCGATTATTTAATGAGTGAATAGGTTTCCTAGGTATTTTATGTTAGAATAGTGCACTTTCAATAATAATATAGGTGTAAATGACATAAAAACCTGGCTTTGGTGTGATTTTTTTTCGATTTTTCTTTTACTGTGGACGCCAATGCTTTTATAAGTAAAGTTGTTGCACATTTCGTTGAAATCGAGCTGTACAATTGTTACAACAGCTTTATATATTATGCACTGTATCTCCAGAAGCCATTTTTATAACATCTATTGAATAAAAATACGAAAAGAACAGAAGAAGCACTTATCTGACTATCTAGAAAACTGTTGGAAATTATTAGGCTAAGTTTACATGACCGCAAGAAGCCGCGCGTCGCCGCGTGGTTGAGGCGTTCGCATGATGATGTGCATACCAGTCCGGATGTCAATGTTGCTTGAGGAGGGGGCAATTTGCTTATGAATTTTATACCGAAGGCTGAGTCGTCGAAGACAATAAAAAAGCTTTCTTGCATCCTATTTTAAATGAAAGTCTTTCACTTAAAATAGGATGCAAGAATGCTTTTCAACGAACGTAGAACGCGCGGTAATGTCTACGATAATTGCTGCTTACTTTGGTCTTGTACCGCGCGGTTAGTGGTACAGAGCGGTTTCGCGCGGTTGTATGAACTTAGCTTAATAATGTAGTCTGTCAGTGTCAAACTGATTGAAACTGTACCACAGAGCATCTACAACGGAATGTTAAATAGGTACGTTTCGTTTCACATAATATATTTAAATTCACGTTGAAATAAATGTAAAAACGCTCCTCAACATGCATTTTTCCGTAATAGTTTTTTACTATTATTTCATTATTCCCGTTAGATATCTATATAATTTTTAGTGGGTTAGTTATAATAAGGTGATGACTTGTTTCATGCGTAAAATTATTAATAAACGTAACCGTTTAATAGTGGGACCAAAAAAAATTGTCTCCTTTCAGTAACTTATTGAAACACGCTCCATCGGCTGGGCGACCAAGTGCAACGGCGTAGAGGAGTGGTGCTTCAAAACGCATTAGCATTACTCGCCTGATGAAACTTATGCATATTGTACGTCAACTTATTTTAACTGAGGCTAGAGCGAGATAGAAGAGTAGAAGCTAAGTGGCTTCGCCTGGTCCCGAGTTTGACGACAAAGATCCGGCTTCTGTCAATGTTAGCTCTACACTTCACTGGTACACTAATCAAATAATTTAGATGATGTCATTTAAATTTCATTTTGTATGGTTGCGACGACGTGTGGTCTCGTTATTGTTTGTGTTCCGTACGTAAAGGACCATATTATTTCTCCTTCTGTCAGTCAGTGTCAGTGGGCTGTAACTTTAGAATCTTAATAGATGTAGAATTATTTTTTACAGTTAGTACTTATTTCTGTTACCGCTATAACAAGAAGTACGCAACCCTTAAACGCGCACTTCACCGGTTTTATGTTTTGTGTGTAATTTCAAAGTCACCTTGACTTTTACTTTTACTGAGTTACGTAGACTTTTATCATTTATTTCCATTAGACCAAAAAGGTACGTTGGAACGTCATTTACAAAACAATAAACGCAAAATGTTGTTTCGTATGGAGAAGAATGACACTTATCTATTGGACCTCTATAGCAGCAAACATACTAAGGAATACCGTAAGATTATCCACCCGCGATTAAAACGTTACGTAGGACTTTGAGTAAAGATAAATACTAATATATTTTTGTAGCTTAGTATGATTTTATGACTCATGATTGGTCTAGCGTTGCATATACACCACGTCCAATAAGCCCTCTCAAAGCGCAAAAGCTTCACCATTTAACTAAACAACTCGTACATATAACATATAACTGAAACACTTCATAGTCAGTTAATTAACACTTTGCAAAAACCAAACCGTTTAAGATGCATAAGGTTTAATTATTCACTAAATATTCAAATCAAAACACAAATTCCGTATAATGCCATAAACGTTAAATTGCAAACTAATAACACGAATGCACACAAAAGTCAAAATATTGCGTTTGGCTACAATAAATAATGTATTTAATTGATCATGAAATGGACATGAATTCCACGTCCAACATCCAGTGTTTTTAGAGCTAAGTTTTGAAAATAAATCTAGTAATTTTATTGCAATCTTCCTTCTCGGTACTTTTCTAAGAATCTTAATACATCTCTATGAAGTTTATACGGGTACCAACTCGCGTAGGAGTATTCTTTTATTCATAGTTGGAAGAAAGAAAAAACTTACTTCTATATTTTTAGGTAAAATATTAGGCGTACTTTAAAAGTTTTGAAGTCCGACTACCGACCGAATCATAATATTTTCTCTAAGATAAAGATTATGTAAAAGATTATTCAAGTTTTATAGTAACAAACTTTTCCTTAACTCGTGTCCTTCTTTCTGGGGAAAAATTCAAACAACTTCAATTAAAACGGTTCAGTGTTGATACAGCTTCAATTTTTATAGTCTCAGTGCTAAGCGGAGCGAACACGGCGCTGCCAGAGGCGCTTACAACTCTTGACAATATTTGAACACTGCATTGAACAAACATATTCCTCAACAAAGGCTTATTCTAACAGCACCCTGGCGATACACCGATAGCGACACTTTACAAACAATGAGTATGAAAATCGTACAAATGTACACCCTTTTACGAGCTTCTTCACAAAAATCCGTTTACTGCGTGAAGATTTCGCTCTTATCCTTTATGAGTCGAAGACAACTCATCGCCTTTCGGGTATTGTCAGTTTTGCAAACAGCGTGTTTCGTCCCACAAGATTTTCTTCTCAGAAACTCTGTGTCTGGTTACATCCTTACCTAATCAATATTATTATGTATATATGATGTAGTGATTTATTGTGTTTCGTGGGTATTGTAAAGATATTGTAGAAGCATAGAAACGAATCATTATTTTTTCTTGATTCATCAATCTATCCATCCGTATCTCTTGATATCTCTCTCTTTCATCTATCCCGGGCATATCTTATGGACAGTATTTGGTTTAACATCTCTGAAATTATCAATTGTCCGAATTACAGCTCCACCAATTTTGACACAACCAGAGCGAATACTTATTATACAGACAGGCCACAATTCTACTACATATTCAAAAATAGCCATTGCACCACCACTTAAGCATAGGAAAGGCGCAAGTCACATCCGTTCCACAAGGATGCCTATGTTTTATTTCATTCCTAACACACGGCAAGACATTAGAGCGTACGTGCACGGTCAAATTACCTTCCTTGTTCATTCATGACAATGCCCTATTAAGGACACAATGTTACAATGTACACGATCCCTAATATTACCCAGTTAAAGACGCTCCTTTCGAATGTAAAGCTCTACTTTGGAGTAGAGATGTAATTTTCGGGTGGCTCATTCCAATACACGTCTGAGGCTTTGGGACTCTCATTATCGGCTATTGTCACGTTCGCGTTCCTTGCAATGCAATCCTTCCTTTTTTTTGTGAAAAAAAAAAGAAATACGAAAGGGGGTTTCATCTTCCCGTCCTCATCAATATTTCCTCGAGGATGTCGATTCCGACATAAGCCTTTGTTATTGATGTCAACGTTGCCTCTCTTTGCGCTTCCGACTAGATATTAAATGACAAAGTAGTGCATTATTGCTCGGAAGTGCCTTTTGTGAACATTTATTACTGTGAACTGTGAAGATAGGCATCGGCTTCGATAGCGTTTCGACGTAAGTCAAACTTATACTTTGCAAGTATTTATTTTATGCTACGAAAGTTAAAATAACCCTGGTTAGAAAAAAAAATTGAAAATCATCCAAAAATCAAGCTGAGTTCCTTTATTTATAGATATGTGTTTATTTCGTATTGTGAAGGTAATTAAAGTACAATATACAAGTAATTAATTAAGTCTGCTAGGGTACTTTTGTGCAGGTAGTTTAACTAAAGGAGATATTTTAGTGAAAAGGTCACCATAACTTACTGTAAGCGAAGAAAGTAAACCATGTTTTCCTCAAATTCTTTTCACGTCTGCACTTACAGGCAGCACTATTCAATGTTTTATCAAAATGCGAGCCGAACTCAAGGAAATACGTCCTTGTTATGCGTGAAGGAACATGAGCAAAATATAAAACACAAAATTCTCGAAGAAAAGTCGACACCTTTTTACTCAATTAAGGGAAACTACACCACTGTTCGTGTTATTTAACTTCACTGGAACAGTAAGACAATAAATTGTCAGACCATCTTGGCTCTAAATACTTTAACTTGGTGTTTGACTCAGTCCCGTTCCCGCACGACGTGACGGTCCCATGCTCTTGGCTCTGTTACATTAGAGACAGGCGTCGACTACATCTGATTAAATCATGGCGGAAATTGAATCTTAGCGAACAGATACCCGGTATAGCACGCTGGTAATTTAAACACTAAGTTTATACTCTCCAATATACACAAATTTCCAAGTCACAACAAAGCCATACCTTACTGTACTTTAACGGTAATTTAATTCTTTATATTTATTACGAAAGTGGTAAAAAGCAGCAGCTCACGATACCTATTTCTGTCAATATAAACAGTTAATCGTGATAAATTGTTGCTTTGATTAATGTTAACTTTCAAGTCGTTTCTGGAAACACGCGAGCTCGCTGCTCAACCCTACGGAGCACGCAATTTAATAAATTCCCTTTTATCCTCAAAAATGTATACTTTTTTTAATTCATAATACGCTTCAACGCCTTACAAGGCCTGTGATGTTGACCCGCCATGTTGTCCCGTAAATCGAGTCGGTCTTCGAAGCGTGTTTCATTAATATTTATGACTGGAACATTATCATTAAAATATATATTTTGACTGGCCGGGTATCACCCGTACGGCCCATTCAATATCCTTTTACAACCGCTTCGTTTATAATTCGTAATATATTTTATAATTTGGGGATTGTGATATACCTAAAATTGGTATGTTTTGTATAGAAAAAGTGACTTATTCGATTTACTAATAAACAGCTAAATTATGTCATGTGCAAGTTTCCAAATCAATTTAGTTAAATAGGTTAATGCAGTGCTTGTAGATAACGGTCGAGCAAACGCGTCACTGGTAATGCATTATGCATATAGGTATATCTTCTATCTCCTAGCGCTTCCCTGACTTACTGTCTGATACTGATAAGCTTGAAGGAATAATTATTTCGTGCTATCCACGGGCTTTAATCCAAGCTACGAAGCGTTAGCTTTTACTTAGTGTGATTCTACATCCTGCAGTGTATAAGAAGTGTTCAAATTACACTTGGTAGCTAAAACAACTGAGAAACGGAGGACGCTGTAAAGTAAAGCCAAGATATTCTTACAAGAAACCTACTTAGTAAGGTGAGAACACAATAGCTATAGAGTAAGTCTCAAAGCATAGCCAGGGACGAAACGATGCCAAACTCACTTTGTTGACAGACTGATGACCTTAAAGCTACTGTAAAAGAACCAGGCTAAGAACCAACTAGAATAAGAATTCTTAGCTATGTTGGTTGGAGTAGGTTCTAAGTAATCTCAATTACTTAGATAGGCACGCTCCACAAAGGTCAAAATTAATATGAACGGCGCGACACTATCGGTCGATTTATTATCTTTCGAAGGTCTAGTCTTCAAATACTTATTTTTCATTCAAGGCATAAGTGCGAAGATATTAATCTTCGCACTTATGCCTTATATTTTTCATAAGTTTATTGCCCATTTCTACTTTCTTTTAATGTCTCGTGGTTAGTGGTTGCTATTAAATTGCTTTTAGTTGACCGCTAACCATTAACAACTCAGCGCAGATTTAATGCGGGAAAGTAAATATTGCTAACATTTACAATGTACCTACTGCTACTACCTTTCTACGTTGCCCAAGATGTTCTTTTAGATAACACGCGCTAGGATGCATTAGTAGTACATCACAATGTAAATTTCATTTAAGTATAAATGGTCGTAAAACGTATCTTTTTCACTGGAAAAGAAAAACAAGAGGATAAAATTCGATTCGAACCCATGCGTTTTTCCTAAAGTTGTTCAACATACCATGATAACCTTTTTGGTCACCAATAAAACTGTAGTTACTCGGTTCCTGAACACGACCTATCATCCGATGCTACCGCTCGTCCCAGAATCTCCACCATAAACAACTACCTATCACCACTTAGTTAGGGGCATCCCATAATCAATTTGCTAAGCATATGTATCAAGTGTTGAAATTCAAATATTTATCGTCGGTTCCCAGGCGCATGCGCTGGCCGACCGTTGACCCTGCGCCCGCGCGCCCGTTCGCCGAGAATGCGTCTGCTTTCTGTACGTTGCGCCTGAGCACCCGGATCGGGACATGACAAACAACTACAAGTTCTCGATACTGCAACGTGAATATGAAGTGATGACACCAACATCGAACGACTACATAGGCGCATACGTTTGTCTTATTTGCGTATTTAAACAAACTTCTTCGAAGCAGGGTCAACATGCGGTAAAGCTTTCAACATCACACTAATTGAATTGTAAAACTGGCCCATTTTAATCAATGAATAGGACTATTAATTCCCAGTAGAATGTATTTGTCTAATCCATACAATGGCTATACAATTTGGAACGCTGAACTGCCGGAGTCACTGGAGTGCGCTCCAAATGTCTATAACACCTAATTCCCTAACAATAACAATATCGATCTGTCAGCTGTTACGCAAGAGACCGTTTGGCTCTCACTTACGGCACCAGAGGAAGCCATCCACCGTACTACTGTAAACACACAATACCCTGCTCAACATTTATTGCACAGAATGAGTTATGGTGTCTACTAAACATTTCGTTTTCTCTGAATAATCATGTTATATAGAACGGAAACTGAAAGTATGTGCTAGCAAAGAATATTACCACATGTTATCGAAGAAATACGTATTCGTTAATAACATATAAACAGCCGAAATAACAAGTCGATAAAAGCAATTAAGTACTGGAGTCAAGCGAAAAAATATTATAGCGAGCCCAACAGATCTGCTGAATGCCGTTCATTAAGCGCCAATTATATTGATTTTAATATATTTGGCAATTCGGCAAAAGGGAATACGAAAATGTTTTATATCTCTATAAATTAAGCATGGAACGTTAAACCATAACACTTGCTAACTACAAGTAAGTAATTACCGTCATGAAAAGGTTAATTGTATTCAATAACTGGTTTGTATGACGTTTTTATGAAATTACTGGAAAGCCAGTAGAATCACGTCAATGTGAACGCGATACCGAGTACGATGATGAAACACGCGATTCAGCAACCGTTCTCCGATGACCGATTCGCCATTGGACTGTTCGTCGACAGGACGGTTCATTTATTTCCGTTTCGCCAACAGGGCCTTTCACCTTTGGACATTTCGTCGACAGGACGGTTCATTTATTTCCGTTTCGCCAGCAGGCCCTTTCACCTTTGGACATTTCGCCGACAGAACCTTTCATATGCGTCACTTTCGACGACAGCCCTTTTCAGCTACTAAGTACTTCGCCGACACGACGATAAACCAATAACTCTTTTAACTACAGACCTGTTCATCTACGACGAAGAATACACACGACACACGTCTGCGTGCCTAGATTCTCAAGGGCAAATAGCCGGTCCTAATCTTTGGCCCAACCCAATAACCTACCTATCACCAGGTTTGGGATACTGGAGATAGCAAAACAATATGAAAATGATATAGGCTACTTGTTTTTTTCATTTCCAGTATGTGATAGAAAAGTTATTGGGTTTAGCCGAAAGTAAAGACACAGTAAGCTATAGATAGATTCGTGATTTTTTTTTTGTAATATAAGCAATGTTACAAAAAAATCACATACTCATCTATGTCTTAAAATTGACGGCGAATTCTTCGTCGTAGATCAACAGGTCTGTAGTTAAAAGAGTTATTGGTTTATCGTCGTGTCGGCGAAGTACTTAGTAGCTGAAAAGGGCTGTCGTCGAAAGTGACGCATATGAAAGGTTCTGTCGGCGAAATGTCCAAAGGTGAAAGGGCCTGCTGGTGAAACGGAAATAAATGAACCGTCCTGTCGACGAAATGTCCAAAGGTGAAAGGCCCTGTTGGCGAAACGGAAATAAATGAACCGTCCTGTCGACGAACAGTCCAATGGCGAATCGGTCATCGGACAACGGTTGCTGAATCGAAACACGCAAGTAATACGCCGCAAAATTAATGACCAAACACGCCAGTGACTTACGCAGTCAGACATCTGACTTTTGGAGTTATAGAGCACAGCCTAGGTATTGCATGTCAACTTCACTGTAATGACCCGTGTGCGTCCTGTTTGGATAACCCCAACGTTAACCTAAATTAGGTATGTGCTGAGACTCGGAAGTCATAAGTCATCTTCATAGCAAATTGCTAGAAATTAATCTTCCGTATATTCATGCTGCAAGATCTTACCCATGTACCTCAGCAACGGTGTATGTTATGCAATTAGTTGATTAGCGACATCTATAAATATTATAAAATCAACATGTGGTTCTTGCATCCCTCGAGATAAAGTAATAAATTAATAACATGATGGAAGCTGAAAGCGACGGGTCACTGGTTCGCGCAGACACGAGTCAATTTAATTAAATGTCAACGCGGCCATTGCACCGAAAGCGTCGAATACAGCGGATTAATATCAATATTCACTCAAATAGGCAACCACTCATACACATTCACTCTATAGAATTCATATTCCATTTTATTGAAGTGAAAAGCTCTGTGTGCACTCAATTACATGCAAAGTCAAAGTCTACACTCATGAGCTACACATCGGCATTTGACATTGGAATTCATATTTCTCTAAACGGCAGCACATACCAACGATCGATTTAACATGCGACACTGTGCCAGTATTCCCGGAATTCGTTTTGTAACAAAGTGTATAAAATTGGTACCCGCATCTAGCTGATAGCATCTACAAATATGTATAAAAGCTTTTTATTTGTTTTACAAGCGCTATATTGTACTTTTATGGATATAAAAATAAAATGTTCCATTTCGGAAACGAGCTATACCTATGGCCATATGAAAACAAAACAGAGCTTTAAATGGCTTCATGTGGGTAATCACAAAGAAGGGGTTCCATTATTAATATCGAGTTAAAGAGCGCTTTACCTGAAGAGCTCTCGAAGTCATTAGGTCGCGGCGCCCATTACGGACAGGTCTCATAATGGAAGCACCTTATGTTACGAGCCGCTCCCCGGACTAATGGCGTCAGGCTATAATACTGTTAGGACTCTTAATTAATTTACACATAACTCGTTTATATTTATCGAGAGCCAAGGATCAGTAAGAAATTGTGAATTTTCTACTGTATGTTGGAATTTTCTGTCGTTCATTTTGTACATTTTTCTACCACAATCACAGGGCCTGGATTCTCGCAGACCGCTAATAAACATTCCAACCGACCTAACCTCTTGTGAATCCTCGAGTCAGGATTCCACTTAGAAAGAAAATAAAAAAGACTGGGCTCGTTGCTATTTTTAACTTTACATCCAAGACATTGATAAGTAGATTTTTAAGAACCCGTTTTGAAGCATGCAGAATTGTAAAGGAACAAGTATATATGAAGTCCAAGCTGGGTTGGAGCACAGACATCTTGAAAATAATAATCCTCGCCTAACAAGTTTCAAACTTTTCAGGGGAGAAGGTTGGGTCAGAGCCGTCAGGGGTGCACTCACTAACTTGTAGTGAATAAATCTTAATAAACGTAGTAGTTTGAAAGAAAACGTAGAACTATAAACAGTTATTAGATATATAGTAATTTTAAACTTTCAAGTTTATAACACTTGAACCATTTTGTAGAATACCATTGCTTTTTATACACCCAATATTATTAATAGCATTATTTCAGTTAAAGCTGAGGCCGTCCATATCTTCGACACTGTCAAATCCTTATCAGATAATACGCTATTTATGTAATTAATTATCAATCAAAAGAAACATAATATAAAGTCAATGTTCTGCCACTTGTGCCCTAAAAAATCGGCTAAACAGTAAAACTGGATAGATTTCAGCTCTTGAAACAAAAGAGTTTTAATTAATTTAAGTAGTCAAACGCAAGTACAAATGTAAGATGAATTTAATCTTTTAAATGAGTCTAACGTTACAACTTCTCCGGATCTTTCGTTCCTGTTCGCGGGCAATGCATTTCCTGGGCAAGTTTAAATATTAGCACGAATAAGTTCCTAAGTTTCTACAAGATTTTCTTAAGAAATTCCATGTTAAATACAGCTCTACCTATAGTAACTGCACATTTCTGCTTGTTTTTTGGTCTCGGCCTGTTTTCGGGCCAAATGAGTAAACGGTAAATGTACTTCAATTGTCATTTAATTAAGAAACTGTTTAATTAATTGAAAGTAAACCACATGAGCTTAAAGTGAGCATTAATGTCAATTAACAAGTATTAATGGAAGCTGTGATTCGTGTAGCCGGCTTCTGTTAACTCCTGCGAGTATCGGTTCCATTTGATTGAACACTCACTGAACTGAGCCGCTTAATCACGGTTACACAGTGTGTTACCTCATTACAGAGATGTGTTGCTGCAACACTGGCTCGAACCTTTAGACGTTTTACTTAGGAGGGTAACTTTTGTATTAGTCGATCCATTGGATCGGGCAAACTTGATTTAAATCGGACTTAATGGAATGAAGACACGCGTCTTGTACTATGTGAGGAAAGATAACACAGTGCTAGTCCATTTGCACATGTAGGAATCCGTACTACGGCCACCATGCAATTGTAAATTCGAGCTAAAATCCTTTCTTTTTTAATTTATTTTATCTTTATTATTTGATTTTATAACGAGGCTTATAGGGTCACGTTAGCAACCATTGGGAACTGAATCCTGAAAAGTAAAGACTCTAGAACTTTTCAATGGTCTCTTGCATAAGAATAAGCAGAACATACAGATAAGAATAAGATAGGATGTCTATTACGCCAGTTTAATAGCCTTAAATAGTAAAGAAAACGCTAATAAAATTCGCTCCAGCGATATTTAAAAAACAAAACCTATGCTAGGCAACTTGAAAGCAATATAACTTGAGTAAGAAGTCCAACTTTGAGGAAGGTCTTTCAAGGGTCGAATAGGCAATCAAAAAGAGCTAGGACTTGTAGTTTCTTATTGTAAGCAAATGTACTGTTACTTTTTATTGCTGTCTTTTTTTTTTTTTAATAAATGGAATAATAATAATCTTTATTCATGCAAATAAGACAACCATACAAAGCAACTTAATAATAAACTTAGGATAGACAGAGAAATGTTTAAAGATAATTTTGACAACAAAATATGTGCTGTAAAACAGTACAAATGGTTTTGGTTGCCCTTGAATTGATTCTCCCTATCCCCTCGTACTAGTATAAAACTGTATCACGAGCGGATAGTATTCCTCAATCTTAGAACAACAGATTCCCACAAGGTTCCCGTTTACAGAGTTCTCAAAAAAAGGAAAAAGCAGATTCATATAGGTACATTCTTATAAAGATGAAAATTATGTCTGTTTGTGTGTAATAGAAATCTGCGTCCAAAGCCGTTAAGAAAATAAAGGAGATGAATACAAAATAAACTATTTATTCCTGTTTCAAGAGTACTTTGTATTTGTAAGTTTTTGTACCAATTTATCTTACTTTTGACTAGACTTGAAGAAACTTGTCTCAAGTTTTCCTACCTAATCAAACGAGGAGTTTGCAGAAAATAGCGTCAAAAGTTTGACTACAACAACACCAGACCTGGTTCAAACTTGACGTTCGCGTCTGCAACGAAATGTTCCCGGGAGACGTCCCGAGCTAAGTAATTCTTAACTGCACAAGACTAGTTTTAATACTCAGGAAGAGAAATTCAAGCTTCATAAGGAAATCCGGTGTTCTTAAGTCATGACTTCTAGTTTATGGGTAAAGATGAATGCCCCATTAAAATTATAGCACACGGCCACACGTCTTATGCATGCTAATGTTACAAATACAAAAGTAAGTAATCTGTCTGTTTCTGTTACGCTTTCATAATATTAAAAGTAAGTAGGCTCTCAATACTACTGAATTCATTTTTGTGCGTATTTCACCCGATTTTTTACAATATTGTAAACCAATTTCAATAAATATTTTATTAATTGGAATTCTTTCCAATTCAGTACATTCATTCGGTTCTGATGATGGAATCCACGAGAAATTCAGGAAACTCTTTAAATATTTTAACATAGCTAGGTGACCTCTTTTAATATTTTCATCAATATAAATTAATTAAGAATTTGTATTCAAAAAACTTCATTTGATAAAGTGAAACTGATAAAGAAGACCACCAGTACTCATAAATGATAAGATTCGACAGTTTATCCGAAACTAATCGAATTCGCTTTAGTTTTTTGGAAGAGCTGTGCTTTTATGTGAATATATATTAATTTTGTGAAAGGCTGAAAAACAATGGAACTCTTCACTTACGAACAGTCCACGTATTGTTATTCTAGTTTTTAAGAAAATCGGCGACACTGCAATTTAACTTACAGAGCAAAAGCCGCCTAGTTTAGTGTTTTTTTGTAAATAAGGTTTTGAATTCGAGATTTCGTCTTCTGGTACTTACAACAACCATAACAAACTTATAAGGACAAAGCCGCGACAAAAATCTAATTATTTGTGAAAATACTTATTTGGTATCCAAATTTTTATTAACCTTTTTCGATACGCATTTACTGGGCGATTTCGCTAACACCTAATAAGCTGCGACTTATCTGCCAGCGGCGACAGCGACGGGCAGTGACTGATCTACTTATTTAAATTGATACTATACTGATACTGGTGTCAGATTATATCTAAGACACAAACGACTGGCATAAACACATAAAAGACGAGACGTAATTAAACGGCGACTAAGTGAATTTGACGTTATATTAGAGAACATCAATAAAACACCCACATTGGATGGTACTTCACGAATTTTATTGATAATGTGACGATAAAATAAAACTTAAAATTTTACATCCGTATCTAGAAGTAGTTAGCGGTTGCGATAAAAACATACTATTTAAATAAAGCCGTACTATGCATATACATAATACGCACATAACGTTTAGAAATATAAGGCAAACTTTACTATCCAAAAGAAACCCTACCAAGTCCTACACTTAAGTATATACTGTGGGCTGGTCTCTAAAGTTCTACTTGGGTCTTGAGAAATGGTGCGTACAAAAACAAATAGAATAGATAATCGGGGCTTTCCATTTTGTGTAAATACGCAGTTTGTGTTCCCCTGATTGATGACGTCTGAAAACGTAGACAAAATTTCGGGGAAAATATTCAAACAAAATTCGTAAAGTGAAACAAGGATTGCGTAGATGTTACGACCACCCCCTGTCCTCGTCTTAGCCGCGCCGGCGTCGGCTAGTGGCTAGACGGCGCGTCTCCATATTGCCACAATGCAACCTCATTACACATACGAGCCCACATACACTACTCTAATCCCCTTACTTTTGTTTTACAGGTGAGGAAGAGACACGTTAATCTACGCGGACGAGGAAACAGTCATAAAAATACGACGCACAGCGCTATAAACCGAGACTATCAAGTGTCAATCACAGTGATGAACGTTGGCGTTTGATGTGTCCACGTTGCGCCATCATATCCATCATGAGATATGACGTAACCACTGGATGTATAAGTACACCCACAGTTTTCCAAGCATGCTCGAATAACTGAGCTTCCTGCTATATATAGATACTTAATAAAAAGAAAATGACATCCTTGAAAAACATTTCAATCCAAATGTCACGCCAAAAGAAAGTCTTGGGAAGGAATGAAGAAGGGCCTTGGGTATAAAAAAAGAGACCGTAACTTGTGCTCAAAAGTAATTTGTGTACTCAACACGATTTCTGATATCGCCTACGTCATAGCAACAACAGATAAAATCAATACTTCCCACATTTCCACATCCAAGTTACGGGCTATTTCGATGAATCTAAAAATAAACTTATTTGTGCTGTGTTCAGGTTATTAATAGCTTTTGAACACTTTCAAACATTTTGGAATTTACTGGGAGTATATTCAATTTAGTGATTTCCATTTTCTAGGAAACGTAAACAATAACTCAAAGCTTGCGTGACTTCTAAGCGGTATTGATGCTGCCAGAAGTTCAGTTAATCGTAAAAGTGTAAGTTACGTAAAATATGAACCAATTGACTTATAACAAGGCGCAACCTAAAGTCAAAACTTTGCCAAAGTTATCCATCTACATAATTTTGTTACAAAGAAAAAATGATTAATGTGTTTTTTTTTGTCGATGTAAAACAAATTAGGTAACTTTTAATTAGATGTCTTGTAGACCCAGTAATGGTTCTTTGGACCTTATAGTCTGAAAAAAACTGTCTCTTTTTGCGACCCAACTGGTTTCAGTTGGGTCGTAAACTACTCGGAAACCTGGGTATAGGTACTTTTTTTATTCCTTGGGGTCACGTTTTGTAGTCAATTTATCCTTTTACCTAAAATCAGTTACAACTTTACAAGCTAACTTAGGATTAGAAGCGTGTCAACGAGTGGTGGCCGGCTTAACCCCTGTCACTTGAAGACCTCAGCGACGAACTGTAGGTGAACGACAGGACACCTCTGCACTCTCAGAAATCATTGGTCTTAAGTTGTTTGAAGTGTCACGTGTACAACCGAAACATTAATAAGGACTAACTATGCTTAACATCTTGTATGCCGTTATTAATTAAAACAATTAAAAAGAATTGTCTAGCGAATATCTTCGCTTCCGAAGGTTAGGTTAGGTTCAAAAGTTAAAGCCAGTTTTGTGATCGTTTTGCAAAATAATTATTTTAGGTAACGAGCAAACTTCGGGACTGGCAAATATTGTTATTTTAATTTTATTGGCTGATAGCTTATTTTATTATTATACCACCTACATCATAGAACGTATCGCCCATGGCCCACATCAAATCATGCGGCCATCATCATCACACTTGAGCCACTAACTCAGGATTAGGACGACGCTGTCACTAAATACGTAGAGACCAAACTGCGCAACAGTTATTTTTAATTTACACAAATTTGTAGAAAGATTAATTTTATATTTCTTTGAGCAGTTTCTTTGTAATTTTGTTCTTATATTTACCTATCCTGCAAGATCAAAGTGTTCTAGGGTGCAAACAGCACATTGTGCATGACGAATCCCAAACAAATATATGACGATATCCATCTCGAGTCAGTCATCTAATACTCTTTTTTATGTTCCTATTACCATTTCGCGTGCTTGTGCGATTACTGGCTGGCAAACAATCCTCTCACCACAATCAGTGTTTTTGCTGTCGGTGAGCGCTACAAAATGCAAATTGCAGGGTCAGCAACGAACGTTTTGTACAACGGCTGACAAGTTGCAACCATTATCTATGTTTCAGAGCGCACCACAAACACAATGAAACCGCATTAACTTGCGTCTAGGGAAACACAAATTATTATTACTTGCGTATAATTTGCTGCAAACGGTTGTAGCTCTTGCGTTGTGTAGGATAGAAACACATTAGCGGAGTTCAAAGCCAAAGTGCAAAATATCACTTCACCAACATTAACAAAATTAAGCTCGAGCATTTGTCAGTTGTTGAGCTAATCTTGTAAATTAATGGCGGCTTAGTATGGTTTTTACTTATAACTTAAGGTTTCCCGAGAAACATTTGGTGTGAAATTCACGTTTATTTTCATTTCAGTATTGAGAATTTCAGGCTGTTTACATTTGGCAGTGCGAACACCACACAGCCGTGGACTTTATTACAGTTTTGCTTAAGTTAGTTGGCTGCACACAGGTTGATAGTCTCCCCGATAAGGATCAAAACAAGCCGGCTTTGCTCAATTGACTTTTACAACTTACGCAGACAACCACCATCTGGAACACTCCATTTCTAAGTTCTTCATGTTCATGGGTTTTAGTTCTTCAAGATAGAATTACTTGTACGAAAATCGAATATTTACATCTTCAAATAAAGAGATAAATGGGTAATATGTCTTCGTGAATGAACACTTTCGGTTCGATATCTTAGGGCGCCAACATATTAAAGCGATGCGTAAAAGTTATCAACGGATCCTTTACTAAAGCTGCTTTAACTTTATATATTATATAATAATCAGTGACTAAAAGCTTTTGAAAGTTTATGTTTATAACTACTTAGTATTAATATCACCATTTTAGAATTTTAGGGGAGATATCGTACTCTTTGTGACTTACACTTTCGAAGTTTAGGTTAATATATATAGGTACTTATATAAAAAAAATATACTCAGAATACTCACCCTATTCGGATCTTTGGCAAGGACATAGGCAAGGCAGACATTGGTCACGGAATAAGCTCAAATCTTAAGAAGGGTATTGGTGTTTTAAGCTTACTCCGTACCAAATTTTCACAAAAATGATGATGATTTAGTCGTAAAAGCGTAAGTAACAGGCAGACACAGTAAAGTACCTTCGAATTTATAATATAATGATATAAAATTTGTATGTAAAGGCTTGCAACTTAATGCAATTTCAAAACTCCGTTGAGAAATACTTGAAAAGCAATTGTACTGTATCCCACACTCTCTAAGTAGTCGCTTTGAATTCCCAGGATAGGCAATATTCACAAGAATACACGTTTAATCAGGGTGTGGCGAAAACAACCCTCATTAAAGGGAATTAAGCTTGAATTCCAAAGTCGCAGCACTTTATTCGGGTAAAGAGTTCTTTCATTTCATTCTTTATTCATTGAAACTGGAATTATGTACATTACTTATTTCGTAAGCACTTGCGTTATTAGCGATGCAAAAGACACTGTTTTTATATGAATAATTAAGAATTGGAAATGTATTTTTACTTAGGTACATAGATATTAAAACAATTTAGGCCAGTCCGTATATACCATAGAAGGTGACCTCTATTGATGCATAAAAGTAAAAGTAATTAAGTATATTATAGTTCTGATTCGATGTACTAGCAATAACATTTAAATCGCTTATCACCAAAATTATAAAATAATTTGTCTCTACCCTATGAAAGTTTCTCATCGTAAAAGAAACAGATCTTTCAGAGCACTTTGTACCTTTGTGCATAAAGAATAAATAAATAACCAGATATAAACAAATCAAAGAATAAAAGGAACAAGTCCGAAATGAAGAAAAGACAGATTTTATATTAGGGTCCGTGCACACAGCGGGAGACTAGCCATTCCCGAGTTCGCAGGAACATATAAAAGTACATAAAGTCGCGACCACAATGGTCGTTGCGTTCGACTTGATTGCTAAACGCTTTACCAACAAAAGAAACTGTTTAATGTTACGGCACGCACCACTAGCATTCGATACGGTTTAATAGTGGCTTTATTTCACGGCCATAGTCAAATCCGTCGGTATTAGCGTCGCGCATAGGTACGTGTCATTGAAAAGCGTGTAACTCGATTATATAAATCTAGAATGACGTCGAGATTAATTTTGTGGACACAAATAAATCTTACAAATACAATCAAGTAAATCAATCATTCGTTTACAACAGCTCGTGGTAATCGTAGCCTTTGATGGCTCAATGTTGAATATTGATGTACACGCCACACGCATTATCCTATTAAGTGTAAGCCTTAGATTAATTAATTGTTTATTTATTCAAGTTTGTTCTGAGATTTTAGAATTTAACTTTGTTAATATTTTCATATTTGTTTGTACATGCACCTTCATTCAAGAAAACTTGAATGTTATTGCAGATTGTTTTCTCCATTTGTTCCCAACGAGTAACACCCTCAAATGTAAATTTTATGTACTCTGAATGTCGTAATGTCCCAGTGGTTAAGGCGCCCGCCTAAACGTCGTGATGGTCTCAGTGTTTAAGGCGCCCGCTTCTCAAGTGGTTCGAATTCGGGCAAGTACCCATGTGACTTTTCTTTCAATTCATATGTACTTTTAGAGTTTATAATGGACATCACTGACACTCCGTACCTCGGAAAGCACGTGAAGCCGTTGGTCCCGGTTGTCATTCGTAAAACTTTGATTGAGAAACAGAGATTAATAGACAATCGCTTCACGTAAAACACAAGTATCCAGCCGAAACCGCTTCCTCAACATGGTTGAGAAAAAAGTCTAGGATGATGTAATAATATGAACTCTAGATGTAGAAGGTAATTCTTCCTATACATTAAGGCAGGATCAGAAGGAATACTGATCAAATTCATCTACTCCTCAGAATTACATACCTATATAATCATTCTCATCATTGAAAGATGATATCGCGTATCGATTTTCACAACATCCTGTCAGCAATTCTCAGACCTCCCAGCTGTAACTAGATCAAAGCTTACGTTTCCCAGAAATACCTGTAAGACTATTGGCGGGTAACCTAACCCGTGTAGTGTGCCATAACAAGCAAAGAGCTTTTATTTCAAAGGAAGTATCGACTCTGCGAGAAGATGTATGAAATAATCAACACACGTAGTAAGAATCTACGAATGCCGCAGAAATTCTAGACAGGTTTCGCTTAATCGCACTATGCTACAAATTGTTGGGCCGATTTTCTTAAACGATTGAGCGATTAATTTAATTTAACGTGCTTTGATTCAACAATTTAACACAGCGAAATATCTATTAAAAATTAGTAGCGTAAATTACTTATACAAATAAATAAAGGTAAACGCATACATTTCATACCTTATACTTTTTAAAGTGACATTTTCGTTGCGTTCAAACATAAATTGTGACATAAGGAACAGTCATTACTGCAGTTACTTAGCTAATAGAGTGCCGTAACTTCAAAGTTACATGTTGGGAACACAAAGCGTACCTACATAAGTACCTAAGGAGTAGTCGACAGCAAAACTTTCAGCATTTCTCGTATATGAAACATAAAAGATAATGAATCATTTACACGGTAATGTTGCACATTAATGATGATCTAGTGTTGGTAATATTATACGCGAAGTTTAAATGAGAGCTCATAGGTTCTACGTTTTGACAACATAATAGCAGGCTGTGAATTAAAGTTGTAAGAGTGCACGGGATGTTAATAAAATACTTGTTATAATTTTCATGCTTTATAATTAACTGAAAGAAGCCATTTTTCAAAACAACGCAGGGCATCACGTTTTCGAAAGCACTTCAGTCAGCTGTTCTGGGAAGCTTTAAAACTTCATTTTTCGTCTAAAAACAAGTTAGCAAGAGTGCGTGTCTTGAATGGCGGGTGAGTCGTTAACTTTGGCGTGGTTATAAATCTCGTGAATGACCAGCTTTATCGGCGTCCGTTAGACTCCCACAAACTGACGCTTCAAAGCAATATCAAAGGGATTTTAATTGCCGGTCGACCGACACTTACCGACATTATTACTCTAATAACAATCTGCAGATAATTCCTATGATGATGATAATTACAAACTAAAGGCTAATTGAGTATCTCAAATGTAACACCGATTTCAAAATTTTACTGCTTATAAGAAGACAACATTAACATTTTTATCACTCGCTGGCGCTGTGGCATCCCTGAACAGGAAATCTGAAAATGTTTTGCAGTAAACAATCTCAACATATAGAAACTTTCGTAGACATTAAGGGCACAAGTTTTGTAATTATTGTAATGCAGCTAGGAATAACAACACTTTGTCGTCATTTAAATAGAATGAAGCTTAATACAGTTAATACAACTGCTATTTAGTCGCAACAACACCAAACTGAAAATGAACAGGAGAAATTTACCTACGTGGCGTCGCGATGTTGAAATTGCTAAAATAACGAAATTGCAACGTAGCATGGCAGCTCTACTGTAGGTGAAGCAGCACCTAAACAGCTTGGAAAAGATTAATGGGCTTAAAATTGCATCGTAGCTGTGCAATAAAAGCAAGCCGGCAGAATCAGCGGCAGGCACCAAAATGCAGTGTTATATCACTTACGACATGTGAGTGCATCCAGACTATTTCGCTGGTATTAAAACTAAATTAATTTAAAAGATCGCGGTGGTGACCCGTTTTTGCAAACATATTTTAACCATCCGAGCACAGATAAAGCATTTCATTTAACGGCCAGCTAAATAATATTATGAAGAATTACTGCGATTTAAATTTAATGGAGCTCTCTCTCTCGACTCTATTATTTTTAATGGTATTTCTACGTCTCTCATTATGTTGACCTTTATTAAAAGTTCAGGTAAACATATCTACTTATTCTGTGCTAAACTGATAAAGAGCTCTCACATTGCGCGTGTGAAACGATTACCTACTTACTATTACTATTAATACCTGCATGAAGAGATCGTATGTAGGTATACGTGATGCTAAGCTTTCTATAATGAATGAAAAATATTATGATCTTAGCCATCTCATCTATCAGGCAGTTAAAGTATGGTCGGAAAGATATAGAAGTAAGTAATTGCCAGCAGACGGTAACTAATTTAATGATACTTATAACTTAGATAATAAAGCCCTTTAAAAAAGAATTGTTTGAAAAAAGTGTTGATTTTGAATAAATCTTGCTGACCAATGAATTATAAATCAGGACTCTCCAAACTTCGAGCGTGTACATTCGGGTCGCTGGGGCATAAACCAAATTAGGTAGGTACAGAAGTATGACCGGTCTCGTCTGAAGAACGTTCTAAATACGTAAGAGGACACGCCGCACACCGCGAACAATAAAATTGAAGACGCTAGGCGCCTAGGACAGTTATAGACATTAGACGGTTCTAGACTAAATAGAGAGGCACTAGCGAGAGAAATATTGAAAACGATCCATGAAAGAAATTAGAAATATCAAACTACTATAAAACAACTTATTTCTTTGATACTAATACTCTATTTTGGAGACAATATTATTTCAGTAAAGATCTCCGTTTTTATTACGGACGAACCTTATTATTATAGCCTTAAAGGTTAACATTTTTATTCTTTGTAACAAAATTGGGATAGTAATGTCGCGCGCCATTAATTTTCCCAGCTAAATAAAGTTTCAGGAACGGAAAAGTCCACAACGGAGTTTCCCTTTGTTGTTGTTGAGAGCAAATAACTTGCGGGATAGGAAAATATAGAGGACTAGGAAAAATTCTTGAGATCAAACGATATAAGAACAGAATGTGTTTCATGTAAAAGATGATTAACGTGGAATTGTGTTAATTAAGTAGAACACAAAAGATTGTCTAACATATGCAATAAATCTAGGTTGACAAGAAGTACGTAATAAAGTGTTGATAAATCTAGGCGCCCATGTTATAACAAGAAATAAACATCATTCAGTCACCTACATACATCACTCAGTTGTTATCGAAATAATTGCAACAACAACTAATTATACAACAATCATGGACGCTTATTGTTTCACTGGAACAATTTTACTATCCATATATTTTGTGCTACAAAGAAATCAGTTTATTTATTCAATATACTTAAATGGATGTTGCTAAGTGAGATCAATTAACGTATGTCGGTGTGTTGGGGCTGCATCACTTGGGTTTACGTATGCACCACATGACGCTGTTGACGTCAGCGACTAAGAATGTAAGCATTACAACTATCTTAGTACACCTACGTTCTTTTAACTTTAGAACTAAAAAACTTAAATAAACGTCAGCCCAAATAAAAACAGGCTTACCAAAAGCAATTAGATGTGATTACATCTCAGTACATATTTAGATAGACTACGAAAATAGAAATAGGAACTAAATGAAGGAAAGTCACCATTCCGGAGTATGTAGGAATAATCCTCGGGGAGAGCTTTACAGGAAAAGGGAGCTCTGTGGGGATTTCGCGGTATCGACTAAACAAAACAGGATCCGAATTCAGATCTCGTGCGGTCGCCCGCCACAGTAGATAACACCATAATCTTAAACCCCGCCTCAGTCATACGACTCTAAAGAACCGTACTGCATTATTTTATTCATATTACTTAATAGGTGCTACAGCTTACATCAGTTTACGTAAAACAATGCATAGAGTCGTAAACCACAGAAATAGGACAAACATTCTCGGGCGAACCAATAACAAATCAGCAGTAAAGTTACTCGATTCGCAAATTAAACCAATTCGCGATGACGTCGGGTGGATCGATAACCAGATAAACAAGTTGGGGTGGGGCAGCGACCCCTGTACTCTTGAGGACGCAGATGCCCATACATGGGACGGCAACATTACGACAGTTAGACGGTTTAATCTGGTCCCGACGCAGCAAACTGGGGTGGACTCATATAGACACACTTGTGGGACACTCTTTGCAATCATTTTACTAGTTTGCTGATTTCGCACAAATTGTAATTCAACTGAGGGGAATAAGCTATTATGTGCTACTTGGTAGCTATGAGCTTTCGACCCTTATTTCTAACTAATATTGAACTCAGATGTGGGTATACTGTGTTACTTATTCAGTACACTCGCACTACTACTTTTCTCGGAACCGATAACGGAGCTTAGTCTTTAATTAAGTAATAGAATATGAAGTTATATAATATCCAGAAGATTTACTACCTTACCATAAGTTTAAACAGCAAAGTGTAATATTTATAAGGACGATATATACTGGATTAAAAAAATGGTGATTGCAATGAACATTACAAAATATCTGATAGATTGCTATATAGCAAAATATCTGATTTCTTCAATCCCAAAGTTTAAAACCGGAAATTTAAATCTATTTACTATAATTTTTTTATTCAAAACAAAAAATTAAGATGCATATAGGACATAGATATCATGACAAATTATACGTGAGCCATGTAGTCATAAGTCAAGGCTTATGACTTAAAGCTAATGGATCTCATAGCTGTGATAAGACCCCAGACACATTAGGATTCTGATTACAAAAAAAAACCCATAACACACACACCGGGAGAGGGGGAGCCACACACACGTCTAATCCCCCGAATGGCGCCACAGTCTGTGACATTCTGTGACAATGTAGAGCAAACGACTCCCCAAGTCCCCGACACTTCGCGAGACATGCACAGTTCGCGCCCCGGTTAATTTCGACAGTAAAATGGCATTAAAACCTTTTGACGATGCTTGTACGGCAGATTTTATAAAGATACTGTTTTCAGCAACAAAGTTGAAATACAATCAGCGCCACTTGCACTGGGAGCCCCAATGGTATATTTAAACAAAGAAAAATATTTTCCAGTTAGAATTTGACATACCCATTCAGTTAAGCAACTTGCATGTTGACTAGGTACCGCAAATACCGTATCTTCCTACATAGTAGGTATTAGCTAGGTATTGAAAATCCATTTGTGAGGGGTTCTGGACGTTAGCGAGCTTCAAGTTTCATTTGATTTGAGGTGTATCGGATAGCCGGTCCGTTACGTAGGTGCCGCATTATGTGGCTTCGTGAGCCGCAAACCGCTCACAGCTCACAGTACACCTCACTAGGGAAACACGTCTCTTGGAATATTCATGGATAAATGCATTGCTACTGCTGCGGGTAGGTTTATTTTACATGTGACTCAATACGCAACTTTTTAAAACTCCAGTTGTAGTTCTCGCGTTAACCTTTAATTTGTGAACACAAAGAGAGAAACATTCAAAGTTAAAGCGCCGAATATCACACCAAGCTACTCACCGGTAACAAAGAATCAATACCTTGTGCCTAAAATAAAATGTAACAATAGCCCGCGCCGCATTATAGGACAATCGCTTAAAATGCTTTCCATGTTCGGAGTCATCCGGCGGTGACCACTCGCAGTGCCCGCACTCGCCTGTCGGCCCGGAAGTAAGACATGGGAATCTAATCACTTACTCGATCTTATCTGCCTCCAAATATTTTAACTTTCATGAAAATAAATAATCGCCATGTCAGAAAGTCATTAATTTCACTCGTAACCAGGATGTTAGTTGTGACTTGTGACGCGAAAGCGATAGATTTTTACGATAAGCCTATCGTAGTTTAAGTTTATAACCATTCATAAAGCTTTAATAGCGACGGTAAGAAGCGATAATAGCTGAACTTGTAGGTCACGTACGTCAACGTGTCGCTTCTTTGTTATAAGAATTTCTTTATATGATTAAAGGAATAGTAATGTCCCCAGCTGTATCTTTAAGTAAAACATTATTGTATAGCAAAATATCGAAAGAGATAAAATCATCTCTTTAGCAAGAAAAAAATACTGTTATGTCATTCGGCATTTGGCATAAGAGGCGCCCTCAAAAAGCGAGCGTGAGTCGGCAAATTGTAACTAATGGATCTCCCAGAAGATGACTCATGAGTCCCACATGTCACTCTAAGTAAGTCACAGACTGATTTTATAGAGACGCGGGTCGGGGTCCGTTATTTTTGGAACTATGGGGAATGGGGCCACTTTCTGTATGCACACAAAAACTTACCCTTACGAATTCACCGACGAAGTAGGTTATATATAGGTAACTACGGAGATTTAGGATACAGTATTAAAGCACACGTTCTACATGCATACTTGAACAACGGCATTTAAAACAAAGCAATGATGCCAGCTCTCAGTATACTGAGAAATACTAATTGATCTGAATTAAGCAATGAGATGAATGTCCGTCTGGTTATGGAAGAGACTGCAAATTAATGTTCATTTTAATTGATTAATTTGTTCTGCTTTATGAGAAGGCAGTTTTAATCACTATGCATTTTAAACGCTATGATAAAATATGCTTTGCAATTATCATAAACCACAAATGTCTTTCACAACAAATGAAAACTGGATTTGAAAACGCAAAACATGGATTCCCATTGCGTAAAACCAATTCAATCTCCTAAGCACACATGCGGACTTCATAAATCTCATGTCAGATCGGTAGAAGCGCGTTTTATGTCATAAATACAGCGGGTATGTATGTCAAAACATGGGGGATTTGGGCGCGCTCTCCCTGCGCGAACGGCCAACCGTCGCGCGACGCCAGCCGAGATAATGAAAAAAGAAGATTTATGATCAAAGTCTAATCAAATTTTATTACCATCTACGACCCTTCACGTTATTATTCCTTGTGTACTAAGTTTTCATTATCTATTTGAAGTTCCCTATAAATTCCCTATCTTTTAGACCGCTCGCCGCTGGATGCAGATGAAAAATCAAAACGTAGCCAAGTTTCCTTAGCCAAAGGGGTCGTGAGTCACATTACCATAAAGTTTCCAGCACGGAATGTGGTGTTGTAATATAGCGGGCAATAATATAGCCATTCGTACGCAACGTGGAATAACGCTCGCACCTCCCTCTACCACCATGATCCCGTCCTTCACCTCTCTGACCCAATTATGCGGAACATATTATATTTTTTAGCCCATGCCCTAACACACCTCAATCTCTCTTCACTCGCAAATGGCTTTTAATGATATAATAAAATGACCATGAACTTGAATATTGCAAAATTCAAGAAGGGTTCATCCCCCTACACAGTACACCACGTTTTGTATAAACAAACAAAACCGGTTTATAACCCACCAGCACCACCAGTATAAGAAAAGAAAAGAAAAGAAAAGAAAATACATTTATTTCACACAGCAGTGCCGGTATGAAGGTTTAGATAATATTACATAACATGGACTTTTATAGAAACATACAGCTTAAAACTAGTTACTTAATATTATTGCCCCCGGCAGCTGTGTCAAAAAGGTCCAGTTCAGCAAAATGTCAGGCTGCAAATGCCTGACGCTGGTTTTCAACTGGACCCTGTGTGACAACATGTCACCGATGTAAACCAGCTTTACAATAAATATAAATTAAATATATTGGTTGTCCACGCTCTAAATAAATAAACAAAATATATATATAAGTACATATAAAGCGTGGTAGACTAGTTAAAATAATAAGTATGTGTGTGTTGAAACATTGTATAAGTAAATGTGTATTTTGTGTTTAAAAGTACCATAAGAAAAGTTAGATTTTTGCAATAAAAACATTATAAGATCTACCCGCACAGTATCGGGTAATGCCGATGCATTTTCTCGTGCACGGAGCCCTCAATTGCAATCACAAAGCGCCGCAGACGGTCGACAGACCGCTTCACTTCAAAATTACTGTCTACTAAATATTTTTATACGTGGAAGTATCCCTTGAGTTTCGGGTCAAGTGAATAGTACGATTAAACAAAAATTAAAAAATAACAAGAACAATAGAACGGTAAGTGCATGCTAGATCATAATACCTACCTGATGCATTTTATGAGTAATCGTAAATTTATATTTTAAATTATTTTAACATTTCCTTTCTTTCCTTGTAGGCCCGTTATTGTTTTTGTGACGAGACGTGTAGGATTGAGACGGGTGCTATTGCAAAGCCTTACGTCCTCTCCGCAAGAAGACCAAGACGCTATAGGTATGCAAAAAAAAAAATAACAATAATAATAATAATTTGTAGGTTTTCGTGAGTTGATAAGCTAGTGCTAATAATATGTTATCTTATTTACTTCAGGTCTCCCGTAAGCGAGGGCAGTTTGGCGTTGCTGAGTGCGCAGTGGCATACCACGAGCAGCCACCGGAACGTGAGCAGGATTACCTCCTATCTATACATATGTATCAAGATGTTGTACGTCGAACTTTTACAGTTATATTGTGTGTCGCGTCTTAGTACTAACTAATTAAATGATAGAAACATTTAGTCTGGCCATGCCCAGTTCCCGTTGTGTGTCTATCAAATACTGCCGTAAGCGACTCCTAAAAATGCCGATGGAACTAGTTGTTCTAATAGGTGGTGGCAGATTATTCCACACTTTAGAAGCCGCGTATCGAAAACTGCCTCTGAAGGCTGCCGTATTATGTGCATGTGTCGACAGTTGTTGCGAACATTGCCTTCTCGCGCATTCTCGCCTACCTGTAATCCAACTAAGTTTGTGGTAAAGGTAATCAGGCTTCTGGTATTTGATGACACCGAATAGAAGGCAAGCTAGATGCAACTTGCGTCTCGATTTCATTTTTAACGTGAAATGTTTATTTAGAAATGGCGTTACGTG
The DNA here is from genome assembly GCA_033675125.1 of Athetis lepigone. Classification (NCBI taxonomy): domain Eukaryota; kingdom Metazoa; phylum Arthropoda; class Insecta; order Lepidoptera; family Noctuidae; genus Athetis; species Athetis lepigone. Next base: position 13,108,141 of record CM066239.1, on the reverse strand, counting down.
GCTGCGGGGAGGAATTTTATAACAAAAACGGGCACAGGCGTTTTGTACTCTTTGAATAATTCGATCTGTACGAGCTAGTAACCGCGGGCCATATACTGTGTCTGCGTAGTTTAGTCTGGATAAGACAAGTGACTCGACAAGCTGTTCTCGTAGTGTTTCCGATAGGAACGGCCTCATACTGTACAAAACCTTTAGTCGGTAAAAGCAGCTTCGTACTGAGTCTGTTACATGTCTTTCGAAACGAAGTTCATTGTCCATAATAAGGCCAAGGTTTCGCGCTTCATACACCCTATCTATTTGCATGCCCCTTAACTCTAAATCTAAAGTTGCGGGAAGTCTACTCAGCTGCTTCTTAGTGCCACATATCATATATTTCGATTTTGTCGGTTAAGTGCTAGACAGTTTTCTTCCGACCAGATTGCGATTCTGTCAAGGTCGTCATTAAGATCCTTAATGGCACTTGCGTATTCATCTGGCTTAAATGAAATATAGACTTGGACATCATCGGCGTATATGTGGTACTTACATCGCTGAAGGCATTTAATTATGTCTGCGCAATATAGAATAAAAAGGGTCGGACCTAATATTGAACCTTGAGGACACCTCTTTCTACGGGAGTAGCAGCCGATCTAAGTACAGCACCGTCACCTAAACGTAATTCCACAAGCTGTCTTCTATTATTCAAGTAGCTCTTGAACCATTGCACCGCGCTGGGATCAAAACCGTAGTATTTTAGCTTAGCGAGTAGTAGTGAGATATTTATTGCATCAAATGCCCGGGAAAAATCCAGCAGAACCAGTACAGAACACATTCCTTTGTCTTGGGCTGCTAATATGTTATCTGTGACATCTATTAAAGCTGTGGACGTGCTACGCTTTTTCCTAAAACCAGACTGTAGGTCGGGTAAAACATTATTTTTTTCCAAAAAATCTGTCATTTGACGGCTCACGACCTTCTCCAAGACTTTGGATAAGCATGGTAATATGCTTACAGGGCGCAGGTCTTTAAGTTCAGTTGGATTTGCGATTTTTGGTAAAGGCTTAACGCATGCAATCTTCCATTGATCAGGAAACGTTGATGACGTTATTGAAGTATTAATTATATTTGTGATTGTATTTAACGTATACGGCAGTGTCATTTTTAACATATCCAGTGTAATGTTATCATAGCCTTCAGCATTCGTTTTTATACCGGAGATAATACTAGAAATAACGCTCTCTTCTACGGGTGTAATTGAAAAAAATATATTGCCATAAGAATGCGACTCAAAGAAAGTGATGAGTGGAGTACTTGCTACTGCGTTACCAGGAACTGTCAAAAAGGCGTTGTTTATTAGCTCTGGGTCTGAAAAGTGCGACGGAAGGTCTTGTCTCGGTTTACTTAACGGTGATGTACTTTTTAAAGTTTTCCATAATAATTTTGGGTGTTTTATCTTATCATTTATGTTATGCTTATAGTAAGCAACTTTTTCGTTAAATAATGATTTAATTACCAGGGTTTTTAGCTCCTTGTAGTATATTTTTTTTGTTTCGATTTTCGTTTCCCTATAATTACTAAGTGCATCGTCTCGAAGACGCATCATTAGCTTGATAGTATCGGTAAACCACGGGTACGACCTTTCCTTTATAGTGCATGTTTTAATTGGCGCGTGAATATCAAAAAGAGAAATTATATAGCTGTTAAAGACATGTACCATATCATTTATATTTTTAATCATAGATATATTTTCAAAGTTTAAATGTAGCAAATCCATGGTAAAGTTTTCAGAGCAAACATTTTTAAGCGGTCTAAATCTTACAACGTATGGTTTAAACTTGTCACGTTTTATATTAAATTCGCTGATAACCATACAATGACCGTTAATTGATCCGAGCGGTTGTACCGATATATATCTCGCACTCAGGTCAGTACACAAGATATCGATCAGCGTTTCACTTGACGCTGTATAGTGAGTAGGAGTTGTGACCAACTGTGAAAGGGTAAGACAGTTCAAAAACTCATTGATTCTCTTTGTGTTGGTTGCGTTAGTGTCTAATAAGTTAACGTTAAAGTCGCCAAGTAATATGTAATGGTCACAATTTCCTAACGCAGTGAACGTATCCGTCAAAGCATCCAGAAAGAGTACAAGGTCAAACCATGGTGGCCGGTAAGCTGTGCCGATTGCGATCTTTTTCCCGTTTACCGTCAGCGTTATCCACATTTGTTCTACCGATTCGAACCTGGGATCAGCAGTGGCAGTCCAAGTTCGCGCGCTCAGTCCGCGACGTAGATAGAAGCCGACGCCCCCACCACGACCCGAGCGCACACTCGCCGGTCGCGGTGTGTGGCGGAGACGATAGCCCGGCACTACCGGCGCGCGCCCCTCCTCCCCCGGCCGCAGCCAAGTTTCGTTAACGGCCATTACATCAAAACAATGTTTTTCTAGTGCATCAATAAAATCATCCTGTCCCGTACCTAATGAACCGGCATTGAGCAAACCAACTTTTAGGAATTTACACTTGGTCATCATGGTAAATAAATAAAATAAATTCGTCAATTTGTAATATCGTGTAGATGTCAAATCTCAGAGCCATCATTAATAATATTATGTAAAAAATGTGAAGTGTATGATGAGAATATAGTGTAATGTAGCTAGGCGTGTGCAAAAATGTTGGTAAGCGGCTAATAATGAATGACGATATTATTTGTGCGTATATATAAATATAATAAAGATGTGTATACATATAAAACTGGCTTACGTACAGTTCAACATATTGCGTGGCGAGGCGCAAACGTAGTAATACCTTGATGAGTATATATGACTTATAGTTATATCTGATATAAGAAGACGATACGTTTAGGAAAAAGTAAACAAAGAATATAATACACATTATCATTGCCGAAACTAAAAAATCGTTAGCATTCTTTTTTTTTAAACTAAACATAAATAATTGAAAGTTGTGATTACTGGGTGCCGGGTGCCAGCACCGACGCCGACGCAGCCACCGACGTCGTACCGAAAACGCGCTGTATGTCGCCATCACAGCGGATATGGCAAGCGGAGTCACCGGGCTTGAACCTAGCGAGAATGCGTCCTTGTTTCGCCCATATAAATTGCCACCCGAGACGAGTACCAGCCTCACGAGCGCACCGAAACAACTCGCGATTAACTTTCGTGAGGCGCTCGTTGACGTAAAACCGCTTCGGTGGGCCTGGCATATCAAGGTCGGCCGTTGTCATGCCGCGTCTTGCTCGTGCGCTCTGCAGCAGCTCATCCCGCAGGTCGCGGCGCGCGAGGCGCACGACTAGGAAGCGCGGGCGGGTCTCCACCGGTGCTGTAGATTGGGACGCATTTATGCGCCTACCTCCGACACGCTCCGCGCTCACAATATCGCGCGCTTCAACTTTGACGCCCATCTTAGACGCCACTATCATAGCCGTGTGAACAGGGTTTTCACCGCTTACTTCCGGTATATTCGAAATTTGAATGTCATTAGCAAGCAGCTCCTGATCCCGATCGTTAATATCGCTCCGTAATTGAGCGATTATTTCTTCGACTTCTGTCGACACCCGGGGTTGCAACAGCCTGTCATTCTCCATGACAGACACCCTCTCCTCCAAATTACTCAGCCTGTCGTTGGTGGACTGCATGGAGGACCTAAGCTCAGACAGGTCATCTCTGAGCAGCTGGAATTCGTTGCGCACTATAATTAACAACTCCTCTTTGAACATCCTCAGCTCTGCCCTGAGGATGTCTAGGTCTTGCGTCGCGTCCAAGGCTGTGTTGTTGACGGAGCTAGTGTCCATCATAGTCTCCATTAGACTATCGTCCACTGCTGGTGGCGCCCCCCTTACCGGCGTTTCTGCCCGGTTGTCCCTGACGACGTTTTTCTTGCACTCCGGGCAGTGCCAGGTGATCGGTATGGAGCCAGAGTTTTGTAAACCAACGCAGGCTCGATGATAACTGTTCCTGCAATTTCGGCAGTTGACCGCTTCTGTCGCTGCCATAAATTTACCACAACCATTGCACTTGGCCATAATAATTGTTTGTTTAGTAGATAGTTGTTATTAAAGTGTACGGCAGTGTTGGTAGATGGCGCTAGTATAAATTATGCGCTTATTGCGGTTGACGGTGTTTTTACTGTATTTCACGTGGTATGACCAGACACCATAGGTTTGCGCACACTATAGTCAAGTAATGGTACTCACACACTATGCTTAGTTCACTGGTAATCCTTTTTATATTTGATAACTTGTTTTTATTTTAGTGTAGGGTACTAAAATATAATGTCACAAAGCAATTTACGTTTTAACTCAATTTAAAACACTTATTACGGCACAAAAAATACAAGATGTTTAAAGTTTTGGTAGAATGTACTTGTATTAATACTTTGGCAATAAAACTATCAGTTTTAGACTATTGTTTTTTTTTTAAAACACTCGAATAACTCAGAGATCTACTGCACTGGTTGACATCCGTGACGTCAGTCAGTATACACAAGTGCTTTGAAGTTCAGCCTGTAATTGTATCATAAAATAAGCGACGTTTAAATTCCATTGTAGATAAATAACAAAGATGTAATTTTATCAACAAACGTAAAACAAAACAGCGCCTCATTCATTCCTCATTATCAAATAAGCTGATATAGCGGCCCAGTTCTAGGATTCCCTGATTATAAGTTCATATTGCAGGTTGAAAGGCCATCAAGGGTATCTGCCAATAATTGTTATGTCTCCACTTTCATTCATTGTCCATTCAATTTTCATTTTTTACCCCATAAGGCCATAAGGCAATCTTCCGCCAGTTTTTGCAACTATTCTCAGGAGCAGAAATTAATATTTCTTTTCTGCCGTCTCTTCGTTTTGCAATTTAATGAATTTTAAATAGAATTTCTCTATTGTTAAGACCTAGTAATTTGCCTTGATTACGTTCATATTCTAAAATGGACAATACTCTTAATTTCCTTTCAAAATATTTTTACAAAAACAGTTTGTAATGACTATGACCCTCAACTTGAGCATTGAGAGCAAAGGGTTCCACAAAAAGGTCTATTATACATAGTAAAGCGCAATGACTTGAATTAGTTATTCAGTTGATTATGCCTCCCCTCTGGCCACTCTATCATTATCGTTTTACTTCACGCACGTGCCGACCTGCGCAGGCACCCTTGTGCTCCTCAAGGTCGATAATTATAGCCTGCACAGTCTTTTGTTCCGCGCTCGCTACCCCTCTCTTTACAAGTAAATATTATTTTGTCTTCGTATGTTGGTACTTGGTAGGAGTCTGTAGCTCTAGCTACTTACTTCTGTAATTTCAAAATATGCTATTACTCTTCTGTTGCTGTTGTGTATTTTAGTTTTCGTAAATAACAATCGGAATCCAAATCAACTCAGAGTTAATGCGACTTAGGGCCTATTTCACCATCTTCAAGTAAAGTGTTGATTAGTTAATTCCCAATTAGCGTTAACTGGCAAGTAAAAGCTATGAGTATCTTCTGTCAATTTCACCATCGAAAACAAAGCTTCAAGTAGTAACTCAATGGTTTAACTGAATGATGTCAAAATCATACGTCTCATTCATTCAATATTACGTCAATTGTCTCTCGACAAACGTCATTTGCAGTTGACTTTGACATTCGTGTCTTTTTTTTAGTTTCTTTGTTTTTTTTTGTGAGTTTCAATAGGGTAATATTTTTTTTACAATACGGCATTCTGTTATTTATGCTTGGAGGACTGACACTACAAATATCAGCCGCACTTTAACGTTAATAAAGTCTATTTTTTAACGCTAAAGTGTTTTAGTTAGACGGATTGATATCTAAAATAAATAGTCGACGCAACGGAGCGTAGGTATAAAGTTTAGGAAGGCCTGGGCACTTCTTAAACCATTAAACACACGTGATTCGAGACACAATAGAAACACAACAGCAGCGCGACAGCCCGCTTTCGGTTAGTCGTTGTAAGGTTAAGCTATACACTTCGATTATAAACTGCTCCCCAAACCACATCGGGGCAGCATAGCCTAGAAATGTATTTAGGTTGATACGGTACTGAAAGTATAAAGTCATTTCTGCAATTAAAAACAATTCTCGTCTACGAATTATCATTTAATTTACTTTAAGATTATTTTATGTTTTATTTATACAACAATTCACTCGGTTCACTGCATAGGTACTTCGCTTAATTAACTTGAAGGTAGTCAAATATGTCCGAAATCAAGCAAATTTAGTTGTCTGGTTACCGCAATACAAGTTCTGCTTAGTTTGGGACCAGATGGTCGTGCAAGTTTAAAAAAAAAAAGGGATTGCACAAAAGAACAACCGTTCTAAACACGTGGCAAATATTTTTAACCGCCAAGTAAAGACTCTATTGGGCAGATGAGGTGGCTAGTAAGTTACGGGCCAGTTAAGCTTATAAGTAGTGCTACTTGGAGGTGGTGAAATTGGCATGTGTAGTCACGGGTGACTTTAACCAATGATTAGCTAACTTGACACTTTACTTGGAGTTGGTGAAATAGGCCCTTAATGCGATAACAAGCACCCATTCTGATATTGATTTTGAATTTATTCATCCAGTATTTTCTAGTCTAGAAATATACATCTCAAATTCTTTTTAGCTCTTCGTATTCGTATAAAAGGGATTTAGCTTTCGCATCCGCAGTCCACCTGCCTTGTCAGTGTGCGTTTCGACTGCGCGGCCACGGCGTCATATTAAAAAAAAAACCATGCCAAGATTATGTAAAAATTTGTCAAAGTTGATTCCCAAAGCCATAAATTTGTCAATGTTATGGTCAAAAAGTTATAAGGGTTTGAACGTGGCCGCGCCATCGAAACGCGGAGAACCGCGCGGCCACGGAGATCTCTAAAACTAAACGTTGCAGAGACCTGAAATTCAGGTAAATAACAGATTGAATTTGTAAAAAAAATGTAAAAATATAGAAAAAAATCCTGGGTTAATATTTTAGGAGCTATAAGACTAAAACTCCATGGCCGCGCCATTGAAACGGTGAAAAACACGTTATTGCCAATATCTCGCTGAAAAAGCATCGCAGAGGTCTGAAATTTTTTGTAAAACCTAGATTTGAATTTGTCAAAAACTGTAAAAATACTACAAAAAATCCTAGGTTTATGTTTCAGGAGCTGTAAGAGTAAAACCTCATGGCCGCGCCATTGAAACGGTGAAAAAACACGTTATCGCCGATATCTCGCTGGAAAACCAACGCAGAGGTCTGAAGTTTTTTGTAAAACCTAGATTTGAATTTGTCAAATAGTGTAAAAATGCACAAAAAAATCCTAGGTTAATATTTCAGGAGCTGTAGTACAGTATCGCGTAGAAATATGTCGTGATTATCTACCGAAGAAAGTAAGAGTAAAGCGAGTTTTTATTGTAAACAACATCTATTAATATATAAAACTACCGATACCAGGCAAAATGATTATTTTTTTTCGTTATTTGTAAATTTCAGTACGTTTTGAATATTTTGATAGGGTGACCATGGCTTTTTGTTTACAGAAAACTTTCCACCTATCGTTTTTGAAATTATAGCTCAAGAATTCTAAATTAAATTAATCAAACGATAACATACAAAAACATATGTTTATTCCTTTTTAAATCATATAAATCACATTATTTACTAATACTAAGACATAGTAAGTATTGCTTTCAAAGTCACAAATCACAGATTATTTACTTAAACTAAGACTGTATATATTATATCAAAGTTACACACGTCTGTCTGTTTGTTTGTCCGGGATAAACTCAAAAACTACTGCATAGTATTCATTATAATTTTGAGTTAATCGGGTGAAACTGCGAGGAACAGTTAGTGATTTCTAAAACGATAGGTGGAAAGTTTTCTGTAAACAAAAAGCCATGGTTACCCTATTAAAATATTCAAGACGTATCTAAAGTTATAAAAACTGTTAAAAAAAAACATTTTGCCTGGTATCGGTAGTTTTATATATTAATAGGTGTTGTTTACAATAAAAAACTCGCTCTACTCTTACTTTCTTCGGTAGATAATCACGACATATTTCTACGCGATACCGTACTGCTGCTCCTGAAATATTAACCTAGGATTTCTTTGTGCATTTTTACACTATTTGACAAATTCAAATCTAGGTTTTACAAAAAACCTCAGGCCTCTGCGATGCTTTTTCAGCGAGATATAGGCGATAACGTGTTCTTCACCGTTTCAATGGCGCGGTCATGGTGTTTTAGTCTAAAAGTTCCTAAAATATTAACTTAGGACTTTTTTGTGCATTTTAACACTATTTGACAAATTCAAATCTAAGTTTTACAAAAAACTTCAGACTTCTGCGTCGGTTTTCCAGCGAGATATCGGCGATATAGTTTTTTTTACCGTTTCAATGGCGCGGCCATGAGGTTTTACTCTTACAGCTCCTGAAACATTAACCTAGGATTTTTCGTAGTATTTTTACAGTTTTTGACAAATTCAAATCTAGGTTTTACACAAAACTTCAGACCTCTGCGTTGGTTTTTCAGCGAGATATCGGCGATAACGTGTTTTTTCACCGTTTCAATGGCGCGGCCATGAGGTTTTACTCTTACAGCTCCTGAAACATAAACCTAGGATTTTTTGTAGTATTTTTACAGTTTTTGACAAATTCAAATCTAGGTTTTACAAAAAACTTCAGACCTCTGCTATGCTTTTTCAGCGAGATATTGGCGATAACGTGTTCTTCACCGTTTCAATGGCGCGGCCATGGAGTTTTAGTCTTATATCTCCTAAAATATTAACCTAGGATTTTTTTCTATATTTTTACATTTTTTTTACAAATTCAATCTGTTATTTACCTGAATTTCAGGTCTCTGCAACGTTTAGTTTTAGAGATCTCCGTGGCCGCGCGGTTCTCCGCGTTTCGATGGCGCGGCCACGTTCAAACCCTTATAACTTTTTGACCATAACTTTGACAAATTTATGGCTTTGGGAATCAACTTTGACAAATTTTTACATAATCTTGGCATGTTTTTTTTTTTAATATGACGCCGTGGCCGCGCAGTCGAAACGCACACCCTTGTCAGTGTCCAAACAATCATAGATGGTTTGGCGTTTAAAGCCGGCGCTGGCTAAACCATATTACTGCGTCTAAAATGGCTTTACATAAGTTATGCCCTTCTTATTTCTTTTTTTGGATCGCATATTTCTATAATATTTCAGTGCAGTTAGCTGCATTGTAGATAGCTGGGTAATTTTTTCCGGTATATTAATTCCAAAGATCAATATTATTACCTGTCAAATTGGTTTAGCTATTTGGGAAATGGGCTAATCCTACAAGCAGACCCCGCTAAACCTCACTGGCCGTGACTGTTTACTGGTTTTGCGGTATGAACAACGAAAAAACTTGCTAAGATTACCAAACATCCAACTTGATCCGACGATTGTTCTTTTTCAGGTGAGGATTACTAAGGTTTTATCAGCAGCTTGTAGTCCTTTTGAGTAAATAAATCAGATAATATTATTGTAACAAGGTTCAAATCTCCAAAGAGAAGTTGATTCGATTGATAGTAGATTAATTGCAAACTCTGTTGTGAACAGTTAGACGTTATAACCTGAGGTAGTTTGGAGACCCATCGTCGTACCACTGGGGAAATAACTCGCGGACTGCCTGTTATCCGCAAGTTAGTTCGTGGAAAGCAAAAGAATCTCAGTGTTAATATTTCACCAGTATATTCTAGTGAGAATAACCAGGTCATAAAGTTCCAATATAAATTCAAAATGTTACAACTGCTTCTTGAGCGGATTAAGAATTATGTCTTCCTACCGCAACTCTCGTTATCCCACATATTTTGAGTTTTAAGTAAAGCAAATTCATTCTCAAGTTTATACAAACATTTCATTGTACTTCGTCTTAAAATAAGCGATAAATGAGTAAACTTTTGTAATAAGTTTATTTATACCTACTAGAGATTAGGCATTGCGGGTCGCTCCAGACTCTTCGGGGAAATTTAAAACTGCCCAAGTTGCACCTGGGAAATCACATTCACCCTTACATGTTTCATCTTTAAGCCAAAAGAAGTAAATACTAGTCATTTTTTTTACAATTCTGATCAAGCATCTGATTTTAAACACAAATAATGAACATATCTAAGCTAAAGGGAGCTGCAAAGGCTACTTTTGAAATGTCACAACATAGTGCCAAATCTACTGAGTGTACGGATTTTTTCTGTAGATTGGAACGTAGGTAGGTAATTACTTTCTGAGATTATTTTATCAACCAGACTTTTGCAAACCTAAGCAAGTTTACCAACACTATACTTTAACGAGGAGGCTGAAAATTAAGATTTAAGTAAGTCCTTTTTTTGTATCACCAACCAACTAGAAAACTATTTTTTAACTCTTCAATGAATGTTAACAATAATCTTGAATAATGTCTAGACAGAATTTACGGAGAACAACATTCAACGAGCAACATGCACATAAATAATATTCACACGAGTAGACGAGACCGAGTGAAGTGCGCGGGCGCAGCCACATTAGACGCAGGCGGCGCAACCCGGCGAGTGTAAACACACACACCACTGAGATGAAACGATGGAAGCCGGTACTGGCCACTTATCGACTCCTGCACCCGTTTTGATTATGCCTGCTCTGTCAACACCCCGAAATAGATACAAACTCAAATGTTGCGCTTTTTTACTCCGAATGGAGAGAAATACAATCAATGCGCATCTTATTAGCTTACAATATCTTTAGTAAATCATTTACCTACTCAACATAAAATTATTTATAAAATAAAATGTGCCTAAGCAATGTTGTGCACATAATTAAGGCTAAGCAACTAAGTAAGTACCCACCAAATTTGTGAGATGAGGAGTGGGGATTGAATGTACCCAACATTATTATTTGGCAAACATATTATTCTAGCTCTGTTATTATTTGTATAATATCTCTATCCGGTCAAAAGTGTCAATTTAGAGGTAGTGAAACAAACCCAACTTGCAAGTGTCAAAAAATGTAATATTGACCACTTTGAAAAAGCTCTATAGAAACAGCTATCTCCACAAAATGACGCATTTTTATTGATCGCTTGTCTTGTGGTGATCTCATTTCTTTTAACTAATCCAGCATTAAGCTGGTATATTTCCCGAATAGCTACATAATCCTAATAATGATCGATTCCTGTCTATAAAATTGATTAGTAAGTTCAGATAAATTCCTAAGACACTCTTAACGAAATACTGGCCCTATAAATATAAATGGACCAAAATGTTTCTTAGAACAATTTATGTAGAGCTGGTGTACTAAAATAAATTCTTAACTTAAAATGCGTCGAAAAAATGAGCGGAGGCCAGGTGCAGTCCATTTCCGCTCGAACAGAAAGAAAAAAAATGGGTGCTCTTTGAGAGGTAGAGTACTACATTAAATTCTTTTTTTTTGTGCTAGAGATATTAATATGGCTAAAGAGAGTGAAGACTCGAGTTGATTGAGTTTCGTTTCGTTTATTTAGTTTAAGAGAGTTTAACAATTACGAGAGGTTCGACGTAGAGTACGCTTTATCTAATAGACTTCGAAGGTTAAAGCTTCCTACTAAAAACATTTAAAGGCGAGACGCACTCTTATATCTTTACAAAACGTTTGTCAAACGTTAGTAAATTTAATGTCTTCACAATGAAAAAGCTAACAGTTCAGTCTGATGAAAAAGTTTCCAACGCACTTTGTAGGTTGTCAGTGAAATTGCGGCGAAGTCAACCCATAGTGGATTCAATACACCTAACAGTAGATTGATGAGGGAAAGACCCCACTTTTTTCAACTTTTCTTATTTTTCCTAGCAAGAAACTTTTCGATTTATCATATTCTATTTGAAATGGGGATCGGAACAAATTATTTGAGAGCAAAAGTTTTCAATGATAGCTTCCTTCGAGAAGATGTAGACAACAATGCCCAATGGGTTTTAAAACCTATAAATTTTGTATAGTCAAGACTGATTTCAGTCGATTGTTATAGTTCTGTGGCTTTTGTCGGAGTCCGTGTTGGTGTTATTTGCCATTGCAATTGTTTAAGTAGATCCATAGATCAAAAGTTCCAATTTATGTATTTTCCATTTAATGTTCAAAATAATAAATTCGAAATATTCTTGTTGTTTGTGTACAAGGCTCCTTTCCTTAGATAAGAATACTGTCATCAAAATGAATCGAAGCCATATCATTATATCTTTAGGGGATTAAATTAAATCCAAGTTAGCATACCTATCTAAGAATAGTAGATAGTAGACCTATCTAAGAGTAGTAGAGCCGCTGTTGTTTAATATCCGTGTATTCTTTTGGTCCGATTTAAGCGAATTTATATTAACAAAAGCAAACCCGTCTGTCTGACGGACAACGCGGAGAACTACCTGCGTGGAACACCTGTCGCAGGCTGTTGCCTACAACGTAGGTACCTATATCTAAAAAAAAACTCAAATCCCAGCAGTTTAGCATTATGCTATGAATGGATAAGGACCACGACATTCGGAATTCTCTTGCGGAATTCTCTTCTTGGGCTACATCAGCTTCACATGAGCTGTGACTAACGTATATCTCGGCGATGTAACGTAGTACCTACTACTTAACCTTTCAACGACAGCCGGCTGTCGCGCTGCTATTGTCTTTCTATTGTATCTCGAACCACGTGTGTTCGAAGGTTTATTACTACTCAGGATCAGCTAAAGAAGGTACAGAATTTCATCAACGCCTACATTATGAAATGGCATTAAGAAGATATTTATTATGCTCCATCACGATTAAAATGACGCACAAAAAGGAAGTTTTCATTGATGGTACTGGCAGATGTCCATTGAACAATAGGTGCGCTTTCAATAATAATACAATCTATCGGAACGTGATGTGATGGTATTCTTTTATTAAAATTACTTAAGAAATTGTAGATTACAAAGAAAGATTTCTAATGCGCTGTAACATTTAAAGGTTACCTAATTGTGAAATTAAAGTGGTTAGTAAAAAAAGTCTATTGGCATAAAAACAACCATAATTTTATTGTTCTCAGAAATGAGACTGGGGCGTCCCGCAAAAGAGTGCTCTTTCTCAAACGGCCCCATTTGTTCCCTGAATTGCCCGGAATGAGGGTCCCTCGGCTGAATTACAACTTATTTTTTACAAGCCATGTGACACGTACAGTGTGTATAGTTGTATTGTGAACCTCTGTTTCATAAATAATGGAAGTTAAATAGGTACTAACTTTATAAAAATACTTTACTATTAGAACATGACTACAGGTTGATATGATATAAGTAGGTGCTGAGATAAACCCAATTCCCTTAGGATCTTACAATCTGGAAAAAAGATTACAAAAAAGTTTTAAGTACTAGCTACAAAACTACTTACAAAAACAGTTGCTCAGGTTAGCGAAATATACAAAAACTCTAAGGATGTCTACGTTAAGAACAAAATATAAAATAATATAATAACATTTAACTCCAATTTGAAACAGAATAAAGTACATTTTACCTATGTTGAATCAAACAAGAAGCATGCAACCTTACCTGTTAGTAGGAACAACAGGATTAAACGCCGCATGACGGAATGCTTTCAGGACAAGCGTGGAACGTTTACGCGCGTGTGTTTACCGCAGCCATCGTCAACAGTCCCGTCAGTCAACTATGTAGCCAATGTTTACGCGACTCAGCTGACGTCTTCGACTACTATGTTCGCCAATTAACCACACACTCGCGCACTGCGGGATCCGCACGCTGCAGTGTCAACGGCCACGAGCTTACGAGAAAAACTAGACACTTGGCGAAAGCTGTCCTTCTGGGAAGCAACCGAAACTGTCCCACGTTTGCTGCTAACTTCCAGTGACTTACTCATTCATCTTGCGAAATACCAAGTTAGGATACTAGACGACAATCCCTTCTGTGATGAAAACATCACACATGGCTAGAGCGGCGACGAAAGCTCTCTCGCGCGCGATCGCAGCGCACGGCGGCTGAGTCGCGAGTTGCGTGAGTGGGCCGGCAGCGGCCGGGGGGCGGAAGGGGGGGAGGGGGAATACCACGCCTGCGCACCGCGCCCGCACCGCACCACCTACAGTATTGACCGACGACGCCTCCTTCCTACATTTCACATCCTTAACTAGGTACTACGAATTCTCCTTTGAAAAATCCCCTAATTCCATCCCTCCGATTGAGATAGGCCACGTCTATGGTCCATGAAGGCAGCTCACCTGATATTTGCAAGCAATAAAGTTTTGTTTGGCTAAGACCAGAGTGCTTATTATATTAACCCCCTTGCCTACATTAACGCTGCCTAGTACTGGGAGGATTGAAATCCCAGGCGCGGTGGTCTGAAGAGTCAAAGAGTGATGATAGTTATGATATAGACCATATTGCAAAGTAGGCGCGATGGCAAACATTTCACCGTTTTTTGGTGTATTAATAATATTTTATGTTACCTCATTTTACTTGAATATCTACATCCGTTACTGCTTATTTTTAAGTGTTTGTAGACTCCTAATTTTAAACACTGTAAATTCTGGATTTTCAAAAGCAATATGTCCAAACCTTAAGACGAAATTCCGAACCATTTTATGAACAAAACTCAAAAGAAAATGAATGCATGTCGGATACATTTATATCGGTTACAGTGGACGAAGCCGAAGTCCAAGAATAAGTAATCTAAGTCTATCTCCAAGGTCCAATCTATAACTCTTATCTCAAAATGCATTGCTTCAGCGGTTCAGGCGTGAAAACGTTACAAACTGACTTTCGCATTAACAATATTCTTCTCAGTCTTCATTCCTCACGAAAGCACAATAAATAAAAAGGTCGCGACGTCTGAAGAAGTGATTGATCTAGTCTGGGCGAGAGCCTACTTGGCCTGCAGCCTATTACGCAGTTGGTGACGTCAGAGTAAGTTGGCAACGGGCAGACGCCCGCAAAGCGAATTAACTTGGGATGTAGTGGCACTCAGGGATGACATAAGCTATGCCCTATAAAGTGGGCCGAGTCTACCATGGTAACCGCATATTTACGACGACAATTTGATTTAGTCTAGCTAGTAAATAAATGATTTGAAATATTTCCCGTTCAAATATTTATCTTCTTAGGTACTGTAGAAGCCTGCGGGACCTCCACTGTACCTTCTTTGCAGCACTCAAGTACCTCGTTCAAAACTGTTCATTCTCAAAAAATATCGGCAGATTAAACTACTACGGATAGACTTTTGCCACATTATACCTTTATAGAGCTTATGCTAAATAAGTAAATATGTAACTTATCTACCTGTAATGAAAATACCTATTAGCCTTTTGCAAGTTTTGCTTTTATTTAAAAACCTAATTTATTACTTGTGGGTTCTCAATATTAGTTTTTTGTACTGAAACTTTAAAGCAGTATTGGAAACTACGCACGACCTCCTTTCAAGGATTTTCTTTCGAGAAAAGTTCCGCTGTTCCGTGTACCGGAGGACGGAAAATTTACTCATTTAAAATCGTTTAAAGGCTTCACGAGCTTTGCTGCAAGCTAATTTTCATGAACATTATCATTATCTTTTTATATAGGCCCATGAATAGCATTGCAACATGTATTTTGATTGACTCTAGATTTACAAGCTCATAAAAAATATTAAAAAGCTGTTATTTAAGTTGTTTTTAAGTTTTTCAACTAATAAAGATTGTCAAAATTTTAACTACAATAGAAAACTATATTGCAAAACGATAATTTGCAATTTCGGCCCCTTTGAGGCTACATCATATTTTTTCGTCGAGTCTTGTATAATTTGATATGAAAAAAAAAAACGGGTGATGCCGGTAGGTAATTACCGAAAAACCCGCTACGTCATTCTTTTAAATTGTTCGAATATGGTTACATATATAAAAAGATAGGCTTTTTGGTAATCAACGCACAGCCGGTACTTCTGAAGCGAGAAACTTGAAATTTGTACAAAAGTAAATGTTTGGCGACCAGTACCAGGTTAAAATAGTGGATGAAAGTTTGTATGAAAATAGGCAGGCGAAGCTGCATGAAACATCTAGTTATGACATATTCTTAAGTGCAGTCATTTGAGCCAGTATATTTGTGTAGGGAGGTAGAGGTACATACTTGTAGAATACAATAGGAATGTTATGAATATTATTCGTGTTTCCCAATTTTCTTTACAAGACATACTGATAAACCAAAGATATAAGGAATAACATCAGCGCTAAACTCGAGCACGGCTGGACTAAAACGTATATATTTTCAAGTTTTCGACGAAGTCCAAAAAAGACTTGGTTTATAAAGGAGAAAAACTAAATCGTGTTCACGGGGGCAAAGCAGATGGCAGGAAGCTCGTTAATAATACTTCCCTCTACCTTCGAATGGGGTAGTATTTCAAGTATCAAGGTATATGATCAAACAGTTAAGAGAGAGTTCTGAACGGAGTCGGCAGGTGGCGCTAGTATGTTATTGAAAATAAATACATCAGGCGTATTTCTAATCACATGATTCTATAGAAGAATTTATTTTAAAATATGGGTATCTTGAACTTAAACTAGTAGTGAGTCTTCTAAGCAATATTAGGCGACATTGAAGTCAATGAACGTGATTCTTGACTAGATTGACATGCTACATCCATTAACTGTGTTGTATTATCATGATTTTGATGGGTGTGATTTATATGTATACTAGCTTTTGCCCGCGGCTTCGCTCGCGTTAGAAAGAGACAAAAAGTAGCCTATGTTACTCTCCATCCCTTCAACTATCTCCACTTAAAAAATCACGTCAATTCGTCGCTCCGTTTTGCCGTGAAAGAAAGACAAACATACAGACAGACAGACACACTTTCCCATTTATAATATTAGTATGGATTGATTTTATTATATAATGATTTTATTATATGTATTGATGTATTGATTAAATAATGGTGCTTTTAATATTTTTTTTGTTTTTGTATGGCCATCCTGGACTTTTTTTTAAAACTAAAAGCCCATTTCATAACATTTCCTTTCAACGATCTTTTCTTCAAAAGTTAGGTGACAGCGACAATGACAGTATTGCCAGATTACTAAACAACTATTAGGCCACTCATATACACGTGAATCTAGATTGTGATAATGTGGGGCGGGGGGGGGAATCGATATAAATCTTTTATGAATAAAGGTGATATGGTTTAAATAAATTTTGTTTACATTAATAGGTAAGTGATACGAAGTTCACCGGGTCATCTAGTATGTATATAATAGTGAACTCACTGCCTGATATCAACGTGTTTGTTAATATACAAGGTGTATTTTTGGTCTTGCACAACCCGCTAGGAGATGATTCTACCCATGAAAACAAACAACTTTTATTATGGAACCAACTCTGAAATCGCGAAAAAAATATCAGCTGTTTCTATGAAAAGTTCATTGCCCTCCCGACAATAATGTATGAAACAGCTGATATTTTTTACGCGATTTTCGAGTTGGTTCCATAACAAAAGTTGTTTGTTTTTATGAGTAGAATCATCTCCTAGCTGGTTGAGCAAGACCAAAAATACACCTTGTATATAACAATAACTAACTAAATACATTAAACTTGGAGGGTTTATTCTTTGTGAAGAATATAAAAAAAAACACAAATTGAATGGCAGAAGAGAAACCACCGACTTCCGAAATTTTAGTTATTATTGGGTTTTTAGTTTTTGAAGGCGGTTATTTTTTTTTTGAAAAAAGTTTTTTATTTATTACTTTTTAGTGTCGACTCCCAATGTTTGACTGTGTATAGTATCTTTCAAAGTAATTTATTTTCAAATAAAACTACTAACAATCTTTTAAAACGAAAATAGAAACTTGAAGACAAAGCACACATCGTCTATGAAAATTTCGTCAATTTTTTTTTGTTCTTGGTGAATTTTTCGAGAAGCACTGAACCGATCGCCACAAAATTTATATGGGACCACCCCTGAATCATGACTTATCAAACAAAAAAAGAACCATCAAAATCCGTTGACAATTGACGGAGTAATCGATGAACAAACATACAAAAAAAAAAAAACATACAAACAGCCGAACATAGTACCTCCTCCTTTTTGTGAAGTCGGTAAAAATAGCCCTAAAGGGTTAAAATAGTAGGTAAATCCGTCGCTCCGTTTTGCCGTGAAAGAAAGACAAACAGACAGACAGACAGACAGACAGACAGACAGACAGACAGACAGACAGACAGACAGACAGACAGACAGACACACTTTCCCATTTATAATATTAGTATGGATATTTATAAATTATGTAAGTATGTATATCAGTTATCTGGTTACCATAACACAAGCTCTGCTTAGCTTGGGATCAGATGACCGTGTGTGAGTTGTCCCAAGATATTTATTTACCATTATTTTCGAATAGGTATAGTTATTTTTTTTTAACTTGGAGTAAGTAACATTAAATGTCATATTTCATTAGGACACATCGTTGCGCTACTAATAAAATGTATTCAGCGGTATGGAGGCTACTAAACTAGAACACATTGGGTGGTACAACCAGTTGCGCCATTTTGATGTTTTAATTAAATATGGCCCAAAGAGTCCTCTAAATCTCAAAATGAAGATAATATTTTTAACCTCTGGTTAAAATACTTGAATCGTTTATAGAATTTAACGAATTATTTTAATAGATTTAACGATTTTAGTACGGAACAAGATAAATGTTTCTTCGAAAATTCTCATTCAAGGAATCAAGGCACTCACTCCTCTGAAGTCTAGGTAAATATACATGTACAATCGACAAAATGGAATCATGACCCACCATAAGCTTATTTTCCTACAGACATTCAAGTACGTTTAGGTCGACAATCGCGTAAACATGTATTAAAAATGTCACACGTCTAATCTTATTATTTTGACAGCTTCAGACGATTTGTCGTCGAAATGGGTCATGATTCAATTTTGTCGATAGTACATAGGTACATGTATATTTACCTAGACTTCCGATCTGATTACACCCAGTCAGAGTGTCAGTTTTTTTTTTAAATTTAAATTGTTAGCTAATTAGCTTATTGATCGAAATTTCAGCCAGACTGTTCATAAAATAATATTTCACACTAGCTAACTGCCTACATACCATCCACCACATCTACAACTACTTCAGAATCAAAAACATGTATTGTTTAAATTGTTGTAATTACTAACAATTGATTCAATCTATGCTACATTATTACCAGCTAATATCTACATACTAATATATAAAACTAAGTAGTGTGTGACATTTGCCTTGCAAGTTTCTCTTGACTCCACATTTTTATGAGTTGTTTTCTAATTTCAAAGGCTATTACAGCTGTAGCCATTCCGGTGTTTAAGCTGTCTACTCCTCTTTGTAAAGGAATATTTAATCTGACGCCATTTTTATCTGCTGCTAGTCTGAAAACATTTTATTTACATTAGTTACAAAAAAATTGTTTAATTGGATTCATTTTCTTTAACATATTGCCATTTACATTGCTAGAAACTCTTTGTATTTTACCTATAGGATTTAAAGCAAGAGAGAAAGCATCTGTAACACAATAACTGAATAAATTAAACTTACTTATAGCTATCTTCACTTATCCCTTCAGTTTCTCCACCAATTATTAAAGTTGTATGTTTTAAAGATGAGAACTCCACACCATAGTATGGCAACACTGGCATCTCATTTCTTACAAAGTTGTCATTTGTTTCGTCTTGGTCGTCGTCATAAGTGGTGTTGCTATCAGCAATAAATAATGATGTGTTTTCTTGGAGGTGGCTTGGCATTTCACTCCAATCTATTGAGTGGTAAATAGGAAGCCTAAAGTGAGCTCCTGCTGCACTTCTGATCACCTTAGGATCCCAAACATCCACACATCCTGGAAAATGATAAAGAGTTAAATATCATTATTTCTATCTCATCTCTTGCTGTATTTCTATCTCTCTCTCTTATCTCATCACTTCCTATTTTTTACAAACACAATGCTTTACAAATGTTGTTTTAATTACAGCAGTTGATTAAAGGGTTTTTCATCCTTCAAACACACATGATTTAAGACACAATAGAAAAACAATAGCATTGCGACAGCTGGCTGTCATTTGGTTGTCAAAAGGTTAAGCTACCCACTTCAATATTTTAAAGAAAAACTTTAGAACCTGCCGAAAGGAGAGATATTATTAAATGTTTTTTTTTATAGTTTTACCTTTTGATAGTAGCACTTTCTCACAGCCAGCACCAACAGCTACACGCAGTATTGCCCCCAAGTTTCCAGGCACTCTAATATTGTCACATATGAATTGAAGTGGCAGAGGTCTTGATAAATTCTTTACATTATCAGCATTAGGAGTTTCAAATACACCTAAAAATGTAATAAATATAACATTATGTTGTGTAGTATATAAGTATGTAAGTACACATACTTAAAAGTTTAAGTTTATTTTTATGTGTAAAAAATTTTAGTCATACAGAAGCATGCAATATAGCGATTCTTAATGCACAGACTTTTCTTTTACATTTGAAGTTGTTGGCCAACCAGACCCACATTTCATTGTTCCTTTGATAATGTGACAAGTAATACACAAACTTTTTAATTAGCTCACCAAAAATACCAGGAGCTGTTTCAACATCAGACCAGAGTTGCATCTCTTTGTAAGATATTTTATAAAATTTTACCCCAGTTTTTGGCAAATGAGGTTTTAAATTATTTAGTTCTTCGGATCTGCTGAAGATCACATACTTCAATGAACATTTAGCTTCCAAACCATCAACTATCAGTCTCCAACCTTCTACCAGTGTTTGACTGGATCGCAATCTTTCTTTTTTTGATTTCAATTTCACCAATAGGGAACTGGAATTAAGAAAGAAAATAGGGTCAGTGGGTAGTCTTAAAGTCTTACATGACCTTATTAAATTATTACTAATTTTACTTAGTAAGATAACCATACCTTACACGCCCATCATTCTCTTTTAATTTTTCGAAAATGATATTACCATTGTCATCAAAAACTTTCTGTTGGCTAAGGTAAAAATTACGTTTTTTCAACTTTTCGTCCCTTTTTTGTTTGATTTGTTTTGTTTTTTCTGGCGGTAGAGAAGACTCGACGAGTTCTTCTTCAATGGCATCCTGTTGTGCACTTGCATTTCCTTGTTTGTTACCTTTAGAAAGAATGGTAGGGTCTAGGCTTATGATCTTTTCTTTTTTAAGACTAGATTTCTCTTCAAAAGGTAGTAAAACCTTGGCAGGAGATCGGTGCGTCCACCTTGCATATAACCTCACTGAAATAAATCTTGGCCCAGGCGGTCGATGAAATAGGATTTGTGAAACTAATCTATTGATACTACTAGCCATGACTGTGTTATAATCAAATCAATTACTGTATTTGAAACTGTTCTTTTTTATATTTAAAATAATTCAGTATTTTGTATTTCAATACAATGTTTTGATTTTTATCGTAATTTCGTTCGTTCTGTTGAGTCAAATTTGTCATTGTCAGTTATCACTGTCAGTGTCAAAATCTACTTTTTTCTATGGAATCGCGCATGTTCAGACTATACCATACTAGAGTTGCATAACTATCGATAGTTTCCCTATCGATAGATGACCTCGAAAACTAGTAACAATATCGATAGTGCTATCGATACTATCGATACTACCGATACTATCGATACTATCGATATCACAAATTAACTAATACTGTTGATAAGAAGTAATAGTATCGATAGTATCGATACTATTCCATAATAATACTATCGATAGTATCGACAATATCGATATTTTTTAAGTAATACTATCGATACTATCGATATTATCGATAGTATCGTTGTATTAACTAATAGAAACTATCAATACTATCGATAGGTTGGAAAACTATCGATAGTATTACACCATCGATAGTTTAATAACCGCCAATAGTATCGTTTCTGAATTATAGCTTATGTAACAAGTAGTGTTAAACTATTCTTACTCACTAAAACAAAAAACTTGACAGGGCTAAGTGTTGCCTTGTGTAAATTTTTGATTACGTTCTGAAATTATTTTGCTCTTGAGAAATATACTAGCTATGTAAATGAATATTGGAAAGTAGGTAATACTATCGCCGTTTATTAAAATATCGATAGTGTGAGCTATCGATACTATCGATAGTATCGATAGTATTGCTTTAGGAGCAATACTGGCGTACGATAGTATCGATACTCTCGATACTATTTTTGTATATCAATACTATTGCACATATCATACTATCGATAGTATCGATACTATCGATAGTATCGATACAATCGATAGGCTATCGATTATATTGATATGACGTCAACTATCGATAGACTATCGATAGTTTAGCAATAGTCGACTATTGATGGGCAACACTATACCATACATAAACATTTGAACTTTTGAAGTGGGCTATAGTCTGTGGTTTCCGTGCAAAATAGTGAAAAAAGAAGGCCATTCCCATTACATAAAATATTTTTTGCTCCAACAACATTGCCTTGCATTTTTTTTCTTATCACACGAAACACTCGTCAATATCGTCACCGTCAGCTGAAAATAATTTTGTGGATGCGTATTTTGTGTTTATTTATAAATCAGTCTAGAAGCACTAA
This sequence comes from Athetis lepigone, assembly GCA_033675125.1. NCBI lineage: Eukaryota > Metazoa > Arthropoda > Insecta > Lepidoptera > Noctuidae > Athetis > Athetis lepigone. The sequence continues at coordinate 13,085,648 of CM066239.1, read as the reverse complement.
ACAAAATGGCAACGGGAGTAAAACCTCGTGATGATGAACATCGTCTTACTAGAACAGACTTAGAGACCATACAAGACGCCATGAAGACGAAGAAATTTCGAGATCTTTTAGTGGATTACTGTGAAGAAGTACGTGACCCGGCAAATCAACAACTTTATCAGAAAGAAATGATCCAACTCGAGAAAGAACGAGGCTACGACGTAACATTCCTTAATCCGAAGGGAGGTTATGTTATCAAAACAAGTGTCGCCGGCGATAGAAAAGCCTTCATTAACATCTGTACCAACGATAACGTAGACAAACCTACATATGAGGTAGAAGTGGTTGATGGTAAAAGAGGTATGAACTGGCAGATACCTTACTCAATAGTACCACCACGGGAGGACTATGACCAAAACAGAAAAAAGTGCGTCATTTACGACGTAATTTTCCATCCGTACACTCTCCGCATGGCAGAGGTTAACAAACAGTTCCGAGAGTTAGTAAACAAAACCGCCTTTGATGCATTGGCAAAAACTTATAACATTCATCTAGACAGTAACAACTTCCGGTTCCCCAAATCTCAATATAAAGGGATGGCTACCCCTGCTGTCATCCGAAAAGAAGACCCCAACTATCAACCTCCAGGAGAGGAAGAAACTGAGAGCTTGACACCAGAGATGATAGAGAAGCTCTATCCACAACGCAATTATTCAGAAAACAAACCAGAACCAGAGCCTCCTAAAGAAACATCTAAATCAGCTAAAAGAGTAAGGAAACACAATGCAGAGTTTGCACACTCTACGGAAAATGGATACACCATTCCAAAGTATGTCATCAAACAGCAGAAAAATGTTGACCTTCAAGACTATACTTATCATAAAGATTGCAAACAGTATAGTGCTATACCAAGCCACATTGTGGTTGAAGTATATCTGCCTCTCCTGTCTTCTACAAAAGACTGCACTTTAGATGTACAAGAAAAATACCTCAAGCTGGCTTCTGAGAAACCAGCTAAGTATAAACTAAGTATAACACTGCCATACTCAGTTAATGATGATTGTGGTTCCGCCAAGTTTGATAAGAGCAGACACATGCTTATAGTGACTTTACCTGTGATCAAAAAGAACTTAAACAATAATAATAATAATAATGAACACTCTTTGAAAATAGACAGTGGTGTGGAATGTGAAGAAAATTCAGGTTCACAAAGTGATGAAGATAATTATAACTCAAACTTGATTGAGGAGTTGTCATCTTCCCCTGCTGAGACTCTGGCACCTCTTGAGCCCTGTAACAGAAGCACCAGTAACTCTGAAGTATTTCTAGACTCCACATTAGGTTACACACTGCCTCCTTATACACACAATGTTTTGGATGACATTGTAGCTTTAACATTCCACGTTAAAAATACAGAGCCAGATTCAGTCAAGGTAAAAAACAATGGTAATGAAATTTACATCAAGTTCACTTCAGTTGGTGCTGGCTTTGTGCCTGTACATTATGCAGCTATCATAACATTTGATGAGGAAGTTAAATTTGATAATGTAACAGGAGAGGCATGGGACAATAATGTCATTTTGCAGTTGGAACTGGCTGGAGATGTACCTCATAAATTCCACATTGGCCTAAACAAGGAGTCTATGACCTGTGAGTGCTTTGATGTATCTCAGGTTAAGAAGACGAAGCATGAAGAAAAGCCTGAGGGATCCGAAGATGTTGCACCTGTTGTTGAGGTGACTAATTTGGGAACTGAGACTAACATAGTAGTATCATCTAATCATATGGAGTTTGATGAAGACGACGATTTTGAGTCCCCAACCTCAATAGATAGAGACATAGTGTTCACAGAATCAGGCAGTTGTGAAAATGGTGCTAAAAGCATACTGCGAAAGCCAAACATGATGCGCAGTTATTCAGAGTCCAGTGTGGGTGATGTTGCCTCTTCAATGGATTATATCAGTTCTGATTGTATCCCAGAAGAATCAAGTTTCAAAAAGACTGTTAGGTTTAGTGATGTCATTGCCAGACAGTTTTACCGGTAAGTTAAAAAACATAAACATCACACTAATTATAATCTAGGCAGTAGGTATAGGTACTTATTTAAAAAATTATGGTCTCATTGTGACTTATTAATTTATCAATGTAGGTTATCAGGCTAAAGTTGGGTCTGTTTAAATGCACAGAATATCACTGATAACTTTAATTTATATTAATTTATTTATTATGAAAACTATCATAAAAACATATTTTAAACTTATAATTATGAAGTATGATTTGTATAGTTTGGTTAATGGCTATCCAATCCTTTTTGCTCATAAAATATTCATGGTAATATGGCTTATCTCAAACTGAATGGCTAGGCTATCTCTGCAGTATCATGTTTTGTATGTCTTTAGAATTAAGATAAGATATTACGTACATTACTAAACAAACAAGTTGTAATTTTCCAACATAGCTTTAGTGATGATGTAAATGTTTATGTACATTACAGGTACAACTCTTCTATAGAGGGGCAAAAAAAGAAAAATCAACGTAAAAAGAGTAAAAAGCGTACTCAAGATCGGCGGAAGAGCGAAAGTGAAGCTGAAGACGATTTCACTAGCAGCTCTCAGGTACCTACTTAAACAATATTTTTTTAACAATCCTTCCTTACTGTTGACACAAACCGACACTAGAAAAGAAACAGTCTGTTTGAACGTTTAGTCCCGGCGCCTACTATCGGCAACGGCACGACTAAGGATTTTAGGTAATAAAAAGCATTATACATTGACTTCATGGCAATAAAGTAGAAATTGCCGATGCAGTAGCCTCAAGCATACCGAAGCGGTATTTTTGTTACTACATATATTTCTTATTGCACACGAACAAGAAAACAAAAATACATAACACAACATCACACACATTTACTACAATCATGTATCATGGAAATTTCTACTTTATTGCCATGAAGCTAATGTCTATAATGCTTTTTATCAACTAAAACCCTCAGCCGTGCCGATGCCGATAGTGGGCGCCGGGCCTTAGCATTGCCAATGACAAAAATTGCAAAAGAAAAATTTACAATTGGCTACATCATTAAATTACCCATAAATGTAATAACAGCAAACAATATTGATAAATAATTTTATGACTGCATGCTTACATAAGACTGCTGACGATGGTAATGTTTGTTTGCAAAAATGACGAAAAAATCTGTAAACAATCGTTATCAAAGAATGACAATGTTTCATTTTATCATATCACGCAAATTAATCCAATTTCATTGGTGATCTGATCACTTATCAGCTGATGATAATGCGTGATTTTCCCGAGCCTTCGATTTTTTTATAGCATGTTCCAATGTGTATGGTATAATAACTTATTTAGAAGTACATATTCTCTTGTTAACATGATTTCCGAATAAGAAGGTTTTTAAAAAGATGTCAACAAAAAATGCTTTAATTATTACTCTTTGGGAAGTGTTAAACGAATGTTATTGATATGCGCATGACAACGCGCTACACAGTCGGCGGATGTGACCATAAAATTGTGTTTGATATCCACGTCACGCAATACCCACGCATCAGATAACTTTTCCATCGACAGTTTAAAACAAATTTAGTATATGTATGTGTATAATGACGCCAAATTCTCCAATAGTGTCATTCACCTTCGAGCCTATTCAAGTCTGCACGGCATTAACTCGTAAGCACAGTATAATGCGTGCTTACAGAGCGTAACTATTCAATAACATACTTATTCGATATTGTTTTTTGTCGGTATCCGTCATAGTTAGAAAAAGTTATTGTACTATTTTTTTTAATCGTTACTGTGATGTTTATCTTTCCTTATTTCAGAACCTAAAGCCAAGATTGAAATCCGTTCTTAAACCCCGACGTGACAGTGGTCTTGCGGATACGTCTGATGCTGAATCCGAGAGTAAGAACACAGCAGACGAAGGGTCCTGCAATTCCGCTAATGAAGATGGCTTTAGCGAAAACGATAGCAATGAGAAAACATCTTTCCAAAAGTCAGGGTTTAATATTGTTAGCAGTGGACATGCAGATACGTCTGATGCAGAATCTGTTGAGTCTGACAGTAAAAACACTGTAGAGGCAGGATCCTGCAATTCTGCTAATAATAATGGCCACAACAAAAAGGATGATGTGAAAACATCATTTGAAAAATCAGGGTTTAACATTATTGATAATGAAAAAAGTGAAGACGACAAAGCAGAGGCCGATATTTGGGAATCGGAGACAACAAAACGTGCGCAAGATAATAAACCTACAACATGTGATTCTATTAAACACAACACCAGTCTCTACGATCCCGATAAATTAAACAAAGGCCAATATTTAGAAGTTACGTTCAAAAATGATCTCATATTTGATTTAGACATGTGAGATTGACCATCTCTATTAAGGCTCCTTTAGATAAGGGCTTGTTTGGAATGTTTTAACCTTACACTTGTAGATGTAATTTATTATAAATCCAGTGATTTTGTTTGTCTAGAAACAACTAGTTTTAGTATTACATATTCCTTATGATTATGACTTAGATTAATTATTATTGATGTTCCTTCCATTGTGTATTTTCAAATTTGCTAAGTTTATGACAATAGTTTGTATTCTATTTTATTTTATATTTGTATTCTAGTGTGTTCAAATTTTCGAATGTTGTCAATTGAGATAATTATGTTGTTTAGTTCATAATTATATAATTGGTATACACTGTTAAAGTTATTCAGCAAAACTTAGTAAATTTAGAAAATAATTACGTCTGTAGAATTGTCTTAAAAGTTTGGACGTAGTCGATAATATTGTAACTGCTCATTTTAGACAATATATTTAGTAGTCATCTTGCATTTCATGGTACAAATTAGATTTACGTCACTATTGGTTAAGAGATGGGAATTGATTTTATAATGAGAATAAGACCTACCTCTAACCTAAGTAAGATACCTTATAACACTTTATTGCACAGCGGAGAACGGTAGTTTGCTAGGTTTACACACTGCAAAATGTTTAGAACACATGATATGCGTGAGTTTTATTATGGACGTAGAAAGTGTCCAAGAAAATTAATAATTATACACTTGATTTAGTCAATTCATAACATAGTTATACTTGACACCTAACACGAATCAGTGCCTTTCGTCAATATAGTAAACGAAGCCACCAGTGAAAATATTTCCGTCGACTGTTGTCATAAACCATGCATTTTGTTTTACTACTTATTAAGAATCTTGTATGTATTGAATGGCCAATTATACAAGTTATGTTTGGTGTAAAGATTACATATTATTTAAATGATGAATGAATTATGATTTGGTGACTTTAGTTCAATACACGAATTGATTCTAAATCGATGTTTGTTTTACTATTGGAACATTCCTCCATATTCGAACACGCTATTTTAAAGTTAAAAAATCATACACGTAATAAATACAATCTGACTTCTGCCTTTGGCACAACCAGAAAGTGCATATCCAAGAGATGATTGCGATAGTCTGAAAGTTGTTTTTTTTTCTTTAAGTATATTAAAAAATCCTAAGTCATGTGCCTCTTTCCTCAAATAGGGTATTACACTCTTTTTTTTTTAAGTATTTCAAATAACTCCTACAGTACTAAAAAACCACTAAAAAAATCCTAAATTTTTATTTAAGCGCTAAGTACCCTAAAAACGCTTTTAAAAATTGTATTTTCAAATTTCGCGCGGAAATTTCCAAAAACGGAAAACGCCGTGGGCGTGGTTTTGCTTTGGCGATATGACGTCCTTACGTCATGTAAATAAACAAACGCGCTGTGACACTTTACATATTTTTTATTGTTTTTATCTCAAAAATTAGTTACTGTTCGATTTACCGTTGGTGTGCGTTTCGGAATGCAAGAACACAAGTGTGAAAACATCGGAATAATTGTGAATTCTAGTGTTAACTGATTCAAATTTAAGAAAAACATAGTTAAAAGTTGTGGGAAGAGTATTCCAACTATTACACCATAAAAACCCGTTTGTACCGTTTGTACTGTTGTTGTAAATATCACTTTGATGTGCATTAGCCATCTAAAATATCTTTCACAATAACTTCCATGAAAAAGTATATTTTTATAATAAAGATCGTATTAGGAGGTTATAAAAAAAAAACAAATAGTGACGTCTAGTTGACACTGTTGACAGTCGACAGCTGTCACTGTCTATGGTCTGTATTTCGGTGTGTTCAAGAACAGGTAAAAAAAACTGAAAACTTTGAATTGAATTTAAAAAAATATTTTCTAGTTTTATGAACTAAAACTAACACGGTTCGGCTGCTTTTTGCTTAAGCTACCTCAATAATATATTTTAATATTTTTTCTCTTATACAGTGTAATACCCTATTGAATGTGTCCTTTCACGCAAACAGATATACGGGGGATAGATTTGGCACCACGGTTGTTGAGACAGACAAATGTAAGCCTGGTGTGCAGTGTGCCTTATACGATATCCCATGTAAGACAGGTCAGACTTTCGATCACTTCGATTTTCTCTGATTATGCGAAACAACTGTAATAGTGAACAATAGCCCATATCACACACACATAACATAGTGTCGCACCACACCACCAACTTCCTAACATTTCCAGAAACGAGAATCGAACGCAGGATCCCAAATCGTGCTTACGATCACGTCAGTAAAAATATTTCTTTTGTATTAGTAAAGGTGTTAAAGAAACCCTAGGGCCGAGTCACACCGGAATGGCAGCGACGCGGCGAGCAATTTCAGTGTGAAATAATTTTAAACTTTAACTACATACTTAAAAGACCAGTATCGCTTGAAAAGATTGAAAAGGTCGCGGTTGAACTAAGAGTTAAACTGAGTTAGTTTTAGCTAAGCTCAAAAACGCAGTTACCTTTTTACTTGTATGGGTACTGCTAGCTAACTATGTAAGCTCAGTTATTTCGTATTAAAAACCGTGTCTGTCAGCACCTTAGTTTGCTTGGTTTCCTAAACCCGTTAACAGTTTTTTTTATAAGCAAATTAATAAATAAAACTGAAACCCTAAAGTTACTTGCCTACTTTGAAAACCCACTAAGGTTCTTCAGAATCGTATAGATACATTCGCTAACACTCTCATGGAGTAAAATGTCATATGTCACTGAAAGTTAAAGCGAGTTTGTCAAGCGGAACTCTTGGAAAAAGTTTAGCGCTCAAACTTTTCCTTCAAATCCTACATAATATTTTCTAGTGAGTGTGGGTAGATGGTTCGAGCCGATCCCTTACTCTGGCGTAACTCTCAAGTACCTTATTCTACCCGTATTTGAAGAGAATTAAGGTCCTTTGGTCTAATTAAGCACATCTGTTTGTCGAAACTTACAAGCACTTGGACCCTTTGCATTGAAAATCACTATGCTGATTTTGCGCTTGATAGTTAAACATACACACAACGATAATCTGAAAAGATTCTATAATGCTAAATGATTTATCTAGTAGTTTTTTTTCAATCTTACTGATTTAACTATCCCCTTAAGGTTGAAAAATTGTGGTGACCCCCTTCTCATACAAAGAATTTATAATTTAAAAGGCTACGATTATGAGTTACCTTATTTTGATACCTTTACTTATTAGTTTACAATAAATCGCACCCAGTGATATTTTTTGATAATTAAACGAGCCCATCCTTCTTACTAAAATTGTGTTTCTTGTAGTCCACCTTGACTTTTTCCTATTGCCGTCGACCCCCCGAATAAGGGGTCGCGAGTTCGCGACCCACATTGAAGAAAAACACTGATCTAGTAGGACTAGGGTCCTCCGCGGTTTAACACACGTTATATCAGATGTTCGTTTACTTCTCCGCTCCCGTGGGTCATAGCTTGATGTCATGTAGCCTATTCGATATTTTAATGCCTAACAGTTTCAGCTTAGCAAGCTTAAGTTTTAGCTTAACAGTTTCAACAAAACACGTTTAACGTTCTATAGGTTTTGTTTGAAAAGATATGTAACAAAACCCTCACAAACTTAGACATTTAAAATATTAGTAGGATAATAATCAAATAGGTTTTACCAATTTTATAAAACTCGATAAGAGTTTTCATTTAACTTACGTTCAGAACTGGTCGTTATCTTAGAAAAACAGTGATGGCCATTAATAATACCAGCCTATAACTGTCCCACTGCAGGGCAAAGGCCTCTTCTCATACAGAGAAGGCACGAGCATTGATCACCACGCTTGCTCAAGACGGGTTGGCGATTTCAGACTTATAATCACTACAAGTCCAGGTTTCCTCACGATGTTTTCCTTCACCGATGTCTGCGATGTCTAAGATAATCTTTAGAAAGTACATATGAATTGAAAAAGTCACATTGGTACTTGCCCGGATTCGAACCCACAACCACTTGCATGAGAGGCTTAACTTTACCACTAGGCCATCACGACATTACTAGCCATTACTTTGTTAAAAAAAAAAACACAAATGGCGTTCCTAATTTTGTTTGAAGAAAGAAGGCCAGCATCCCTTTTGTCTAAAGATCCAATAAGGTTCTATTCAACTACAAAATAGTAAAGATAAAAATTAAATGTTATAAATATTATGCACAATATGGGCTGTATTTGAGTGATGAATTGATGATTTTATGACATTTATGTTTGTTATATTTGATAATTATGTAATTACAGGCATGTGGCCGCCGCGGCTCACGCGTCGTGGCATAATCTGGATGTAAAATTTTCATATACCTTTCTCAGTAAATCGGGCTGTATTTCAGCAATGTGTGTGACAGACACTACAAAATAAAGAGCATTTTTGAAAATTCGCCAATTTGCTAAGATTGACCGTATACTCGTACTACACTCTGGCAAAGTTCCCTGCTACTTTGCCAGAGTGTAGTACGAGTATACGGTGCCCCGTAAATATTTTTATTTGGCTTCAAATAATTTAATCTGGATGTTTTTCATGTAAAGTTAAAAATCTTAATACATAACTCAAAAACATCTGAATTTCAGTAGAATATTTGGTGGCTTAATTTGTCGCATTTTAACCCTATTATGACGTCTCGCGAGTAATAAATACCCCATGATCTTCAAACCGAAAAATAAGCAGCACTTGTTGTTACAAATAGACCAAATTGTTGTTGTTTGTTAGTTCTAGTACTTTTATTCGATCATACATACCCAACACTTAGAACACGTAGGTATCTAAATTTAATTTAAATGTCTATCTTAAATTAATGACTTCAATTTAATATCCTAATTAAACTTCACGTACATCAAATATAAATTAAATACTATAAATAAACGTTTATAAATAAATAAACGTTTATTAGGCAAAAGGTACAGTTACAGTTCTGGCTTAGACGGTGAGCCACAAACTAAGCATAGCTTGTATCTTGTGGCTCGAAGAAGAAAAAAAAAGTACTAATATAGAACCAACAAATAATAGAAGAAAAAAAAACTTACTTATAATAGATATTGACAGTGTTTCTAAGAACTTCTTCGTTTTATTTTTAATATTATTTTTATTAGGATAGCTCTCGTATTTTATTAAAGTACGTAATCGGCATTTTTAAATATTCATATTATTTTACAATAGGTAAGCGAAAATAGCTGATACATACTCGTCACGTCTGATTTTATTTAATAAGGTACGTCACAAATGAAAATTAATAATGTAGTTAAATAATACAGTACAGGCAAAACTCCTTCAATACTTGTGCTACCACGTAGCTGATGTGGTGTAGACAAAAACCTCGGGCTCGCTCGTAGCAAAGTCCCGATTCGTAACCCTCTACGAACGCTACGGTTACGCAGGCTACGAACTTAGATAGATTAATTTTCTTTGTGAAGCTAATTAATTTTAGAATGTTCTACTAGTAATTACTATAATTGCGTCGCATATGCTGAATAAATTTGAACGTACCTAATTACGTTTAACTTAATTAAAGAAATAACGAAGGATCTTTCAGAATTCTGACCAACATTATTTTCTTACAACTTCAACATTAGTGGATTATATGGATCTACCTAATTACTTTGGTTCTAATAAAATGTTATAGAGATTTAGGTTTACAGGCTTACAGGTAACAGGTTACTATAATTACATGAGATATAATTTGTATCTCTGGTGACTACAAGGCCCAAAGAAAAAAAGTGTGTGTGTGCAATTTGTGAAGTTTTGGGAAAAGGCGCTTGTTACTGGGCTCATAGTACTTATTACAATTGCGTTGATAAAATGACCAGTACCTTTATTTTTTACTTACTGCTCTTAAGAAAACTAACGATACCGTGGCGTGGTCCATTTTATAAACATTGTTTTGGTCATAGTAATTAAACCAGTACATATTTACGTGAGACACAGGTACAACTAAGCTTTTGTTCATTGTCAAGTTTTCATGAAATACCAGCTGAATATACCACATACATATATTTTTTGATTTTTTATTCGTATATTTTAATTCTCACATTGCAAGATATTAGATTATCCCACAAGAATAGATGACTGACTATATGGCTAAACAATGGAAACAATAAATATAAAACATTGTAAGGGTTGCTCGGGTAGTATGTTGGCTCGGATAGTGAAAAATCTGTTATAACTCGTCCCATTTATACCTCTATCCCAAACTCGAAACTTTTGTATCAGATCGGGTTACGAATATCTGATAGTTTCGTTTACGGTAACCGAGACCCCTTATATTATCGAGAATATTCTCCCACTAATATCAGTCTATTATTGTCTCAGACGCGATTTCAGATATATTTATAAATAGCTTTTGCCCGCGACTTTACGCGTTGAAAAATAGTTCCCGTTCCGATTTCCGGGATGAAAACTATCCTATGTCCTTTCTCGGGTCCCAGACTATATCTGTACCAAATTAATTTCAAATCGGTTCAGTGGTTTAGGCGTGAAGAAGAGACAGAGAGACATAGTTACTTTCGCATTCATAATATTATTATACCTAGAAACTAAATAAAAAAATGCACATTGATTTTCCCAGATTCTAACCCACAACCTCAAGTTGACACAATCAGAGGCTAAGACGCCCAACCACCGTCATGACATTTTTGGCCTAAAACATATTAATTCAAACACTAATCAATCATGATGTTAATGTACTTTTAAACACAAAAAAATAATAACCGCCTTCAAAAACTAAAAACCCAAAAATAACTAAAATTTCGGAAGTCGGTGGCAACACAAATTGACTGGCAGAACAGAAGCCACCGACTTCCGAAATTTTAGTTATATTTGGGTTTTTAGTTTTTGAAGGCGGTTATTATTTTTTTGAAAAAAGTTTTTATTTATTACTTTTTAGTGTCGACTCCCAATGTAGATATAGAAACTTGAAGAAAAAACACACATCGTCTATGAATATTTCGTCAATTTTTTTTGTTCTTGGTGAATTTTTCGAGAACCACTGAACCGATCGCCACAAAATTTATATGGGACCACCCCTGAATCATGACTTATCAAACAAAAAAAGAACCATCAAAATCCGTTTACAATTGACGGAGATATCGCGTAACAAACATACAAAAAAAAAATTGAGAACCTCCTCCTTTTTTGAAGTCGGTTAAAAACAACAAATAATCACCTATTTTCATGCACCACACAATCCACCAACAATAATTAACTTCGCAAAATCATACAACGTTTTAATAAAAAAATATGGCGCGCATCTAATAAAGTGAAACACGTAAAATAAACAGTTAATTAATCTACCAGCAATTTGTATGCAGTCAAGTCATGGTGAAAAATTTAATTAACTAAATATACAGTTTAATATTGAGTAATTTGTCTGTGAAACCAATTAAGAGAGAATAATTACGTGCGCGGGTGGAGACTCTGTTACCCTGTGTCGAGAAGCCCGCGTTGTTGATTTTCGAGTTTCCCTTCAATTCCCTCTTTGTTAGGTCTAGCACAAGTGTGCATATTTAATGAGAAAAGTAATTTCTCCTAATTGCGACACATGGAAAAAGAAGAGAATTTGCAGTACACATCAGTGTATCTAAGTTGAATGCACTTAAAATTAATAAGCTGGATGTAAGGATTTTTTTATGTTTGTAATTAGAACCCAAGCAATAAGGCCATGATGATAAGATATTTATGTAGTGATATTATGTACTTTAGATTAAAGTACGATGGAAATAGTGGCCGTAAACATATCTTTATATTTAGCACTAATAAAGATGTTTAAAAGTGGGCGTAGTAAATATAACGAGAAGACGATCGATTTCTAAATATATTTTTTAATTTATTTATTATCAATGAAAGATTTGCAAGCAAATTGTGCGTGTGAATAAAATCAAACGTAAATGGGTAGTCGTAATTTTAATTTCTAATCGACTGGAATAAATTGTTACGTAAGAGCGCTCGTGCGAGGCCTAATGTTGATTGGTGATTATTGCCTGGACTGATGCCGTTTTGAATTTAAAATGTACAAGTTCATACCTACTTCTGTAACATAACATCGCGCTTGTATTCCTGAAAAGTTTGACAGACCATACCTTTGTAACAGCAGCAGAAAATTATTTAACATGATATCATTAGCAATATTTCGAAGCAGTTTTCTCCTAAAGTAATAATTGAAATCTAAGTAGAATTTTGTTCTTCCCGAAACAGGTCTTGTTTCAAAGCTACAAAAGTTTTATTATTGTAAGGAATTTGCTTTTGAATTTCGATTGAATGTAGCCTGTTCAGCAAATATGTAAAAGTCCCATGTATATCAACACTGTTGATTACACGGGTTCAGGGGTAACACTAAGACTGTTTTTGCGGCAGCAGTTCATGGCAATGGAACTTCGTTAGGGACCTGATGACCAGTGCTAACAGAACCTACTAGAATCGTTCTTGAGAGTTGCTAAGTAATTGCAGAAAAAAACGTTGCTTATTTACTTAAACGATTTTCCTGATAGAATCTATTTTTATTGAAAGTTAATTTGTGTTCTTATCTACTAAATTATTCCTTTAAAAACATGTCATCAACTGGTACGTAATATTGAAACCAGTTTTGTGAGGAAACATGAGATGTAAAGGCTTTCTTAGGCATGGTAATGCCACAGGCGCGTAACTACGTGACTGAATTTTCAACTCTCGGACCCTGCTAGACGAGTATAATCTCTGTGATATCAACTACGATATTTCACTGGCACCGCAAAAAAATATAAATTAAGTAATATTTCGATCTCAATCACTAGTCCTAAAACACCTTCATTATTATTGATCCGTCTATAATTACACACCTATATAGTGTGTGGCGAATCCTTAAAATGCGTAACAATTTCGACTTGTTACACGTGTACTGATTCCAGTCTTTAATATTATGTACCCGTCGATAATAACGCACCTGTGGCTGTGTTCCGAAGCCTTTAAGGGTACGTACATTTTATCGGTATACTTAACTGACAATCCTAAAATGGAAACACTTAAATAATAATATAGGGCATAGCGTGTATTGTTCCCTCGGGCTAACTATATTCCAAAAAAACACTATCCTTTATCTATGAACTGTGTCCCGAAAGTTGGCAAACACACTTTATTTTAGCACGGCTGAAATGAGTTTCTATGTGGGGCCATTTTTCGGGCATCAATCACAAAAGATACTTTACCTTACCAGCATGATGGCTTTCCGTGAACCGTAACTTTTAGCAGAAGCTATAAAGTTCTTACAAAATCATCTGCACTTACGAATACAGAGATGTATTTAATCCGTTTACACGTTAAACAAATTGATGAAATCGAAAGTTTATTTCAAAGGTTACTTAACTCAGACAGTTCCTTAATTTTCCATTTCTTGACGGATTATCCCTGTATTTGGAGTAAAAGTACCCATTAAGTTAAAAGAGGTGTTCAACTAACTTTGAAGATCAAAGGTCCGTGGAGACTTTCTCAAAAATATTGCTGTCTACATAACTCGCTCTAAAGGTTGTTGAAACCCTCTCAAAAATGTAATTTTCGAACTTAGAACTCTGTTGAACTTTCGATGTTACCTCCACACTACCTATTTCTGTCTGAACTGTTCAGAGTTAAATTCGAATTTAATATAAAGTTTATAGCCATGTCTGGGGTTAATGCCTTTAAAATAAAAGAATGGATGAAGACACTTTTCTAATAAAGTTACGTCCATTGGCTTTAGACGGTTGAATTTCGTCATTGTTGAAAATGTTCATTAACGGTCTGAGAGCGTCAGAAGAATTAAGATCGCCTAGACAGAGAATCGCAAATTATTGCTTTGTATTGAATACAATAGACCGAATACAGCAAATAATATAAACAGACGAGTTTATTTAGTGTAAAACGAAAATGGACACAAAAGTATATTGTAGTCGGAGCTTTTGAACATTAATGTAGTTATGTCAGTGCGACCAAGTGTCCAACGCCACATACGCGACAGTAAACGCCCCGGCATATAAAAATGACTGCCTTTTAATAATACCTACCTCTGTTTTCGACGAGCTTTTCATTTTTCGCCACTTGTGTCCACGAGAGCAAAATGGACATTCAAAGAACAAACGTTTATTGTGCATTTATGTTGTGATTGTTGTACGTCGTCGTATTCATTTTGTTTTAAAGCATAAATTGATGACATTGTGTAAGTAAGTGGATGAACTATAAGAGCGAGCAATTTTATCATTGTATTCTTCGTTCCTACTACATAATGGCTTGTGTTACTAATGGTGTACGTAAGCAGAAATAAAGAGTGTGTTTGTAGTAAAGTTGCATAGTGTTTTTGTTTCACAATTCAGTGACTATCGTAACAGGTGATGTTCTTTTGTGTTAGCCTATCATCCCCGACAAAAGCATCAGTTTATTACTATCTTGATCAAGCGTAGTTTTTTACACCAAAAATATTCTATAAATAGATAGAGTACTCCCGCCTAATCTACGAGGAAATGTTTGATAATGCCATTAACAGGACTTGTCACTTATCAATCTTATCAGAGGAGTATTACGGACCCTAATTATAGGTATTGACAAAGTTTTAGCTATGAAAATATACGTGGCAATCCAAAACTGTGTACTTATTTATGATAAACTATTGTACAAGACAGCAATTACCGCAAAATCAAAACTGAAAAATAAACTAGGAAAATTACTTTAATGCGGGTGCAGCGGCGAGAAAAGTCATGAATATATATAATCATAGTGCAATGAATATGAAAAGGATAGCTATTAGTGTAAACAACAAAGTAATCCTTTATTCTCTGCACTGGAAATCGTTTTCCTTCGTCAAGTTTTACGATTTTATTCGCGGAGATAAGAGATAAGCAGTTAACTTTATGTTCTCCTTTTCTCGTATCCACGTTAAAATTCTCCAGTTTTCATTTATGGGGGCCTGATAAGAATATTTTTGTCGCTTGTTATTTTTCTACGACCAGATATAAACCTTGCTTACCTTCTAAAGTTAGGAAAAAGCTTGATAGGCTTTCTTGTTAAATACCTCTTTTTTGCAGGAAAATAGTTTTTTGTGATACTAGTTAAATAAATTTTTTGAACTTAAGAGTGTAAACCTGGTGAATTTGCTCTGTAACAAGTTCATCTGGTAGGTCCCTTTCTCGTTGCAAAAAAAAGTGTTTATAGCCAATAAAAAATATGCACGTTTTCCCTGTTTGTTTGCCAGAAATTAGAATGATGAGGTCGTTCCCATTTCAGTTCCATCATCTCATGATGGATTCCCTGCATCCGGGGGCCGTGAGAATAAGGACCTATATAATCAGTTTAGTATGTATGATACGCAGCAAGGATTATCCATACGTAGCCATATGCGTACGCGCGTCATCACGACTGCTAATAATAATTATGTGTTTTTATACCTGTGCTCCTATGCTAATCTCGCCGGTACTTGCACTGAAGGACACTTTTTCTTTTCGATTTTTTGTAATATATGGCATATCATTTTGCCAAAAAAAAAGCTCCTTAAATAACATAAATACCTAGTTACTGTTTCCTAACCTCGCCTATGAACTGCCTATTAACGCATAGGTACATGCATGAGCCACAGAATATAAAGTTATCCATATACCACATTTTATTGTTTTTGTCATATAAATATAACAGATTATTGTGATATATTTACTTAGCATAATATGAAAATGGTACCTACGCTTTGATCTTCTAATCTATGAAACGGATTTCATCAACGGAGGGGATGCATTTATAAAAAAAGGTTAGTACATACACATTATTATAGTAAACAGGTTTGTCAAAGATTTGTAACACTCGTGCGAAGCTTGAGCAGATCCCTAGTATTTAATAAATCCAACAAAAGTCACAAAAAGCCACTCGTCTTTAGGACAACAAATCCTATTTTTCTTTTTCATTGTGTAAATTAAAGACAATGAAATTACTGAAAGACGACAAAGCCTTAGGAAATGTTTTTATTTAATTTTCTTGAAAAAAATCTTAGAATTAACGAGATATTGTTTGTTTACTGAAATGTTTTGAAGAGTAAACGAAAAAGTTTGAAGACAGAGGCCTAAGAATATTTTTAAAATTGAACAAATATTTGCTAGTAGAGTTTTCCACTTTCGATACTTGTTGTTTGAATTCGAAACAGGTTTTAAACACTTCTGTAAAAAGTCCGCTTTAATGTTCATTGCTCGTATAAAAACTAAAAAGAAAATAGTAGTAAAACATCCGAAAACGTAGGTAACTTAAATAATTACAAAGCTCGGAGAGTAGCAAGTTTCGTTCGCAATTATGCAACTGCTCACGTTGAGTTGTGGAACTAATGAACCGACGCGAATGCACCGTGTGCCCATGATGAAACCATACACCATTGTGTTTATTAATTAAACAACTCGAACTCGAAGGTTTTCGCCAGTAAGACTTCGTTTTATTTTATAAAAAAATATGTATACTTACTTCACTTTGAGTTTACAGACATTTGATAGCTTCAGTAATTATTAATGTTTTACAGAACTTCAGATCTTGATCTATGTACTTGTCGCTACGTTTTTATCACTGAAACTACTGTTAAGCTCCTAAACAAAGTCATGCTAATGTGTTCGAAGTAATTGAGTATATCCGTACTAATATTATAAACGCGAAAGTAACTCTGTCTCTCTGTCTGTCTCTTCTTCACGCCTAAACCACTGAACCGATTTAAATGAAATTTGGTACAAATATAGTCTGGGACCCGAGAAAAGAGATAGGATAGTTTTTATCCCGGAAATACCTCGGGAACGGGAACTATTAATCCACGCGGACGAAGTCACGGGCAAAAGCTAGTGTACTATAAATAACACCGCATTCCTCTAGTGTATACTAAAGATAAACGATATAGTTACATACATTTCGTAAAGTTCAATACATTACAGGTACATCACTACGTGAATACTTTTGACCCATTTCGTTCAGCTGTTTTCGATGACCGAGAACAAAGGTTTGTTCATGACGTCAGATAAAGTGTGATGGCTGTTATTTTTAACAACAGAACGAGACTATAAAATACAGAAAGAATGGTACAGGAAGTAATCCCGCAGCTGAATGCTATTGTGGAAGTTGTAACAATGCCGTGATTAATGATATGAGGGTCCGCTGAAGGCTTCATGCACACAACACACGGAATTGTGTCTCTTAACAAAACACGCTATTGTCAGTCTTATTCCTTTACAGTAAAGTTTATGATGGTTCTGAAAAGAAGCGTAAATATGATGAGCGTATAAACGTTATCTTGGGCAAGATGTTAAATATTAGAATTGAAATGTCTGGACTATATTCTTTTAATATAAGATATTTTGATGATATGCTATCATTATCCATACTAATATTATAAATGGGAAAGTGTGTCTGTCTGTCTGTCTGTTTGTCTTTCTTTCACGGCAAAACGGAGCGACGGATTGACGTGATTTTTTAAGTGGAGATAGTTGAAGGGATGGAGAGTAACATAGGCTACTTTTTGTCTCTTTCTAACGCGAGCGAAGCCGCGGGCAGAAACTAGTGTTATTATATGCTGATGATGTACTGATCATTAAGTATATAAGTAATGAAATAAATATGCATCTGACGTCATAGTTACTTTTGAAGTTATTGCGCCGACATTCGTTCTGTTCACTTCATTTTATCGAGTGGGCACACTCATGGCCCGCACACCATTTTGACATGTTCTATTTTCCGGGACTTCGTTCCTCTGAAACGTGAAATAATAATACCCTTATCGTCCGCGCATTGGGTCCATTACTATGTTTTCATAATGGAAATCGATACGCCTACAAACCAAAGGAGAGCTTTTATCGGCATGAGAGCCCAATGCAAGCACTTCTGACGTTGTGACCTCGGGTTTGCTCGGATTTGATAACGTGGGCGGCAAAATAATATTAACGTTACCATAATTTTCGTTTTACTTGGTTAGGTACTCAGCTACAGCCAGCGAGGAAATTAGCGTAACAGAATTAAAACGATACCGTTAGTGCCTGCTTAGTTATCTACTTTGAACAGAGTTTGCAATATTTAGCTCTGTTTATTTTTTTCTTTTATGAAAGCTTCTCGAGAATCGAACGCAAACAGGTATTGTATAATTACAAACATTTATTACTATGCATAAAGAGAAGCTTCAGTGAGCGTAGAAACTATAACAGCGCTTGTTATGCTATCAATCATGTCGCGCATGCTATTATGAGCTCTATTTTTATCTGTATAACGCCAAGAAAAGATACACAAGTTGACAGGATGCATATGCCCGTGAATGTTATAGTTTACACAATAACTACGTTCTAGGACACAGCTTTTATCGATACAGCAGCGTTTGGTCGGTAGTAAAAAAGCTATAAATTATGTAAACTTTAGCTGTCCCTGACGGCAATCTTCCCTTTTCAACTGTAATTCCCGTAAGAATAATTCCGGGTACTTTACCTTTTTTGGTTTAAAAATTCTACTTATAGAACATAAATCTCAGGAGCTTTTCTGGCTTGTAAGCGATTGGTATGTGAAGATACCTGTGCAAACATGCAAAAATTTTGTCATTATATGGATGGTTACACATTAGCTCGCCGTAGGGCTAAGTAGGTATAAAGGGGATGAGAAGTAGCTGAGGTACGTTTATACTTAAGGCAAAGAGCAAAGTGCCAAACTAGTGGAAGTACGTAACAAACAGCTGCGCGGAACACGTAGCCCAGCCTCGTTTAAAGTTAACGAACATTTTTTAGTTACGTACACGAACAAAACGACCAAATAAAATTCTAGTTATTTTTAATTGGAGCCCGATTTTATATAACAAAAGTAAAGAGTTTCATGAGAACTAGTAAAATGAAATGTAAAGGTGTTTTTCTGTAATATTTTTGAGTCATCATCATTATCAGCCCCTAACAGTCTACTGGACATTGGCCTCGCCTAACGAATGCCGTTCTGTGCCACCAGTAAGCAACGGTTCCTGCGACCTTAGCAAGGTCATCCGTCCATCTGTCGGGTGGCCATCCCATGCTAAACTTGCAAATACGGCACCGTCATTCGAAAACCTTTTTCTTCCATTGGCCATCGGTTCTTCGAGGTATGTGCTCAGCCATTTCAGCTTTGCGACTCGTTAAGCAACGTGATTTTGGTTCCCCTGCGTCTCTGTTTTTGATTCGATCTCATAGAAAACTTGGAGCATAATATATCTATTATCATCGCGCGCTGAGTACCTTTGACCTTTTTATGAGGCCAATAGTTGAGTTTATGAGACTTGACAATATTGAAAACAAGTCTAACTTCATATTAAAACAAAAAAAAATGAAGCCCTTATAGGAGCATCAAATAATAAAATATTGTCATAAATAAAAATGACTGCACAGTAATAGACAAAACGGTTGTACTGCGCTGAATATTGCCCAGTAATTTCAGCATCGTTTAAGTATGGGTGGGAACATTCATTGCTGGCAATGTATTACGGTCACACATTGCTGGGAAAATATAGCCTCTAGGTACAGGAGCACCATTACACAAGGCCACCGGTTTCCGAAGAAAACATGGAGGTTTTAGTGAGGCCTAGATTGTATGGGACATAACTTGTGACCCTAGAAATTGGGTTGATATGTTACCGGCCAAACCCGATTTCAGGACAAACTAGTTTTGCCTAGGCTAAACTAATCTAAGATAAGTCCAAACCGCTAGTTGTAGAGACATGACTAAGAAAGGATTTTTGGAAATTTCAACCTTAATGAGGTAAAATAGCGGATGGAATACGACAATTACTATAATTCCAACATTTTATAACCACGATACTCAATTTATTAGAATCTTCGCTTTAGTATATATACGTAAGATATATCTTTTACGATTAAATCTAAATAAGAGATGAAAAACCGTCGATGACTTGCCATCTCTACGAGTAAAAGTGTCTTCAGCTTCGTATTGAAAGAAATGAGATAATTTTCTAACCTTCATAATTCCTGTCTTAAAGGAAGACTTAGTACCTGAGCTTTCTTTTATAACGCGATTAAAACGTTCATCCGCGTTAATAGGTTGATAGTAATAAAATCAATGTTGAGCTCATGGTCATACCGTTATTTGAATAATAATAGATAATAGATAAACCAGCAGTTAGATACGTAGACGTACATCCTCCATACATTTAATTGAATCAAAGTTGATTAAACACTTTGACATCAAGCCATTTATTAGTGTAATGATCAAAATGCCTATTAACAATGGTTTATGACTTAGAAATAGTATTTACAACCACATGAATTAAAGCGGATTTATCTATCGTCGCAGTATACTTAATCACTATTTATTAGAATTTAGAGTAATAAATTGTAATAGGCAGACTTAAATTTTCAAGCCGCGAAATGAACATACAGCTTAATAGATATTTTTGACAATTTTGTAATTTATTGCAAGTCAGAGTATAATTTCTATTAGTTTACAGGCGCACGTCAGTAGAGGTGCCAGCCGACATAATTGATTCCGTCATTGTTAACAATCATCGTTTTGTTTCAACCAATTTATACAAAACTTTAATGATTTATTTACTTAAGCTTTTCTCATAAATCACTCCGTTTATTGGTCTAACCGCAAGTCCAATGTTTTTGAGTTTATCCCGTTTAGACAGACGGACCAAACTGAGTTTTATTCAGATGTTTTCTTCTGGAGCTTTTATAATTTTACAGTAAACACGGAAACACGAGTATAATTAAAATATCAAATAACGGATGCCATAAAATTCCACTCTTGTCAGTTAATGAAGCTGTCACTATTTTGAAAATATTAAATTCAAAATTCATTGTCCTGTCGCTTTCTTGTCAATCTTCTTTCATCCTATTAAAGTTTGTTGGTATTCAAAGTTTCATTTATTCCTCAAAAAGGGGATGACAACAGAATGTCTGCAACTACAATTATTCACACGCAGTTCCTTTTTCTTACCTAAAAAAGTATAAATTAAATTCTAACAAGTCGACCTACTAAATTAATTAGAAGTTTTTAAGTAGACACAGCATCAACAATTCTCCCTTGAATACAAAACAACTCCCGTTTTTAAATGTAAGTACAATTGTTAGTAGTTATAAGTTGATACTTGCAGGCAACGCTGATCAATTCATTTTCGATTTTTATTACGAAAATTCTTTTACGAAGTATTAAACACACTAAAGTAGAAGAGTCGCGACACTCAATATGTTTTACGACACATAAAACTTTCAGAATGAATTATCTTAATGTATAAAGGGCGTCATAAACTTATCCAATGGTCAATTTATTAATATTGCCGCATGAATAGAGAATTATCGGATATTGATATTGAATAAGAAACTTCTGAAAGGATTTATTACGACTTGATGAGAATGGCTTGAATGAATTCTAGGGAGTTACGATTAATATATACCTAAGTTCCGTGACCGGCAACTATAAAGAACACACATCTAGGTACTCTACCCTCAAAGGAATTTTCTAAAAAAACAAAATTATATCAGAATATTCGAAGTAACGAAACAAAACAAATCCGATGAAACTCTCAGAAAATATCTGGTACAAAGAAAAATTGTAAGCTTCCAAATAAACGCTTTATTAGATTTTGCTGAATAAGATACGAGGAGAGTTTTTACTGGGAAAAGCCGGCGACTGATGTGGTGACGGACGCCAGCGTGAGGTGCTGACTCCGGAGACGATAATGAGGATGTAAATTGGCGTGTGCGGGGTGGTGTGGGCGCGGGTGGCCCGGGCCGCCCAACCTGTGGCGTATCTGTTGCGCGCCGACCGCGCGCCCGCCGCCCCGGCGCGGCCCCGGCCCGGCCGCACGCAGTCTGTGTCACCGCGCCGCCGACGCCGCGCCATACACACCGCGCGCGGTCACCCCGAACACATACACTTTTCCGGTTCAAAACACGTGGATCATATCAATCTATCAGATAAATCTTCGCGCTATTTCATTCAACATAAATCTCCGGTTACTTTAACAAAAAAAACTTTAAAACAACATTTTATTAATAAAGTTTTTGTTTTTTTTCTGAGATCATAAAATATTTTTAAAGTGTTTTTAAGTTGTTTTCGTCGAACCTTCTTTTTTTGGATCTTTTATGTCTTTAACTGGTCTTCGTTAGTGTAAGTATTAAATAAAGTTTGCTTAGTAAAAGAGATAGTTTTGTTTATAAAGCTTTACAGACTGAAAAAAAAAATCAATTCATTATTTTATCTTTTTTTTTACAGTCAATTTTAAAATAATTTGAATTCCACAATATTTTTTTACTCCAGTCATGTATTACGTGGACTAGCTTTTCCTAAAATTATGTTTCAAGATCTTGTATGCACTTTTTGCACAGATTTTGAAACGTAAACCGAAACTTTAGACACGTTTCCTTTTCCTTTTATACCTACTAAGTCTTTTGCACTAAATTTATTTTCGTAAATGTAGTGTCTTCAAAATACAAACCTATGTAGAACATGTTGCATGAATTCTAGAAAAAACGGTAGGTACCTTATGTTATTTCTTAAAAGTGTTTGAAGTATTAAGATATTCACAAAAATTCGCTATAAGCACTTGATCAAATAAAGTAAAATTGTACCCATCCTTTGTGTACAAAACAGTAAATTTGTTAATTCAAAACATTTTACTGTTTTCTTGTTAAGTCTTCTTGGTAATTAAATACTCAGAATCCTCATTATTTTGGTTAAGAACCAAATTATTTATTATTTACTGAAGCCCTTAGCTACAAGGTAAAAGAGGCATAGGATTTAAAAATAGCTTTTATGTAGGTATTACATTTTTCAGTTGGATTTCAGGTTCGAGTTTAGTCTGTAGCTTTCCTAATACTCAATACTCAATATTTTTATTGCTTTTCCATAAGTAGCTTAGGTTTTTGTTGTATTTTTTCTCTTACTTTCTATTTACTTTACTTTTCTTACTTCAACTTGAATATTGTTTTATTCGAATTGTTCTTCGTATTTCCAATACGACTTCCGCACGTACAGTTTCATTTTTTTCAAAGTTGTAATAGACATAAGAACTCTTAAGTAAAGACCCTTGTAGCTATTGCCTTGTCTGTCTTAGAAAGTTTTGTGCAAAAATGGGACGTTAGGGATGTTGCTATTTGAATATTTTTCTCTCCGTTCAATTTGCAAGGAAATCATTATGTCCCTCAGGGTTCCGGACACCGCCGATTTCGGGGTTCTTGCCACTCTCTATTTACCTTTTTACAATGGAACCCCACCGACGGAACCCAAGGACTTTTTGATTTGGGCGCTACGCTCCTTTTTATGTCACACTGAATAACTGACAACGTGTTTTTATTAATCGGAAACTATCTGATAACATTTTATCATGAATCCCTAATCGCTTAAGAATTTTACAAGTTCCCGTAATAATGATAAAAAAATATATAAAAAATGTTGAATAGTTTCTTTATTGTCGACTTCCTGAGAACTTTATTTTCCTCCATAACGTTCCTAGGTGCCTCGTATCTTGTGCTATTACCAAACGATATTTTACTAGATACGAGTCTATTGATGCAAACTGAAAGGTACTCGTAGTTACTCCATTACGGATGAACCTGCAATCCATCACATCTAAGCAGCTCACTATTATCTGTTGCACAGTATAGAACAAACACTTTGTTATTGTTTCATGCACTATCCTTTATACTACATTTATTTTTCAGTAATAAGTACTTACGTATGCAATGTAAGCGGATTTACACTGATTAAAATCTGCAGCAGTGATGATTGAATGACCAAGTATTTAATTAAAATCAAGTTTTAATCAAATATTTAGTTCAAAAGACTTACAGGGTTATACTATAAGACTTTCTGGAATTACTGTTTCAAATCTATAGAAGCAGTCGACGCGGATCCTCGGTCATTAGGCTCAGAACTTATCGTAGATAAGAACCACTATCACTGTTTGATATCTAGATCGATACATGTGCACATTTATAATTCGGGTTTCTGTATCACACGGAGTTACAATAGTTCAACAGTTTACGAAACAAGAGTTTATAATTGATGATTTTGATTTTTTATTTTTATTAAGTCTTATTTTCTTCTTTTTGTTTTGTCTACCTAACAGGACCAGTTAAAAGAACCGGACGTTACTTGTAAATGTGTGAAAGTTCAGTGATTGACATTTGGAAGATTGCATTGAAGAATAAAGTGCAGTGTAGTGCGTCCGAGAAATATCGTGTGCGGGTCCCGATGGGCGGCCCGGCCCGGCCGCGCTAGATCGATCCCGCCACAGCGGCGCGGCTCACGTCGGTCAGTGCATCCACCTACTTTGCCTCTGTGCAATCACTCTGCTGCACACTTGATACAACACACGCCTACTTCGACGCAATCGCGATAAAAAATACGATCATATCGTGAGTAACGCGAACACAAAGCACGTGCGCAAAATGTACAGTTACGAAATGTCTAATTTTGATCGCGATGTGCGTCGGCAGTAAGGGCGCAGTTCAGCAAACCACATTTATTGAAAGGATATTGAACTACTGAACAATACGACTTGTGTTCGCGAAAACTAATTAAAATTTTACGTCATGTTTAGCCGATGACATGGTGTTGTTACTAATGTTCTGCTCGACGCTGGTACTATAGCAGTAGTAAGGTAGACGGCACAGGTACAACATGGAACGATGCCAAAACTTTTGTCTTCTGTTTCTCTTTAATCAAAAGCGTAAATCTATAAATTAAACCGGTGTTTGTTTGTTAGAACAAAGCAGCGGTTACCGACACAAAATTACTTTCACAGAAATATCGCAATCATATACCAGCATGGCCAGGGCGGAGGATATTTATTTATTCTAGGCAATACTTACACGTTCTGTGGAAATATTTATTTGCGGTCACATTACGAGAACCTGGAAAAATGAAAATTAGGCCGGTAACTTTAGATTTGGGTTTGAAAAGATTTAATTGCTATTTTTATTTATATCGCACCCGTAAAGTACCTACACCGCCCTTTTTGTAAAAACACACTTTCCCGCAGTTACGTTGGCAGCTGCGTGTTTTAAAGCCCAAATTAAATATGAATGGTTGGTACAAT
This sequence comes from Athetis lepigone, assembly GCA_033675125.1. Classification (NCBI taxonomy): domain Eukaryota; kingdom Metazoa; phylum Arthropoda; class Insecta; order Lepidoptera; family Noctuidae; genus Athetis; species Athetis lepigone. The sequence goes on along the minus strand of CM066239.1, from coordinate 13,060,267 downwards.
ATCGATTTCCTTATTTGTACTTCTAACCTTTAGTGCAAATCATTTCAATCCCAAATATAAAGGGTTTGGTACAATATTGTTTCAAGAAATCGTTTCAACTTAACGAAAACACATAAACGCGCATTATACTTAGGTACCTATACTCATACGTACTCAAGAAAAATATAAAGCAGAAAGCTTTTAGAATCGTAGATACCTACTGAATTCAACCCCTGAGGGTATGAAATGGATTCAAACCTATTTACACAATAATTTGTTGGCTATCCACACATTTTCAGAAAATGAAGGCCTAAACAGATTTATCCGACTCAGATGGGTTTTACTAAAAGATTATAGCATGATAATGAGAAATAAATGAAAAAAATCTACTTTCTAAACTGCTCTTATTTTCAAATAATAAGCGTTAGCTAGGTAATATTATTAATTAGTAAAATGTTCTCTTAATTATTGTAAAGTTTTGAGTTTAAATTTAAGGTACCGAAAGCTATAGTTATTTCGAAACTATAGCTAACATGTTGATTTTTATCGCTTTCATTTAATTTTGTTGAAAGTGCGGATGCAATAATTTCTGAATGAGCCACGATAAATATCGATGTTGACAAATCCGAATCGTTCCGCGCAATCTGCAGATAACCAATTTTACGTGCATTAACGGGTGTGGCGATAATAGCTCGCTGGCTATTTACTACATAATAAGCTTAGAACAATTTTAGATAGCTAGATTACTTTTTAATTAATTAACCTCTAGTTGCCTGCCAGTTGGATTGCCACTCCAACCTAATTTTATGAAGAAAATTAATTAATTCAGTTACTAATTGGTACTAATATACTTTATAAGTAATGTGAACGAATTTTCCTTTGGCTTCGCACGAGTTTGTGTGGGTGGCTGATAATTGTATTTTTATTATCCTACTGATTATAAAACCTAACACTGATTTACTGAAATAATTAAGTTAACCAATAAATTGAGGAAGGTTGCAAACCGACCTCGTATCTTTCTGGCTGCCTGACAAGAGGAAAAAGTAAATCTTCAAAGAAAATAAGGTGGATTTAGACATAGGAAAAAACAACACAAAGTGTATTGTGTGAAATTTAAACCTATTATTAAGAAAGAGCTATTTAATGTCAACCAGTAGTATAATAAAAAATACAACGGCTGTCTGTACGAAACGTAATTAAGAACGAACGCGGGTACACAACCCTAGGAAGTAATTAAGCAAAGATACGTCACATGACACAAGTTCAGTTCCGAGCAGAATTTGTGCCACCGTCAGACGGACGAAAAATTCACGGTTCGAGGCATTCGGCGCGGACTGGAAATTATCACATAAATTAAGACAACATCATTAAAATGTACATACAGTGTATAGTGACCGACATTGAGGTAAACATGGCTGAAAGCTCCGACGTTTTTACACCTAAATATTTAATTTGAATATTAATGCGCATACTTACATATTAATGCGATGGTAAACCGCTTCGGGTGAAATTTATTGTACATTGTTTATTTGTATTATCACTTTTACAATAATATAAGTGTATTTACATTGCGTCTATATTGTTTCTGGCAGATGCAGCTGGTACAAAGCCAGGTAGTTAAAAGACCCGGCTGCAACAGCGGGATTAGAACTAAGTATTCAAATATAACTTTCCAAAACAAAAACTTTCATGCAGTCGCAGATAACTAAAATGAAATCCATCTTCCATTTCTGTTGAGCGTTCGTTTCGAACGAGTTTGAGTTTGAGGGTTGTTAAGAGCTGACATCGCGAAGCTAATGATATCTTTGTAAACATCCTAATATAGACAAGAGTCAGATATCACAAGCATTGCAGAGAACATATTGTAAAATACGACCTTATTTCTGGTCTATAGTGTCCATTTTAGAGGTAGATTACAGTATATCATTATGGATTTCAGTTCGCAGCCCGTCTATTTATCACTTGTAGCAAATGATTTGACAGAAGTGTCCATGGTTGTATCAGGTACCTATCACATCAGATATAAGTAGAGAACGTGTAGGCAAAATATATTTTATTTAAGACATAGGGATTTAATATGTTGTCCAACAAGAGAAGAAATACGCATATATTTAAAAGTAGAGTATTTAACATTATTTAAAAGTAGCCCAACGTAGCCTTTGTTTTTGAACCTTTTAGAAATAATTCTTTGCAAGAGAAAAGCCTAACCTAGCGGCCCTAAATTACAAAGGTACTTATTTATTTAATATTCTTTGTGTAAATCAGGGGCCTATTCGAATATAATTTTAACAAGTAATAGAATAGGCAGGTAAGAATTGTACAAATTCGTTCAACTGAATGAAAAATCATAACAATAGTTAATCACGCAAACTGAACGGAATTGAATCTGTCTGTTTGTCATTCAATCACGCTTCGGCAAAGCTTATAACCGAGTTATGCTGTACATGCAATGTAACTTTCAAATCGATTATTTCATTATGAGTATGAAGGTCTAATAGATATACTAATGTTAAAAAAAATAACAACGTGTTTGTTTGTCATAGATAAACTCTACAACTACTGAAACGATTTCAAAAATTCTTTTATCAATATAAAGCAGTAAAGCTACGTTTTCAGCGAGCGTTTAGGCTATAATAATAAATAATAATATATTATGTCAGACGGTAGCGAAGTAGTAACCAAAGACCAAATTCGCGAGGTACCAACTAGAGTTGATATAAAACTGTTTTAATAATATATCTCATTAAGTTTTCGGAGGACTAAAATAAATATCAGAAAGATAAAGAGATCTAGGAATTTTCATAACGTAAGAACATATCATATGGCACGTTCACGGCATGAAGAATTTATACATTTAGAAATTGGGACACAAATATAATTATACGCATGACGATGAGTATGGCATCGCTTTCGGCTTTCGCTAATACATAAAACTTGTACTTGTAGGTACTAAAGATTAGCTTGAATATTGGAATAAGTAATTCCCTTGGCATTACTTTATAAATTACCTCATAAGTAAAGCAGTATTTAGTAAGAAAATATTTACAAGGAGGCCAATTAATTCGAATTAACTTTAATAAAAATATAGGCGTAATCGTCCTCTGCAGATTTTTTTGTACAATATTAGAAGTGCTCGGGGTAATCTGGCTGATATTGGTTTATTGGCACGTCACAACTGAATGTTACCATGCTAATTCCCGAAAAAACGTGATTTATAAATAGAATAAGGTCTCAATTTCAAATGCACCTCACGGGGTTTTAACGAACCTGGCAACCCTGAATTGGTAATGTAAAGCCGGGTCCACACTAGTTAATCTTGCTTTGTACAATATTCTCCCTTTGTATCATCAGAGCACTTGACACCACGCTTTTGTGTCCGGGTTGTGTATGTGAAGTCATTTGTTATTGATATTTAGGCCGTTGAAGCGAAGCCTCGCTTAAGCACAGTGAAGTACGTAACGTACCTTTTTGGAAGTCACGTGTTTGTTATGTACCCACTATTTACTTTCAGGCTATTGTGTTTCTTTTATATTTTCTCTTTGAAAACCTTAATAAACAAAAGTTGACCTTGGCTTTACAACGTTATGTTGTCTTTTGGGTATTATTTCATTGAGGCAGGCAAGATATTATGGTGTGAAAGTATTTTTTCATGGTCAATGGCTAGACTGTGAGTCAGAAAGACCCGCAGGCTGTTGGAATAAATTAGCATGGCAATATAATGACACATTGCTTCGTTCAGTATGTGTGTAGGTGATCTGAATATGATGTCAGCATTGTGTAAAGCTAGCTGGCGCTCAGATTAGTAGACATATGAAAATGTACCGTATCTATTCACGAAGCAATAACGAACAAAAGAATTCATCCATTTTTCAATCTTGCAGTTTGATTCGAGTAGGTATTACTTACAAACAATTACATCTCACAAGAAAGGAATAGCTGTAGGTCATTCAAATGAACATTCCGTTTGATATAGCACTTTCTACATCGAGATCCATTTACGTAAACAATTTAGCCCTGACCTGCGCAATCAATGGCATCAATACCAATTCTTTATCACAAATTAAATATATTATTTTGCTTTGTAAACACTCCATCCCCAATGTAATTGTTAATAATAGGAGTTCTCCTTCCCAATTAATAACAAATTCAATTAGCGGCAAACGAAAGTGGCTATTATTTATTGAGTATTGCTGTGACACATTGAATCCTACGTGTTACTATAGCTATGTATATTTGTACAAAAAATACTTGTTTTAATATCTCGCTATTTGTATTTTTTTCTGATTACACGATGTATCATATGGTAGCCAGATGAAATGTTCAACCAGTGGCAGTGTTCGATCATTTAAATAAATACTTAGTTGTGTTCATTTCATAAAGTGCAAGAACATTTTACGAAATGAACAATAATAAAGATCTGGCTACAACATTATACAAGGTAACAAAACAGAAACCACTTTTTATGGATATTTTGAAGTCGTTTGTGGTTAGGGTTGCCAACTTTTTTTACGTGCAATAGAGTATATCTGATGTCAATGTAGTAGTATATGTAGGGTATCAAATTGATACCCTACATATACTACTACATTCTATTGATTGATACTATCAATCAATGCTCTATTTTATTGATTGATACTATCAATCAATAAAATAGAGCACATTATTCAATTAAAAAAAAAACTTTTTTGAGTTTTTACATTAGAAAACCACTTTTGGCCGTTTTAGGATTCTAAACATTGTAAACAAACATTCTGTTATTAGTAAAATATTCAATTGGCTAAGTGCGTCCTTGTCTGGCCATGCATAGAATATGGTTCCGTACACTTCCGTACCCATCTCCTAATTTTTATGATTATATTTTTAATATCTTACGTATTTACTTAATATTAGGTTATTGTTGTACGAATTTTTCCAGTATATATACAGTAATCTGGGCCGTTATAGTTTTTCTTCAAAGTTTATCTATCAAATGGACTGCCATCATGATTAGTTTAGATTTTTTGAGTCAGCCGTATTTCTTTTTACCTTTATTTATTTTTTCATACTAAAAGGTGGGCTCGAGAAAAAAACATCCTCACTTTACATGTACGGGAGGTACACCAAAAAAAATATTGATTTTATTTTAGTAGTTTGTCGACGTATAAATACAGATATCTATGCATAACCCTAAAAATTGGACAAAATAGAGTAAAGCATTATATTTTCTAGAGTAGGTACGCTTATCTGAAATAGGATACAATACTCTATTTTAGAGTACGGTTAGCAACCCTATTTGTGGTACTAGTCCCAACTCGTCATAAGTATAAAGACTTTTCCTATCCTTTCTGCAAAAACCTCTACGGTTTTTGCACGAAAAAGTACCGAACAATTTAATACGACATCTTCAAGAAATTTGCTAGTTTTGATATTTATATTTAGTATATTATTATATACATCTAAGATGATGTTTATTTAAATATAGTACGGTTTGTTCTATTATAATTTCCAAAAATGTTTTCGTGAAAATAAATGTTTAGGCCTTTAGTATCTCCGTAACCAGAAACATCGTCGCGATGATAGAAACTTTCAGATTTGTGGACCCTCGAAATCTTTTCAAAGGTTCCATAAGCGTAGCACCAAGAATAACATTGAAATTATTACGATCTTGTCTAGGGACCTTCTAGTACACACTGATCAACCAGATGCGACTTCACGCCGCCATTAAGCTCACCTTTCTCGTCTCATGTACAACGTCGGTTGACATGGTAATGTGTAAGAGGCGTAAAGTGTTAGGCGAAGGCAGTTTATACTCTATTTTTAACCACAAGCACGGTTAGGACTATTCTGCAATGAACGAACAGATTCCTTTACGATTCAAACATTTTAAGAATACAACTACCAACCAGCAGCTTTTCGAGAATAGTTTATAAGTAAACACTATTGTACAAATTTAAACCAATTTTTATTGCCTTCCAAAAAGTAAGCCAATTAACAGCGAATGAGTCAAGGCTTGCATTGTTTTCCAGATCCTGGCATCATGCCAGGTCTTGCTAGTGTCGATAATAATTAATATAAAACTCTCGTCAAAATATAGGTCATTTTGCTAAACTATTCAAAGTAATAAGAAGTAAAATGCACTCAGTTACTTTGAAGCCTTGAACAGTATTCCATGAAGTCATTTTCAGAAGTTGTTTGAAGTTAAATGTTTCTTGCTTTTGAACTTTTTGCACATTACTAATGGAAAATTGTTTGCGCACTTTCCAATATCCGCAGCGCTTATCAAGAATTTGGATTCCATTAATTGTAGTACTGGTTACAAGTGTTGTAAACACTTAGATAACATCGGAATTCTGCCTTTGATATTTGGAATGAAACCTACGTTTCAAATCAGGCTTAAAATTCCAGACTAAACTCTAAAGATAAAACTACATGGTTATCAGAATTTCTCGATATCTGAAATAGATTTTATTGACCTGGTAACATTGAGCTCTTGATTAACGATTGAACCATGTTAAAAGCGTGATAGGTAGCTGTGTTTGTCTGAAGATTATATTTCACGTGCAAATCGGTCAATCGGAAATGATCTAATCGATAATGAATGTGCTATTTTTTAATCAGATTAGCATAATACCTCTCTGCTTGAGTGGTATATCTAACCTTGAACATTGGTCGGGCAATTAGCTACACCTCTTCGTCTAATTAATATCAAAAAACAAACAGATAAAGGTATCTATTCTTCTTAACTCATCGTCCACATATTTATGAGTGCAATAAAACTAGTATAGCACACGTAAACACGTCTATAAAATGATAAGATATGCGTGGCTCTGTTGTGTCAGATACTTTACAAATGTTCTAGGAGCTAAGTTTTGCAATTTTTCCTTACCTAATCCAATCGTCCTAGTTAACCTGACCTCGTCTTTGACATTAAGAGTGTAAAAAAGAATATCTACCAGACAGATACAGCTTCGTAAATAAGACTGGGATCTATTTCAGCTATGACAAGCTGATCAGACGGAATCTATATATACATAGACTATTATTTACTTTTAAATTTGAAATTGACTATTAAACTATTAATTGCTTAAGTTACGTTTCGTTTAATGATAAAAACTGTTCCTTGAGGTTCATCATATTGTGTCAGTTTACTCTAGATCTGAACATTTTACTCTGATCTGGATTCGGACTTTTACATTGTACAGAATATTTGGCACTGCGCCAACAATGAGACCACACTTTGTTGTTAATAGTCTATCGTATATCTATCATCGTTCCTAATTTTATTAGTTTATTCACCTGTGCTGCAAACGTACCTTCAAAGAGACATTTTCCGGTATACAACTAAAGAAATATAATTGTAAATGTAGTAAGTACCTATGTAAGTTATACATAACGTCAAGCACAGCCGCTCGCGCATCGCTGTCTGTTTAGAAACTAGTCTGAATGATTTCCGATCGTAATAAATATGTTCTTGCGTGTATGTAGGTAAACCATTACGTGTCTACTGCGTTTGCTTTAAAACACATGAAACTCGTTCCAGATTCTTTAAAAATAGGTAATATGAATTCAGCAAAGTTGATAATTACAACATGTAAATATCCACAGAGGCTAGTTGGCGAGCAAACCAATGTAAAATCAACATCGGCTAGCATAAATTGAAACCAAAATAGTGTGGGAAATAAAAACAAACAGGACAAAACATATTTGTATAAAGCTTGCACTCCTACTGTGGGCTGTTACTGAAATTCTCGAGAGAAATACCCTCTTCGTATTCATTCGAGTGGTATGTACGACGGACGGGTGAGAAACAAAACAATTTATCTATTAAAATATCAAAGTTCGTGCAGAGAATAACACAAGTGTCACTGAAGTGAGTCACGTTATCTGTCCGATGTCAACGTCGACGTGCTGAAGCGTTAAATTTTTCACTTTGTCGCCGGACGGTTGATGTAGGCCGCTCGGTAAATATAGCTTAATTACCGTCTAAATACAGAGATTTATATGGAAGGCTCCGGATAGAGACACCTATAGAGTGTCTGTGTATTACACCAACGTACCCACTTCAACCCGTTACGTAGGCAGCACAGTGCCACTCCATACTTATCTTGTATTTTAGCGAGAGTTTTATGAAAGTACTTTATCAGTGGGTGAATGTAGCTGATCTGAGCCGATATCTTTACAAGATTTATGTACTCGTACTTAATTTAATAGGTCTGGCATTAATAGAGCTGGTATCAGTTGTACGATGTTCTATTTTGAGTAGTCGTGGGTAGCAAATTCACCGCTACTGCATAGATATTTTATAATGAGGTGAGTCAGAGTGTGCGCCTAGCCGTTATCAAGCGGTGCATTCGCTCGAGCGACCTACGCGCCACTGAACACGATAAAGGATTTATGCTCATATTTTAAAATATTTATATACCAAAACACACATTAATTACAAAAAACATACACAGTACATTATTGACACAGCTCAAAACTTTAAGAAGTTAAATCAAACCACACGTTTTTTAACTTTTTTGCTTTTTGAATACGAGTTTCTGTATTCAAAAAGCAAAAAGGAACCGGAAAAGGTCCTATAATAATCTATTTGCTGATCTATTAGTGTATCGGAAGATCTTTTCTTTTCTGGAACATAAATTCCCTTAGAACTACAAAAACTGTAAAGAAAAAATCACCTAGGAAGAAAAGAGAAAGATATTTACAATTTATAGCGAGGTTACAAAAAAAATGATTAGGTAATATTTCTAAGCCAACAAGTTTGTATACCTTCTGAGCATAAGTTCTATTAAACACTTATGCAAAGTTCTAGGAGCACCTATATAACCCTGAACACGACGTAAGTACGAGACACAAAACTGTGATACCTATTTACTTAATATTAAACAAACATCATCTCGTAAGTTAGACTTAGTTTAATCTCTGGAGACAGTGGGTACAAGGGTCATCTGGGTGCTCTCCTTGAAACTTAAACAATCTGTTCGGTTTACATCAGGAAGCTTGAATTCTTGAAGCATGAAATGCCCCGGATAGCGGCCATTGTTTCCTTTCATCTTGCATAATATTTATTTACAGTAGAAAGTCGTTTTGGTTTCCATTTGAAACTATCAATACTGTGTTCTTAATTTTCTTTATTTGTTTATATTTGTATAAAATATGTTTTATAGAACATTTATTGTTACGTTCTTCTGTTTTGTTATCCTGAATTTTGCAATTTTGTTATCCATTATGTTACGTATTGATTATTGCTCCGCCTCTGTAGGTCATAGCGTTATGTTATATAGTCTACATGTTATTTTGATGAGTAAGCTATATTACTGTACAGTTTCATCAAAATCCGTTAAGTAGTTTTTGCGTGAAAGTGTAACAAACATCCACAAACACACTGTAAACCTCATGAAAAAAAAAACCTGCTTAGATAATAAATAAAATAAAGTTAAATCAGTTTGATCGAATCCGTCACTACATTTGATAAGCATTGAACTGAAAACTAACTTACTAACACTTTCACCTTAAAGAGATAAATCAACAGTAATTTAATCCAAATCTTAATAGTTTCTCGTTCCAAGTACATATTTACTATTACCATTATAGTTAGACCGTTTACCTTCTCAACATATTTCATTGGACAAACTTTGCGCAGTGGTATTGGCTAAGCAGCTTTGGAAAAGTTTCAGACTTTGTATCAGGAATTTAATCTGACCATCGGTCAATTAAGATTAAGGTTAAAACCTCAGAATAGGACGGTTCATTGAAAACTTATGTTGTTGTTGTGGACAATGTGTCAGACTGACATGTCCGCGTGATCGATGAACTAGAACAGGTTATCTTAGAAATGTGTGATCTTTTAAATCAAAATTGGTATTTAACTCATTCCTCTTCAAATACATTTTGTATGAGTCGTGTTGCCAACTGTGATGCAAAAAGGCCTTTTCCTTATAAGCGAGTTTTACAAAATTCTTCGTCTCCATTCGAACAAATATATTCATTAGAACAAATCTTGCAAGTTGCGTAAATATTCGATCAAGTGATAGACCCACAGTGACCTGATACATATGCCAAAAAACAAGAATATCTTTCCCCACTTAGGTCATATTAATGATCCACTAAAGCGACCACTATTCATGTTAATTAGTAGTTCTTTTATTGGTCTATTATCGTATCCATACTTACTAATATTATAAATGGGAAAGTGTGTCTGTCTGTCTGTATGTTTGTCCACCTTTCACGGCAAAACGGAGCGACGAATTGACGTGATTTTTTAAGTGGAGATAGTTGAAGGGATGGAGAGTAACATAGGCTACTTTTTGTCTCTTTCTAACGCGAGCGAAGCCGCGGGCAAAAGCTAGTAAACTAATAATATTAACGTATAATAAAACCTATAAAAAAGAATTTATTTGCGATAGCGGGCGAAAGCCGAGCTGTAACTATCGATATATTATTATATATACTATCAAATAGGAATTAATTATAGAATCAAGAGGTACTGTGCGAAAATCAATGACTATTACTTAATTAATATGCAACAAAGGTTTAATTCTACCAGAATTTAAATCAATTCTTGGATGCAAGATGCTCCACAGCTTTCCCTCCCTCTAAAATATTCTCATACAGAAGATACAGTAAAATGTAAAGTGCCACCTAAAACTTATACTCGATATAAGTTTCACCCCTTCAAAACGAATTTTCAGAAGATATTGAATCGTCGAACACAAAATGAATTTTTCAAGAACCATCGAATAAAAACTTTAGCAAACCATTATCAATGTTGTTTTCAAACTCAAACGGGACGCGACGACATTTTCACAAATTACCGTGTTCTCGAAATTCATCGAGCGCGTCCTATTTATTGTTTGAACTTTCATATCAAAGCTGTATAGTAATTAAAAAATATATTATCTGAGTTTTAAGGTCGACGAAATATTTACACGTAGGTTTGACCTATTTCATAATCATCTATAACTGTATTTTTATAGTACAGACTGGCTTAGAACCTTTTCTGTCCTATGTATAAAGTTTAAGAGCTTACAATTATCTAATAGATGAGATGAGTAGGGTCTACGCAAGTGTCAAAACAGCGTAGCAGATGCTACGAGTAATTTTATTTCTCGTAGCATCTACGTAGGCTGTAGTTTTAGTATCTGTATTGTTATACTAACACTTATTTTCACATTATCCATTTTTTGTCTATTTAGAACCTACGTGTTTAAGCTCTGGAACACAAAACAAGACATGCCAATCCAAATAATGTAGAAATTTTTCAATATTCAGTCATGCGTTTTACCAAGTTAATAGATTAAAAAAATTGAACATTTAGACTTTAAACAGTTGCAGTCACGTTTTAGGTACTTCTAGAAAAGTTTGGTATCTGTTACTAATCTTGAAATTAATAGTCTTTTTAACATCCGAATTATCTATCACAAGACAAAAAACGGACCTAGTTGCTGCTTTTCGTTAACATTATTTTAGTACCTTTCAGTTTGTAAGATTATTTAAGTCTTTTTTTTTAATATGATATAATTACGGTTTTTAACAATCAATTTTACGTTATTCATATATTTTTAAATATGTAAACAACACTTTTTAAAATATTTAATATGAGCTGCGTTTAAATGTACGTTGATTAAAATATATTTAGTAGTTGATTGCAAATTATTTTTGATCCACGTTCGATACAATCCGAGCCACAGTGCAATCCCTTTATCTATTGTGCTCTATCCTGCCTTGAAGTACGGGCTGTACTGTATATGTACCTCTTCCCATTCCCAGCTTAATAAAACTTGACTACTTGACTTGCTAAACTTGACTTGTTTTTGATCCGAGTGAATGTTGCTGGCATAGTGTACCTGTGTTTATCGAATCGTAGTCTTAAGAAAAAACATCTAACAAAATAAATAATAAGTAGGTCGGTATCAGTGTTTGTTTTTCGTAGAAAAATCCTACAAAATTTTATGCCTACTTCTACATTTACATATTATAGAAGTGCTCTTTCCTATGGTAATGTGGTGTGTTTGGAAAAATAAATTCTACTTAGTTTGGAAAAATAAATTCTACTTAGTTACATACTTTCTTTCGTCATCCATTTATTATTTGAAAGCTCATAACAATTTAGGTATGTATTTCCATCATTACCCAAAATCTGCTTAACTTTTTCAGGCTTACTTTTTAAAAATGTTTAAAAAAAAATATTTACTTACTTAAGTATTTTTTTTATATTTATGTTATTGTTTTGTTTTACGATACGCTTACTAACGGTATTTATTATTCCCCAAAGTGTTGATCTCTAACACGGATTAAACGTTAGATATGTTAGACAAAGTGATTTATACTCCAAAATTACTAGAGAGCAAAACCTTTCCGTTTAATATTAAGTAAAATATTCCCCAGAGAACAAACGGTATCTACCCTTAAAGGAACTTCCGAAACCAATTTTGAAACAAGGATTTATTTAGCCAAATAGGCAGATTTTAGAACACAGACTTCCGTGTTCTAAAATAATATAAAAGCTTCAGCCCACGCTTCAGAACACGTGATAGGTGACAGGCTACGTTTAATTGTATCATTATACAATTAAACGTAGCCTGGCCACGTTTAATTGTATCATTATTCAATTAAACGTAGCCTGTCACACTAAGGAACTAAACAAAAAGAGAGAAAGAATAAATAAAACAACGTCCACAGTTTTGTCTACTAGCGACTCGTTCCTACTTCACAAATCTTTGAAAATCTCAGTTTTTGTCTATTATACACATGTATTACATATCTAAACTTCCTTTTTAGGGTTTCGTAGTCAACTAGGAACCCTTATAGTTTCGCCATGTCTGTCTGTCCGCCCTCGCTTAATCTCTGTGACCGTTAGCACTACCTAGGAGCTGAAATTTGGTATCAATATATCAATCACGCCGACAAAGTGGTAAAATAAAAATTGGATAAAAATGTTTTATTATGGTAGTGGGACCTCGGACCTATATGTTAAGTGGGAAGAGTTTTTTTTTTTAATTTCAACCCTTACGTGTGATATATTGTTGGATAGGTATTTAAAAATGAATAGGGGTTTACTAAAAAAAAAGTAAAAAAACATTTTTTGATAATGTCAATAATTTCGAAAATAATCGCTCCAAAAGTAAAAAACAATGTGTGTCCCCACCCCTGACTTTTGAACCATAAGTTTAAAAAAGTATGAAAAAAATCTGGAAAGTAGAACTTTATAAGGACTTTCTAGAAAATTTATTTTGAACTTGATGGAAAAATCAGTTTTTGTACAAAAAAGACAAAAAAGTTTTACAAAATAATTTCTGCGTACTTAGCATGTCAACGTAACAAATAATCTTTTTTTAAACTCATAGGTGGGAACACTTATTGTGACGGATGGGAAACTACAGAACCCTACACTGAGGTTTTTTAATTACTTTTATTGTTGAAAATTACATTCAAATTCGGTTCGCTGTTCAAAAGATCTTAGCTTGCAAACAGACAGCAAAACGCTTCCCGTTTTTATTTTATTCTATGTAAGGATTGACAAATATGTTGTATTGAATGGAATAAATAATAAAATGAAAACAGGTTTTTTTTTTGGTGAGTGGGAAATCATCCAATGACTGCTCCCGTCCTGGGTGCGGCGGGAGGGCGTGTCAGACTCTTACTGACTAAAACCCACTCATGTTTCTTCGATTGCCTTTTATGTTCCAGGGTCACGGTAACTGTTATAAACATAACATTCCGCAACACATAACATTCCGCAACATGAAAATGGGTTGATACTGTTCATAGAAACTTCAAGTCGCGAGCATAGTCAGTCGTTGACTTCACAGCGTCAGTGACCATAAACATCGCAAATGGTTCGAGAAGTCGTCGTCAGTGTCGGGCAAGCATAAGAATCGGTAATTTGCCACACTGTACGCGCTCACGTTCATATACCATTTCCCCTGCTAACCTTGATGTTTGGATTCTACGGATTTATCCATATAAATATTGTAAATGCGATTTAAAACATTTCTTGTTATGATATGCAGGTTAGGACTTACATTTTGAACCAAAATTTATTTATTTCTATTGTTACTTCACAAATCAAATGTATCTTAGTCTTGTCATTCACAGACATGCTTCTATTTGCTGAAATGCAACAAGTTATCACTTACATGAACACAATTTATTATCAACGAGATAGTTTCGTCCCCTCGCCATTTACCCACGACGCTTCGTCTCCTCAAACGTTGAGTGGAAAAAATACTTCAATTTCGGATGTCAGCGACTTTGATTTTGTTTGATGGCCGCCGATTTCCGAAGTTAAAATATTTTTTTCCTTTTAAGTTTTAGAAATCGTTTTTTTAAGGAGTTGATATTTTTAATTTTTGTTCCTTTACGGTAACACAGATTGACGCGACACCTGTTTGACGGAAAAAGGCTCGTGTATTTTAAAACAAAATATGACGCTAGGAGTGACAATGCAAAGGACTCCACTTTCCGAACTGCCTGGCAACGTTTTCAGCCACACATTGCCAAACGAAAATCACATATCCATTATAAAATATATGTATTTCTGCGAACGTTGACGGTTGATATAACATATTGAAACTTGTTAAATAACCACATGAATGTGGAAACTAAGTTATGCGAATTTAAACATAATAGAAATTATTCATTGAAATGGAAAACGAACACCAACATAGCCTGAAGGATATATTATTACATGCTAATGAAAAATAAATCAATGATTGAAATACGGAAACTGTAAAGTCTGAAACTAACATATTATTGCAATAATTCAGCTCCTAATCGCCCACACTACCTCGGGTATAATAGACCAACAAAGGGGAAATAGCGATATCATCACATTCGTCATGTAGGTGAGTGATACTCGCAGCTCGAGACTGAAAGGCATTGCCACGCTTGGGATTACAATCATCCTAACTAATATTCTAAATCTGAATTTTCTCGCTTTAGCTTTTTTTACACGTTGTCAGGGATATAAAAACATAATAGTTTAATCATAGTTACTACTTTCATGTCTATTTTCGATCAGGGTCAACCAAAGACTATAGAATATCAGAAGTAAGAGCTTTTACCTGCTCCTTATAATAAATTATGTCTAAAATTCTGAGCAACGATTTGTATTAAAATTAGTGTTCCTTAATAACACTTACTACTACGCTGCTATTTTGGGCTTCCCAAAGCAGTCTTTAAGAGGATTTAATAAACTCATCTTGTACTAACGAGAAGGAAATTATAATTAATCAGAAGCAGAACAGCGGATATCTGTCAGCCTTGGTAATAATGAGCAACATGATATTACGTGTAACAAATCCTATTATTCATTTTGAAACGAGTTTTAAAGTTTCTTTAAATATGGTGTGTCATGTAATAATGATGTGTAATTGTGTACCCTACTATAATTTTTAATCATGAAAAATGCATAGATAGAAAAAGAAAACAGTAATTTTACACTAAATATGTGTGAAGCATGCATAGTCCTACAATTTCATCGGTCAAACATGAACTCACTCAGCTATACACACGGCCCAACAATCCGCAACTTTTACGCACTGCATTACATGCCGCACACATGTGTGTGTACACATACGCCGGCTATTTGCATGTTTTCATGTTCGGCTTTTTGTAATTCTGTCTGTGCCTTATTACCTGTTTGGTTATAAAATAAAATATTTATTTATATTTTTTAGTAACTATCCACCCGTTTGTTAGCGGATTGGAATATTCTTGATACAGTTGAAAAATAATGATCATTTTTACATAAAATATTCCCAACGAATATTTTTCTATACCTAACTTATTAGATTCTCAATTGACAGTGACTACCCCTTAACGATCTTGGGGCTCAAGTTATTATGACCTTTCTCCGGTCGAAATATATTGGCAGTTATAAATTAGGTGCCTCAGATTCATACCCGTTGAATGTAAGGGTGATTCAATTACACAAATAGATACTTCTTGGTATCGACGACCATGGTTCCAAGTTTCTATCAATATGAATGTCGATATATGATATGGGTTAAATTGTAGGAATGTCTTATCTATCTCCTACATATACGGACCCAAATCAAAGTTGGGACAACTTGAACTATTATTTCAAGTAAAATCATAGTTTAGAATTATGATAGCGTAGCATCTATTTGAATTCGAAATTTTGACGAGTAAGATGTTATTTTGATAACTACTCAATTTGTCTACATTACTTACGTAAAATATTCCTTTATGTCTAGAATGAAGATAATAATAATGAGTTATTTATCTTGCGTGGCATTATCACGACCGACTATTTACAAATGCCTACATACTACTATTTTATAGCCAGCAACAAATCTGCAAGCTTTGATCATTTCACACTTGATAGCAATATGTCTCATGTCTACGAAATTAATTGGGCAATATCTATTTGGCTTTCTGATGGGTTAAATCAGGGTAAATACAAATGCAACGCGGTTTAAAATCTCTACGCTGTGCTATTGTGAGACACAGATGTGGGGCTCAGCATTAAACCGTATTTTATTTTTGGATGCATATGTTTCAGCCTATAAGCAGACAATAGAACGACTGCGTTGACATATGTAGCATTCTAGAACGACTGAGTAATCAACTAAATACGAACACTGTGCTATCTGAAATTATGCGGGAATATGGCAGACTATTTAGAGCAAAGTTCTCGAATATCGAAGAGGCATCACATGCCAGCACTAGACTAGCGAATACTAGACGTCGATATGAAAGATATTCTGTAGCGTGTTCTAGTTAATAACTGCAACTATTGACAGACGTTTTCAATCTCTTCTTAGTTCTTGGCATAATAGCCGAATGTGTTTGTTTAAAACAGTTGATTTTTGCTTCACTTGAATTTTATCTGTCTATCAGTCTTTGCGTAATATGTTTATCTTTTTTTATTTTGCTGAAGAATATATTCTGCAGCATGTTCCATATTTCTTTATCCCCTTGTTCTACCGCGCAGCCAGTGTAAGGCTTCAAATTATTAATGTTCTACTTCTTCCTCATTCATTGAACAAGGAAATATTCTGAGTGAACAATACATACCTGAAAGGGTTTGATAAGATTAAAATCCGCTCAGAGCATACGCCAATCACGGGTTGTAGACACTGATATAGTGAGAGCAAAGCCTTGTTACATTTAATAAACATAGCCCAAGCTGTGACCCATGTGTAAGACGCAAGTAGGTTACAACAGCTGTTAGGGAACCCTGTTTCAACTTAGAAAGTATTGTAGAAGAGAAAGTATAAGTAGTTTAGAAATTGTGATAAAAAGGAACACTAGTTTCCCGCATACCCCGCTCAACATTATGTAATTATGATTAGATTTGTAATTCCCTGTTAAGTGTATGGCGTATAAGAAGACCATGAGGTTTATTTACATTAATGTCAAGACAGAAATTTTAAAATGTTTTGATTGTGCAAGCTGTATATCTACTTGTTAACAGAACAACAACGCTATTTGTTGTCAATAGCCCCATGATGTTATAAGTATAAAAGTGTAGATAGGTTACCCAAACGAAATTCTATCTTTAAAAACGGCACACTAACGCACACATACATTACACGTCAAAGGAGGATGACGTGATTGAAGTAGTGCGAGTGAAAAAGAGATAAACGTCAAATGTCAACGCAATACTCAGTATCATGTTTGTCAATTGGCAAACTCTTAATGTGCCACTTTTTGACTGCATATAACCTATCTACACTTTTTTACTTATAACATCATTGCAATAGCTGCAAACTTTAATAAGAGAAATTCAAATACTCAATACTTACCTAAATATAATGATCACGCAATCTTAAAACAAATATATTAATGAGACGATCAGAATCAAACTTTATTAATTATATTCTCTCTTACAAAATCAATATTCAAAATTGTACATGAACTTTGATTTGTTGAAGCAGAGAAAACCAGAGATAGTCCTTCAAGATTCTATCTTATTTGTCTAGGATTTTCTTGTACCATTTCTTATAAAATAAATATAAGGGTCTCTAGCTTATCTTTCGGTAAGGTAATGGCTGTCAAGTGCCTTCTGCGGTCAAAGGTTACTTGAGCTAACCCTGTGCGTATAACCCTATAACCTACAAAGTCGGGAACTGTAGCCAAGTATTTAGTTCACTGAGGAAGAGAGAGTCGTTATCCGTTTGTCCGAACTTAAAAGGGTAATTACCATGTGGTTAATTGAGCCATCAAATGGCCATCTTCGATATTTACGTTCAGGACATTCATCCATTTGGAAGATTTCGATTAGCGGACGTTTATAATTGCTCAGATTGCAACCCTATTGTTGTGAAATGGAAAAGCTTTTACTGCCTTTTGTTTAAGGTCAAAATAAGTTATTATCTTCTGAGTTCAAATGGTTTGAGTACTTAAAAGAGTCGCAGGCACTTGGTTTGCAAAATATCTTCTAAAAGTATACAGTTATAATGACAATATTGACTTTCTACGACGAAATTAATAATGTAGGTAGCGATTTTCAGAAGTCTAAAAAAGAAGGGTTTCTCGAGAATGCGCTAAAATTTGCTGAAGAGGCCAAGTTTCTAGCTTAAATCGAGTTTGTACGTTTTACAATAAACGTAGAAGAATAATTTTGTGTGCAATTTTGTTACAAAAAATCACTTCTATTCTGTTCCACTCCAATATATAATAAGTGTTAATAAAATCGTCAACATTTTGAAATGCATGTCATGTACGTGAAGATCAGACAGTTCGAAAAGCAGGCGGCCTGCCTAATCCTCCGAGACGAATAATTAATTAAATTAGAGAAAAGACACAGACAGACTGATTATAACAATTTTATCTGAGCGTTAAATTTATTTTCAATGAAATCCAATTAAAACCCATCCATCAGATGTCCCGTGAATCTGGAACAAACAGATTATAATTTATGGAAACTGTTGTTTGTGATGTGATGTCTGAGATATAAACTTTCTTGATTTTTTTTTGAGATTCTTCCTCTCATAATGTCCGTAAAATCTTAAGATTTGAAGTGGAATGCTTTTTAGATAGAAAAGAAAAACAGAAAAATATAAGAAACAAATATCGCCAATGTCCTTGGTCATGTTTTATTGTGTTGTTGTGTTCTTATACTTTCAATGTTATTCAATTATCTCCAAGTTAATTGAAGAAGTGTTCTTATTGTGTATATGTACAAAACATACAGTGTACCTATTGGAATAAGTTCTATTATATAAAGGCACTAAATAACTTTGTTTGTTTGATTGTAATGAATGGGCTCAAAAGCTACTGGACCGATTTTAAAAATTCTTTCAGCATTATAAAGCTACATTGTCCACGAGTAACATAGGCTATGTAATATCACGCTATGTCCCACGGGAGCGGGGCAGTAACCAAAAACCTAATGTAACGTGGGTGAAGCCGCGAGGAACAGCTAGTTACAAATACATTGATAAAAGTTAAATAGAAGCTTAAATGAGCTAAATTTCAAATAAATTCTTCCTTCCTGTAATTTGAGTAGATACTCTTCCCGTCCATTTCGAAATCAAATTTCACTTCATTCCGATAAAGTGATTGATTTTCAACGAGATATTTAACTATTAACTGTCCTGCTAAGCTATATAAGTACATCTATAGCTTGTAGCAACATAATTATTAGACGACTAGGAAACCTACAGGGGTATACCGCCGTTTACCCGAATTTTATTTGCCCTAATATCATTTGCCATAATAGTCAACAGCCATAATATCATACGACATAATACTCATTTGCCCTACTCTCATTTGCCATATTAGTCACGTGCCAGAATCATTGTTTCCCATAAAGTCACTTACCATAATATCATTTGTCATAATCATTGTAAGCCCTAATTATCACATGCCCTAATTATCACATGCCATAATTATGATATGCCATAACATAATTTGCCATCGACATCGGGTGTGTAACGGTTGTTTATATCAAGAGAAATTGGATGCAATTTGGACTTTAGGGCACCCCGACTCGGACAGGTTAGGTTAGAAGGGGATGGCGGGGTCGTGTGAGCGAGCGAAGCGAGCGAATAGACCCCGCCATCCCCTTCGTGGTTATTTTTTTATAAACCACACAGAAGTAGGAGCCCCGCGAAGCGGGGCTTTGTCGACCTAGCCCACCATCAACCATGCACAGAAAAAAAAAACCATTACGGGGCTTAAATATTTGTTTAAAACTTGTTATGCCATTTAAATATTATGCCATTTAAATATTATGTCTAATAATTATTATGGCACATAAAAATAAGGCAAACAATACTTATGGCATTCGTATCTTATGGTATCTAAAATTCGGGCAATTAAAAGTATGTCATATGTCTTTTAGGGCAAATGAAACATTCGGGCAAATGAAATTCGGGTAAATGAAATTCGGGAAAATGATGATTATGGCATATAATCTTCGGGCAAACAATAGACAACCAACCTACAGGTCTGACAGTACATGTTTGCGAAATAAATGTTATTTTTTATTATTCTCAACTTTTACTAAATAAGTACTTTTCTCTTTATCTTTTGTGTTAAATAGAAAAGTAATTCATTTATTCACACTCTAAATTCGTCATCTCGTTAAATGATTTATGAGAGACTGCTTAACGGAAGGTCTGAAAGTGGCGTGCGTCTAAATGGACATAAATATTTCACAAGTAAATTGAAACGGGAGTCGAGGGGGTCAACTCAGGTCCACGCCGGCAGGGGGTGGCGGCTTCTGATGAGTTGTCAGCAAAAAATGGCGTCAGTTGCCTTATTATTTATTGCTTATTTTTCATTCTAAAGCAAAAACGAGGAAAAGAAGACGAAGTGCGCAACACAAGATTAATGTATTCATTCAACTTAGATAATTTATTAGAGTTGAATTTGTATCACCATTTGCGCAATTGAACGTTGTAGATTTCGTGTTACCATTTCAATTTCAATACGATTGCCTGCCAAAGTGGAGGCGCAAAACAAAGTATTCAGAATTCCTTATTTCAACATTGAGGACAAGTTGTCAAGTCCACTTGGAGCAACTCAAACAAATGTATTCGAGAAAGCTGACGGTTATGGAAAAAGTTTGTTGATTATAAATTTTCTACAAAGGTTGTCAAACATTTTCCTTTCTATACAATTTTGTTTAAGTAAGTAAATATTACACAATTCACACGATAAATGAATAATTCTAAATCATAAACTGTTAGAAACTTTTGTGAGTTCTATAGGTATACACTCTTGGTTTAAAATATTATCCTTACAATTTTCTTATTGATTTAATCCTATAATTTTATTATTAATTTAATCTAATTGCTATTTTATTATTCTCAAATCATTTAATTAATATTGTAAACGCTAGCGCTACTTCCGGTTGACAACTTCCGTTACTTGTTGTTTTCTGTTTTAAAATTGGCGGGGAGAATATTAAAGATGGCGGGAAGTAGCGCGCGGGCAGCCAGACAGTTGTTCTAGAACTTGTGAGCTGTACAGACGTCTAGTAAAGTGTTCGGTGATGAAATTGTGTTTTCTCAGCAATAAACTGATTATTATTATAGTGTAATAAACTGATTTATACGTTTAAAAGGTGTTTCCATTTCTGAGCGTTTTACAGTTCAGAAGTGGGGTATAATCGTGATAGCGATTATAATATCGCCCTCGGTGAAAGGACTTACCGCCCATACAAGTGAGTAAATAACTATGATTTAATTATATTTTGTTTTCTTCTTTTTTTTTTGCAAACCAAAACTTTGAAAATAGAACTTAAAGAAGTTATAAATGCTTGTTTGTACACGAAAACAAGTCTAATGTTAACTTTCGGCACATAATTAATTTTTTATTCATAAACATAGGAAAATTAATGCTAATTTGTAACTGTAACATATTTTAGAAGGTTGTGCAGATACCTGTTTTTTTTTCTTTCTGTGTGTCTTGGTTTTAAAAAAAAGTGGTGAAATAATACGGTGATTTATGCAATTGCTGATTTGATTTAATACTAACGCTAAAAAGTATTAAGTACCTACATAATTATAAGTGTACTTACATACACTAGCTTGGAAGTATTTACCTACCCTACACTTTTTACTATTTTGGTTTGTATTTCATTCTGATTTCATTATTATTACTATGGCTTTATCTTTTAACTTTTGTTGTATCTCCTCTTAAAGCTGTAATTAACAAAAGTAATTTTATTATATTTTGTTATAAAACCATAATACAAATACTAAGCTAGAATAATACTTTATAATAATAAAATCAACACAAATTGATACCTAATAACCCTTGTTAAGTTATAGAACAACTGCTTTTGTGATTAATTGTAATTTTCAGAAAACCATGGGTCGTAAAAGAAAGTCTACTCGGCGTATGGCACACTGTGATGATTCAACGCAGAGTGAATCTGGCTCTCCAGTACGGAGACATCGGAAGGTCAGACGGTCACGAACCCGTGACTTATCGAGAGACCCCAGCACTTCACGGCGCCGTGGAGCATCTAAGAAGCGTAGCAGGTCTAGGAGGCATCTTCGCTCGCCTCCAAGGCGTAGTGCATCGCGGAGGCGCGATGGTACTCGTGATCCGGGCACGCCTCCCAGGCGTAGTGGTCCGCGGAGCCGCGACAGCGCATGTGATCCTGGCACGCATCAAAGGCGCGATATGTCGCGACATCGTGATATCTCTCCATGTCCTGAGGGAGTGCAAGATAGTCTCCCACTCCAAGATGATGCAGCAAGAATTTGTCAGCCTACTGCTGCACCAGCGGCTACACCTGCCGCTACACCAACAGTGAGTCAACCTCAAATTACTTTTAGTGATTCTAATGCTAACGTTTTGGTTTCGTTTTTTAAAGAGCTTGTTCAGACCATGAAAACAGATTGAGGTAATGAGCGTTATCCAGTAATGAATGTTATTCCAGAGTTTGACCCTACCAAGCGAAATCAAACTATTGAGACTTGGCTATTAAAGGTTAATGAGTGTGCCGCAATTTATAATTGGACTGAGAGGCAAACTATTCATTATGCTCTGCCAAAATTATCGGGTTTGGCACAAAAATGGTACCAAGGCTTACCTAGTTTACTGTTTTCATGGACTGAATGGCAGGATAAGTTGAAAACGGCGTTCCCAAGCGATGAGAACTATGGACAGTTGTTAACGGATATGCTAGCTTGCAGGGCTCGATTTGGCGACTCTTTAGAAGAATATTTTTATCAAAAGATAGTATTGTTAAATCGCTGCAATATTATTGGTAAAAATGCCATAGATTGCATTTTATTTGGGATCGATGATAGATCAGTTAGAACTAGTGCTGAAGCAACACAGTTTACAGAACCCGATAAATTATTAGTTTATTTAAGGAATGTTCGGTCCACCAGGAATCCTGAGAAGCCAAATCGATCCATGTCGGTTAACAATAGTGACAATAAACAAATTCGACCAATCAAATCCAGTCAGAATGTATCCGATGTTAAAAGTAACCGATCTTATAAGCTGACAAAATGTTTCAATTGTGGAGACGAAGGTCATCCCTATTTCTTGTGTAAAAAGCCGATCATACGTTGTGAGAGTTGTCATAAAGTAGGCCATAGTGCCAATAATTGTCCGGGAAAGACTGAACCCAAAACCAACGATAGCAATAATAAAACAGTGTTACTTATTTCGAAAGAGCACGATAATGAAGCAAAGTATTTTAAGGTCGTCAGTATTAATGGTCAAAATCTTGATTGCTACGTTGATTTTGGAAGTCAATGTACCATGATACGCGAATCATTTGCCAAAAATTTAGTTAATACGTGGTCAGTATCTAACCTTCCTGTTATAAGAGGATTCGGAAATAGTACAGTAAACTGTTTAGGCAAGTGTGTTCTTGAGCTAGAGATAGATTTGGTCAAAGCTTCCGTAGAGGTCCTTGTCGTTCCTGATCATCTTTTGCAAGTGCCTTTGTTAATAGGACAAACATTCACAGAACAAGAACACATAGTAATTTACAAAACCAACAACGAGTTGAAAATATTTAATAACTCAATAGCCAGTGTCAATTTATATGTTAGTAATTCAATAACTGTAAAGGGACTGACTATTCTGGAAGTTTACCCAAAGCCCGATTACACTGGAGATCTATTTATCGAACCAAGTCTTTGCCAAGATCCCCTAAAATCTTATGAAATAGTACAAAGCTTAATTCGAATGACTAATAGTCGTGGCCATATCGTTATAAAGGGACTCGGTCCTGAGTTTGTTTTAACTAGAGACTTGTTGTTGCTTCGCGCACTGCCGTTGAATGAGTTGAATTTACAATCGGTAGATGTTAATAAGATCGAACATTGCCCTGATAATAATAATATAATTAAAATTGAAATGGAATCAATACAAGTAGACCATTCTATTGGTTCTGATAACATATTAAAATTAACTGAGCTGTTGAACAATTTTAGAGAATGTTTTGCTTTTTCAAGTAAAGAATTAGGTTGCATAACTGGAACTGAAATGAACATTAGGCTCAATGATAGCACACCCGTGGTTTATAGACCCTATAGGTTGTCCCATTCAGAGCGTCAGATAGTTCGCGATATTGTGAATGAACTAGAAAGCTCGGATATAATTAGGGAATCGTCTTCTGATTATGCTTCACCAATTGTTCTTGTACGAAAGAAGTCTGGTGATCACCGACTTTGTATCGACTTTAGGGCACTTAATAAAAAGACGATAAAGGAACACTACCCTCTGCCCCGTATAGACGACCAATTAGATAATCTTTCGGGATATAAATATTATACTTCTTTGGACCTCGCTTCTGGATATTACCAAATTCCATTGGCCGAACCTTCAAAACGTTATACAGCATTCATAACGCCCGACGGACATTATGAATTTAACCGCATGCCGTTTGGGCTCGTCAATGCTCCGTCCACATTTCAAAGGACCATCAACAGTATTTTGGGAAATGCAAGGTTCAAAGAGGCTTTTGCATATATGGATGACGTAATAGTACCATCTCGAACTATAGACGAGGGATTACAAAAACTTTATAACATACTACACTTGTTTCGCTCTTCCGGCATAACACTTAATCTGTCAAAATGTAATTTCTTAAAACAATCGATCGAATACCTAGGTTTTGAAGTAACAGAATCAGGCATTAAACCCGGCAAGAAAAAAATTGAAGCAGTAGATAAATTTCCTAGACCTTCAGACCAACATAGGGTCAGACAATTTTTGGGACTAGCTAGCTTTTTCAGAAGATTTATCAAGGGGTTTTCAATTATTGCCAAACCATTGACACATCTTTTGAAAAAGGATACAGCATGGAAATGGGGTGACGCAGAAGAATCTGCATTTTTAACACTAAAAGAAGAACTAGTCAAACGCCCTATACTTTCATTTTATAATCCTAAATTTGAAACCCAGTTACATACTGATGCTTCCAAAATTGGTGTTGCCGGAATAGTAATGCAGAGACCAAATAAAGCATCCCCATTTAGTGCGGTAGCGTATTATAGTAGGCAAACTTCTCCTGAAGAATCCAAACTTACCTCTTATGATTTAGAAACGTTAGCGGTCGTGACCTCTTTACAGCGGTTCAGAGTGTATCTTTTAGGCATTCCGTTCACTATAGTTACGGATTGTAATTCTCTTCGCGCGACTTTTGAGAAAAAAGACACAATACCAAGAGTGGCGCGATGGTGGAATGTTATACAGGAGTTTGATTTTAATATTATTTATAAACCTGGCACAGCTATGACACACGTGGATGCGCTCAGCCGTAATCCTATTCAATTAGACCAGATGGAATTATGCGTTGGGCATGTCGATACTGACTGGGTAGCTACGGTACAACTCAACGATCCTGAACTGCAACGAATCATTTCAATTTTGAATGATAATGAAAATGATAATGTGGTAGAGATCAAAAATAATTTTATAGTTAAAAGAGGATTATTATACAGGAAGACTGAAGACGGAGATCGTTGGGTTGTTCCTAAAGGTGTCCGATGGCAAGTCTTGAAATCGAACCATGACGAAATCGGACACTTCGGTTTTGACAAAACTTTAGAGATTATTAAGAATAAGTATTGGTTTCCTAAAATGAGAAAATTCATAAAAAAATATGTACAATCTTGCCTAGAATGCGCTCATGCTAAAATACCATCCGGAAAGAGAGCAGGAAAATTACATCCTATCGAGAAAATTGATAAGCCATTTCACACAATACACATAGACCACCTAGGCCCTTTTGTCCGAAGTAGGCGTAGAAATACTTATCTTCTATTAATAATTGATGCATTTACGAAGTTTGTCATACTTGTGCCAGTTAAAAGTACTAAATCTATTCATTCTATCGCTGCAATGAAAAACTACTTTCACACATTTAGTGTGCCGAAACGTATCATTTCTGATCGCGGAACTTCATTCACATCTAAAAATTTTCAAGAATATTTAAACTCGTTAGGCGTAAAGCATATTATGAACGCTGTAGCGACGCCGCGAGCTAATGGTCAGGTCGAGCGGTATAACCGGACAGTTTTAGCAGCACTAACAGCTACAAATCTTGGCAAACCAGATAACTTATGGGACGAGTGCGTATCTGAAATTCAATGGGGACTAAATAATACGCAAAATAAGGGTACCGGGAAAAGCCCCGCTCAGGCCTTGTTTGGTCTTGATTTGGTAGGCACGTCAGGCTCATTATTACAGCTTAGCGTCACAGATGATCAAGACCATAGCGATAATTCCATAGAAAACATTAGAAGAGAGATGACAGAACATATAAAAGATGATCAGGATAGACAGAAGCAACGGTTTGATAAGGCTAGAAAGGAAGTAGCATATAGCATAGGCGATTTAGTTAGGGTAGAAAGAGAGATTCCGTCAACTGGTAATAGTAGAAAATTAATTCCAAAACTTAGAGGTCCATATCGTATAAAAGAAGTTCTAAATAATGATCGATATGTTATTGAAGACACACCATTATCCAAGAAAGGCAACCGAAATTTTAGTGGTATTTTCTCCGTAGACAAAATCCATCCTTGGATGGTATTTAATAGAGCAGATACAGAGTCTGATACTTCAAATAATGAAGAAACTGATGAGGTAGAAGTAAGTTAAGAAAGATGTTAGGATATGCCTGAGGCCTCAATATCTTTGTGACTATTAAAATGAACGATATTAACTAGCATAAGGGGCGTGACTGAGGACATGTATGGGGCCTTAGTTACGTTGAAAGGACGTGTATGATATGTGACTTTAACGTTTTACTTTTAAGATAAGCTATTTACTGGCCTGACTGAGAATATGTATGAGGTCTCAGTTGGGACAGATATTAAGGACATGTATGGGGCCTTAATATCTTAGTGTTTAAATTAGATAACAAGTGGCTTGACTGAGAATATGTATGAGGTCTCAGTTGGGACAGATATTAAGGACATGTATGGGGCCTTAATATCTTAGTATCTAAATTAGATAACAAGTGGCCTGACTGAGAATATGTCTGAGGTCTCAGTCGGGACAGATATTAAGGATATGTATGAGGTCTTAATATCTTATGTTAATTGATAATAATTATACTAACACAATTATTCAACATTGTCAATTTATGATTTAAAATTTATTAGTCAGCAATTAAATCTGTGTGAATTTATTTACATTATATTAGGTTTTAATTACGATAATTAGTAACATTTGTAAAATTGTGCTGCTGGGACGGGAAATATGCCAGGAAAGGCCGACTGTTAGAAACTTTTGTGAGTTCTATAGGTATACACTCTTGGTTTAAAATATTATCCTTACAATTTTCTTATTGATTTAATCCTATAATTTTATTATTAATTTAATCTAATTGCTATTTTATTATTCTCAAATCATTTAATTAATATTGTAAACGCTAGCGCTACTTCCGGTTGACAACTTCCGTTACTTGTTGTTTTCTGTTTTAAAATTGGCGGGGAGAATATTAAAGATGGCGGGAAGTAGCGCGCGGGCAGCCAGACAGTTGTTCTAGAACTTGTGAGCTGTACAGACGTCTAGTAAAGTGTTCGGTGATGAAATTGTGTTTTCTCAGCAATAAACTGATTATTATTATAGTGTAATAAACTGATTTATACGTTTAAAAGGTGTTTCCATTTCTGAGCGTTTTACAAAACGTATAAATAAACAACATTCCCTTTGCTGACTGATTTACTGACACCCGTAAAGAGGTTTTTTTTTCTGAATACTTGATAAACAAGTTTTGTTGCAAACGTACGTATAAAAGACTGAAATTTCGTCTAAATGTTTGTTTGGAGTACCCCTAGCATTGATTGAACAAACACATATTTGGGCAGGTGTGAATTTGTAAGGGAGTAGGTATGTTATTTGCCTGACTGGATATCCGGACAACATCCTGTTTTATATAAATATAATGTAATAAAACACTATTTGAATAGTTTGCGATAAGAAGTCGACTCCTTCGTAGTCATAAGAGGAATATAAATCAGAAAGACCCACATAATAAGCAATTTCACAAATATTGGGGAAATATCACATGATATGATAATCCTTGTTAGCTCAGACATTATGTACGAGGCTTGAATAAATTGAGACAGGCTCGTATGTCGACATGACGGCTCTAGGAAATTGATATTTTAGATATTTGGTATTTGAAGAGCATTGTTATTTGACGGCAGATAACTATTAGGTATGAAGCTACTCGCTCGTAGATATAATAATATTGGACTAGGTATATTTTCTACGTTTTATTATTGGAATTTATTGTCAATACCTAAAAGCCGTTTACTACCAACGGCACGTTTCCACAACGTTTTTCTTAGATCCTCTTTTGATTTATAAATGTATCTCAGTACTATATCATTTTAGAGTAAATATACAGAATATGTATTTGTACCAGAATTGTTTATGTATGTACATAGAATATGTAAATAAAATGTTGATGACAGAGAAGGAAACACATAAAACACTTTGTCATTATTTATTGCTCCATTAACATTAGGATACAATGAGTGTCTCCAAAATGTACAGATGACGTTCTATTTCACTGAGGTAACAAAGAAGTCGAGAGCGCGACGCTACTCACTAATATCCACTTTGTAAATAGAATAGAGTCTAGCTGACTAATGCTTATTTGGAGGTAACTAATTATTCCGTCAATAGGATTTATCGACAAGGCCAGAAGCTATTATGTAGTCTCTTTTGTAAATATCTTTCGGATCAAGTAAAAAGGAATGATTGTTTTTATTTCGATGGCAAGAGCTTGCTTATCACTTTGTGAACATAAACGAAATGTTCAGTGAGGTATATTATGTCAGCTGTAACGATTACAGCTGGAGCAAGGTTAGCTATGAGCTATGAAATGTTATTAAAACAATAGAACAAATATATGCATTGTACGTCAACGCCTACTTTACATATAAATAATAAAATATTTACAAACTTTGCACTTACCTTGAAACTGAACAGGTTTGAAATTGCGTAGGTACTCATACCTACTTATACTTACCTATGGTTTGAGTTGAAATAATATCTGGAAGCAATTATAAGTTTGAATAAATTGAATTACCTATTGTTAATGCCAAATCTAAGGATTGATGTTTCAAGTTTCAATAGCCAAAGTGCCAAATAAACCTTTTCAGAAGAATAATTAGGAAGTTTTGAAAGCTTTTCAATGGATTATTTGCCGATACCTCAAATGAATACCTAAAATGGTATTAATTTCTTACGTAAGAAGTACTCGTGTATTTCAAAGCATTTCTATTAATATAATAAAAAAAAATATTATCCTATATACCTAGCTAGATGAGGAAGGCTGTGTAAACATAGACAAAGACAAGTTTGTGAATATTTACTTCTTAAAATAACACTATAAAAGTCTTGTATGATTACACTTAGATACTACAAGATTGAATGAAAGAAGACTGAAGTGTCTGTGCCAACGATATTTATGATATTTTAAAATAAACACAGAATTTATAGCAACGTTTTCTTAGTATCTAAAACAAATGGCAAAATCTGCCAGAAATTGTGTAAAAAACTGAAACAACTAAAACAAGTACACTTCACTCCAACGTCTGAAAATAAATGTGGGCAATTACTTTAATATAAACATTATAGCTATACAAGAAAATAAATGTTTCTGTTCGTCTGACAGTGTTTAAATTAATTTCTGCGCGTTCAACGTGCCGATATATTTTCATAGCTTGTGATTGGCACTTTTATTTATTTCTGGGTTTGTTTCTGTTTCACGGTGTATTGTTTTTGTGAGTGAGGTCTGAGAGAAGGGGCATACGGTAATTGTTTCGAACTTTAAGCGGTGTACATGATTCATTCTGTTTATGAACTTTTTCACTTTAAGAAACGTCAAATTTTGATGTTCTTCAGCTATTTTGCCGACATGACAGTAGTATCATAAAAATATTAACTTATCTTGCCTATCAAAATAAAACTAATACTAAACTGCAGCACTATATTACAAAGATATAGGCCATGTACACAAAGCTCAAGGTCGAACTGTCTAACACATCCGACAAGATGTTCAAACCAGCAACTACTTGTTGATAAAAGACTTTCTTAAGGAAAATGTTCCACTATTCCCTTCCTCAAACATAACGGCGAATACTTTGGCAAATGTATAAAGGAAAAATTAAAACACTCGGTGCAACACCATGAGCCAATGTAAAGAAATAAGTTCTCACTCAAACCCACGAGGAATAAGAAAACAAACAAGTGTACAACTTTGAGCTCATAAATCATAAAAAAGTCACATGGGTTCTCGACGCAGATGTAAATAGTAAACTTTCATAAAGTTGAAGGAAATACGTATTACTTTTAAAAGACTCATATTTTAACAGAATAATATATCATTTGCAAAGTGCCGATATATTATCTAGAGCAGACTGGTCGGGATCAGGAAGAGAGTTTTCATAATTATTCAAAATCGTATAGAAGGAATATCAAATCAGTACTTATTATGCATTCTCTACAGGTTATTAAAAATAGCGCGCCGTCACTTGTTATTTCTGTTTAGTACCAACCGTGCCACTTACAGCGAAGTACTTGCGACTCGGGAATCTAATCTAATTATTAAGTGAACGTGATATTTTACAGGCTAAGTTTAAAATAATAAGTAGGTGTTGAGCCTTTTGTTATGTTCTAAAAATGAATAAGGTGTTCTACTTTAAAAGGATGATTATAATAAATTACATTAACCATTACATCAGAGGATTTTTAAAGCACGACCAATACAGAATACATTTGTAGAATTACGACTAACATGTTTTGAGATGGTTGGTAATTCACATGACCGGAAAAGTGCTCTATTACAGGTCAGGACCGGAACAGTGCGAAAGAAAAGACCTCAACTAACATGGATATTTGAAGTTCAAAAAAAAGATACACCTGATATTGAGGTAGATCCAATGACGACCAAAAATAAACAGCTTTGAACTTTGAAGAATGATTAGTTTAGAAGTGATGACCCCAAACTAAAATAGAATAAGGCTGAAAGATGAAAAAACAATAAATTACTTTAAGTAATTCAGATTTTAGGCGAATAAATAAAAATGTGTAAGAAAATCGAATGAATAAAGAATACTTACTTACTACGCAAGATTAATGTTCTGTGTACACCTAACTAAGCATGAAAGTCTATTGAAAGTACACCAACTAAATAAAGAAAAAGAACCGCGCAACGAACAAAGTAATAACTTAGCTTATTGTTTGTAATAAAAAGTTATTTCTAATAAAGGGCGCGGATTTCCAGCTTGTCGTTCCAGCTCTATTCAATCGAGATCGAAGATTTAAATTGTTTCTATGTAGAGGTGCGGCTAGCCACGGATTGAGATCAAAGAAAAAACAATAGCAAGCAAAAGCGGCGGCGCGTCGGGACGCTCCTGAACAAAGCTTACAGTAAATTATGAGCGTACGTACAAACAATACTAAGACTTTTTGAATTTTATTCTTCCTAGTACATACGGACATTTATATGCCACTGACAGAGATGAGTATTTAAACTTACAAAGCGTTCATGAGACATCATCATCTCCAGAGCCTTTTCCAAATTTTAAAAGAGTAAGTATGGAGTTTTTTTCCCATTCTTCTTCATACAAAACAACATTTTGGAATGCGCAACTAGATACATTTTTGTTCAGTAAATGACGTTTCAAAGTCCCTTTTATGGTCTGATGGAAATAAAGATTTGACTTTAAATTGAAATGAGACATTGGTACCTGCCCGGATTTGAACCCACAACCTCTTACAATGAAAGGCGGGCGCGTTACCAACCGGCTATCACGACATCAACTTCAAGATCAAGAGTTATTTGATTAGGTATAAATATTATTTAGTACTTCGGTAGGCTTTTTTTTTTATAAAGTGCCAGCTTTACTGAAAACAGAAGAATAGTCAACTTTTATAATTCATCATAAGTTATAAGTTTTTAACTTGAAGAAATAGGTCATCACGTAGCTGGCAGGCGCCATACTGGGATGATTAGGTATTTTAAAGCCTGTATTATAATAGTTACGTTCATCGAGCACTGTTCATCCTAGCAAACTTTTAAACTTGCATGAGCACATTTAATCGTGCTTCAATAATATCTGTGTGTATCTAGAAATTGATGCCATTTATTATGGTACAGATATAGAGGTATTGCTCATATCTACAGTATGAGCAATTTCCTAAGCATTAAATATGCACATATTTTCAAGTCACGAGTATGTACCGTTAAAATTTTCGTTTCGAGTCTATTCTGACCATAAATAAGGAATGTTATGCGGGTATAAAACACGGGTCATAAATTTACTATCCAATTCCTACATCTATGTATGATCTGCCTAAAGATATATGTGTCAGGAGACGAAATGGGATGAGAGACTTATGTTCTGATATATGTAATGTAACAAAAACAATGTGCTCGCCGTTAGCTTTGACGGTTTATTTATTTATCTATGTTCGTAATATTATCGAATTTTGTTGTTATAAAAGCATAGTTACAAAAAGTCTTCTAAAAACATAATTAAAAATAATATTGTGGATGCTTTATCATATCGTATATCATTTTCAATATAAGTACTTACATACCTAAAACCTATATTACGGAGGATTCGCGAGTCGAATGATGACCCTTCAAATCTCTCAATATATTTTTGTTTTCTAAGGGATCCCAAATGTTTCGGCTCTCACATAGGATTTGTGTCTTTAGTCTTACATTTATATTTTTCGTTGTGTTCACTGTTAATATTATTTTTAGGTTGGCAACTTTTAATTCAATAGCTGTCAGTTATCTTAAACTCTTTGTTGACGTGGGAAAACGTTGTCTTCAAAATGAACCAACGTTAATCAATATTCATCAAAATATTCCGCGTTAACTTAAGAAGAAGACTGTGATCAATATTGATTACACGTATTATGAAGTTTGGTACAATTTTCTTACATGATAAGACCTTATTGAATTTGTGAGTGTAGGCAACCGTTCGCGAAGCTGTAACGAAATTATCTTATGTTTACTCGCTTCAGCATTCTGAAACAAGTCGATCGTTTACCTGAATTACCCGTTATGCTTCGTTTTTATGACATGAAATACATGTTCTGAGAACGAGGCAGGTAGATAATAAAAGTAACTGCTTGTTATCTACAAACATCATGTGACTCACAAAGCTTGCATATAGGGATTAGGAGAGATTCGGGACGACGCGTGTACGTACTGTCGAAGTACGAGTTAGAAAGGAATTACAGACATTATTACATTAGTATCCAGCTGGGAATTGTTCAAGGATTTTTGGGATTGCATTTCTAGACTCATTTTGATTTGTTTCTTTTCATCTTACTTACACTCACTGAGATGCCAATCGATGATTGATTAATGACTAAAGTGATTTATGGATGATTGGCGAAAAATAAATCAGGCTACTTTTTCAATACGACACGACCTTTCATGAAACTGGTAATGCTATTTTAGAAAAAATCTTCGGCTCATGGTAATGAAAAAATACAGATTAAAGTATCCATAGCTCATAAAATAAACATTGGAAAAGTAAAAAAATGTAAAATCACATAATAAATTACATTCATTTTACTGATATTATGAAAACATGCTTTTTATCGGTAATTGAATCCATTCTGGAGTTACAAATTATTTCCGACGTATGCCGAACGAAGCAAAACTATGACCGGCTCAGGAAAACTTACGAATGTCAGCGTTTAATTGTCCGTGGAACATTTTAAATGCTACTTAGAGTTAGTACCACTGAAATTCACTGTATTCATTAGGAATGTCTGCAATTAATGTGTATGCATAAGGTTGCACCAACCACTATAATTGATTGCGGTATGGCAAAGTTTTCGGCTCGCTGAATCGAAAACAACGTTTTAATCAATGCTTTATTAATCAGTTTACACTTTATGCTGTAATGAATATTACTCGTAAATAATTGACCTTATATTTACTAATAATCTCGCCTCTGACAACGCTTCAATCTACGAGTAATTTGCCTCCCGTAATGATTGACACCATAATGAACTCTCAATGATGGACATGAACTATGACAAATAAACATAATTTAAGTGTTGTGTATCATAGAGATTATTCAGCTACTTATGTGTTACAAGTTAACTGACAACATAAAATGTTTATGCTAACGCTGAAATACAAAATGGTTCCAACACCTTATTTTGGTGGCCTGCGCTGTATACTAGTAAATAGAGAGTGATGGTTAACCACTCACAGCCGACACATTCCATTTCATTATTAGTAAACATGACCTACTGGTTTACTCTCGATCTTTGTATAATTGGCTCGTGTCCGCACAAATAACACAGCGGTCCAATATAGTCATAAAATGATTTCCACTGAATAAAGATAGGTATTGTCCCAAGTTATTGTTACTGAACTTTTCACTGAGCATGTTCCTGCATTTCTTCTCAGAGTAAAGAAATGATTTAAAAAAAATATGACGTATAAACTTGCTCTTAACAATATCAATTTCATTATGATTTCAGACAATTCCATTGGTTTCTTTCTAGTGCACGAGCTCCATTCGAATTTATGACTAGAATTTTTCAATAACGGTCTGCCTTTAAATTAGTTTAAATCCGCTTTCCTGTTATTCAGCAGAACTAAGCAGAAAACATTTTATGGAAAAATATTTGAATTTTATGTGAAATAATTCAGAATATTATGTGTATTTACAGACAGAGTGTAGCATTTCAGCATGTTTACAACTGTAGATTGAGCAGTTTTATCGTTATCTCCGGAGTTTTGACAGTTGATTTTATCTACATTTCTGTACCGTATTTCTTTTCGCAGCTTTGAAGTTTAATAATAAAATTAATCTTCAAGGTCATCGTCTACATACGAAAAAAGGCCCAGTCTGTCTAATACAGACGTCATCACTGGCCTTATAATATTACCAATAAAGTTCCATTGAAATAAGACCCTCTGACGCATCTAGCAGATCCCTTCAGAGGTCTTTTATCCGAGGAGGATTTCCAACAAAAGTACGTAATCAAGTATATATGAGGATAAGGCGAAGTTGAGTGTGCTTGTGAAATAGAACTCCCAAGCCAATAACAACGTTATTAATGTCCTTGAACTTACTGCTTATGAACGTTGCCTTATCTGTAATAATCATAATATAATATGATGTGATATTAACTGGTGTTTCATAATGAATATGCATAATGCAGAAGCTTGTGACAGTATCGCTTCTATTCACAGACAAAACATCAATGTTGTTCGTGACTCTCTAAGAAAAGTCTCCAAATTTATTAAGTCCCTAAAAGTACTAACTACTGTCCCAGTGCGAACCTGAATAAGGTTTTCTAAATTGATTGCACTACAGTTTTTTTTCGTAAACGACTTAGATTTATGGATTCGCCTGAGTAAAATGCTTTTAATTTTGAATAGGTTTGAATATTTCTACCTTACGATGCACTCACAGTTTTATGGAGTATTTTAAGTTGAAAAGGTTTTACACGATATTAACATTCGTGTTGGTGCTGCTAACGAATCGATGTTAGTATTCGTTGTTACACAAAATTATTTTATCTGTTCCTAATTAGATTATAGTCAATCTGTTATACCAATTACCTTATCCATGAAAGCGAAACTATCGCTGTATTTACCTATCTATTAATATTGGAGTTAATACATTGAGTTTCAATCGGCTAAGCCTACATAGATACATGAAAATGGTATGTATGTATTGTACCATTAGTAATGGAAAATTATACGCGCTTAGGTACGTACATATATAACAGGTCGTTTGACATTTATTGAGAGAAAACACCTCGGTGCACAATTACGTATGTTATTATTGGCAATGCAGGTAATATTGAATGCAGAGTTCTTTGCTGTTACTTTTATGTTTCCTCACAATCTCTAGTTTCAGCTATTTACATCGGTAGGGACAACGAAATACGGATACCGAATAGAATAGAATAGAATAGAATAGAATCATTTATTTGCCATAAACATGTGTATACATACATACACACGCAGGTGCATGCATGTAGGATGATAATAATATAATAATTATAAAGCGCTTAAAAAACATGTTTGCCACTTGACATGGCATGCAAATATTTATAAAACAATAATTATCTAGAGTCTACTAAATAGAAAATGGACACAATAACATTTACTTAAAATCAAATACTTTTTCATTTAAGAACTCTATAACATTATAGTATGCTCTCTGTACTAAAAACAATTTGAGCCGACATTTCAGAGCTTCGGTATTAAGTTCTCTCCAGATCTTAGGCAGTTTGTTAAACATAATGGGTGCCATACAAAATATACTTCTGCGCATAAGTGCAGTTTTACACGGATGGAGGCAGAGTTTGCTATTATCACGTCTATTTCGATGTGTTACATCCTCGAGACGCGGAAATAAATGAGGATTACATTTAACGAACATAACAACTTCCAGAATTTATAGGGATGGCAATGTAAGGATCTTATAATGTTCAAAGTGCGGCTTGCAGCTATCAGTTACTTTCAATTTGAACATTGACCTCAGGCATCTTTTTTGAGCTCTAAAAATGGTCTCCCAATCCGTGGAATTGCCCCAGAATATCAAGCTATACCTAAGGACAGATTCAGCTATTCCATAGTAGGCTATTAATAATGTCTCTGTATTCACTGTTTGTGATAGTCTGTATAAGGCAAATGCGCAATTGCTTAGTTTTTTAGCTAGGTTTTCTAAGTGAGGTTTCCAGGTAAGATTTTGGTCTATTATTAAGCCTAAGAATTTAGTCGAGGCAACTGATTCAATTTTATTATTTATATATTTAATTTCATTATTATTTTCTATATTTATTCGTTGACCAAAGTAAGTGATTACGGTTTTATTTAAATTAATTTTTAAATTATTATTTTCTAACCATTCTATGCTATTATTTAAAGTATTACATATGTCTTGATTAAACTCTTCTTTTTTATTGCATGGTATAGTTATAGTACTATCATCAGCGAAAAGCGTCATTGTATGTTCTATACACTTGGGGAAGTCATTTATGTAAATTGTAAATAAGAGAGGGCCCAGAACACTTCCCTGTGGAACGCCATATACAACCTGTCGCTCTTCTGATACAGATATTTCCTCCCATTTGGTTTTACTATTAATTCTACTTATTGCTGTAACTTGTCTTCTATTTTGTAAATAAGATTTTATGAGATTGTGTGTATTTCCTCTTACTCCATAGCACTCTAGTTTACTTAGTAGTATATTATGTTGGACGTAGTCGAAGGCCTGTGTCATATCGCAAAAAATTGCACATACCGGATTTCTATTATCTATATTTATCATTACTTTATATAAAAAGTCATATATGGCCATGTTTATAGTTTTCTTAGCTCTAAAACCTTTTTGTTCGTCACAGAGTATCTTATTTTTTTCTAAGTATGTATTTAATTCTTTGTAAATATATTTTTCAATTATTTTAGAAAAAATTGGTATAAGTGAAATAGGTCTATAAAACTCCATCAATTCTCTATTTTGTTTTTTAAATAAATGTTTTACTACTGACTTCTTTAAAGCGTCAGGAAAAACACCTTCAGTAATGCTCAGATTAATAATATGACTCAATGGTCCACATATATCACTCGATACTTTTATAATTTTTGTACTGAAGCCATCATATCCTACGCTGTTAGTGTTTTTTAATGAATTAATATTTTTTTGTATCATCATCATCATCATCATCATCATCATATCAGCCGCAGGACGTCCACTATTGAACATAGGCCTCCCCTACAGATTTCCAGTAGGACCTGTTGGAAGCGGCTTGCATCCAGCGCGATCCTGCGGTTTTTACTAGGTCGTCTGTCCACCTTGTGGGTGGACGTCCTACGCTGCGCTTGCCGGTGCGTGGTCTCCATTCAAGAACTTTACGGCCCCATCGGCCGTCAGTTCTGCGTGCTATGTGGCCTGCCCACTGCCACTTCAACTTACTAATTCGCTGGGCTATGTCTGCAACTTTGGTTCGTCTACGGATCTCCTCATTCCTGATTCGATCACGTAGAGAGACTCCGAGCATAGCCCTCTCCATAGCTCGTTGGGCTGTCTTGAGCTTACTAATGAGGCCCATAGTTAGAGATCACGTTTCAGTGCCATAAGTCATCACTGGTAACACACATTGGTCGAAAACTTTCGATTTAAGGCACTGAGGTATTTTGGCCGAGAAAACATTACGCAATTTCCCGAACGCTGCCCAGCCGAGTTGGATTCGGCGGTTGACCTCTTTCTTGAAGTTGGACCTACCTAATGCGACTGTTTGTCCTAGGTAAACATACGAGTCAACAACTTCTAGAACCGTGTTTCCAATTGACAATGGGGTGGGTACAATATGGCCATTGCACATTAGCTTTGTCTTGTCCATATTCATTTTAAGACCCACCTGTTGGGAAACTCGATTGAGGCCTCCGAGCATCGTGCTGAGATCTTCCATCGATTTTGCCATGACCACAATATCGTCGGCAAATCGAAGGTGAGAGTGATTTTTTTGTATGTCTTGTGGTATACTTGGAAGCATATACATTGAGTTTTTTCTGTTATCTATGTGTTTATTGACTCTATCGGACTGGGAAGAGGATGGTTGGATTTTATCAACAAAATAATTATTAAATAAGGTGGCTATTCCACTAGGACTAGTGATATATTTATTTCCATTAAAAATTTTATTTATATTATGTGTAGGTAGATTCATTTTTTTATTGTTTATAAGTTGCCAAGTAGTTTTAGATTTACCGAAGTATTTTTCTTTAAGTAACAGGAATAACTGCTTATCTAATATGCATTTGTTGTTATTGCCAATCTTACTTTTTGTTTCCTGCTCATGTGTAATTTCAATATAAGATCAGCCGCCTACGCGTAAGCAGAACAATGCATTTTTATATTAAAAACGGCAACATTACCTACGTAATAAGCTTTAAAAACGATAATGTTACGCTATCGGGAAATGTCAAATGCACGTCACGTTATTTAGTTAAAGATTCATTATCGTCATCAGCCCGTAAGCGGTCACTGCTGGACATAGGCCCCTCCTAACTTTTTCCATAGCATGCGGTTCCGTGCCGCCTGTAACCTGAGGTTCCCTGTGACCTTCACGGGGTCATCTGTCCATCTAGTGCTTAAGAACTCCCCCCCCCCCCCCACCCGTTCTTAGCGGGTCGCAAAGCTGAACTGCCACTTCAGCTTTGCGACTCGCTAAGCTATGTCGACGTCGAGACGTAAAGATCACCTCATGGGAATGTTTCAGAGTGCCATTCGTAGATGGTTTATGAACTATTTATGTCATTTTACTAGTATTAACATTGTTTCACACTTCGTGACGTAGAGTCCAGTGGCTTAGACTCTCACGTTGGGGTTTGTCCGAATCCGTCCAAATACTAAAGTCTTATTCAATTCATAAGTACTTTCTTTGACTATCTCGTAACAAAATCTAAAAATTATAAAGCTGAAGAGTTTGTTTGGTTGAATGCGTTAATCTCAGGAAGTACTGGACAGAATTGAAAAAATATTTTTGTGTTGGATTGCCCATTAGTTGAGAAAGGTCCGAAATCGCCAATATGCCTTGAGCAAGTATGGTAATCAATATTCAAGTCTTTTTTTTTCATGAAAAAGGGCCTTGTCTTAATGAGGGACAGTGATAGACTGGTATATTATTATATGTATGTATATGATTCTATACTGCACGAGTATATGATTCTAGGAAAATTCCAGAATATCAGACCGTTTTTTTAGACTGCCAAATAGGCCGTAGTTATTGAAAGCTCGCCATACGGGAGTTTTCCCAGAAGTATCAAGATTCACAGTAACAATAATGTATCATAATAGTCCGAGACAAGATGACGTTTACAAAATTCTGCGAACATTGACAATTTGCATATTATAATACACAACATGAAGCTCTAAGGGTAACAGAATACAAGGGGCAGCAATTAACACTCGGTTATTGTCTGCTGAAGTATTTAAGTATTTATGCATAATGACTGTTAGTCATTTTGTCAATTGAAAATAAATTGCAGTCTGATACCAGTAATTCGATTTCAGTCGTTTATCCAGACAGTTAATCCTTATTTCAGTTTAAAATTTGTTTGGTTTCGTTTTGCCCCATATTGGGAATTTCTACTTTATTATGGCGGCGTTTATAAACGCTTACAACTATCATAGAGCAACAACCAGAATCGCAGCAAAGACCAGTAGGCCATACAAATATTTTTCTTCGAGGCGAACCCTTGACTCGCAGTATAGTAGCCGATCCCTCAGCAACTACACCAGCCGTGCCAGAACCACCCCTGTCCATCTACTGATCGTCATCTTCTTCAAAGCACTTGCTTCTTGCACTCAGCGTGTTTTGGTCCACAGCTGAACATAATGCCCTTTTGCTATCAACGATGGTCTTTATGCCGATAGTAAACTTGTTTTAGTTTAAGTACATCAAAGACATGAAAAAGAGGGCTTTATGTTTTTGAAGTACTAACTTACACTAAAACATTTCTAAATAAAAATCAATAAAATACAACCGCTTTACCCTTCAATTCATGCTTGAATATTCATAATATTTAGAAATGTAAAACAGACTTGTTTGCTATATTATTTATTTTGAGCCTCTCTTAGGACTCTTATTTACAATAAGCTTGGGTCGGCACAATAAAATAAACAGGCTACACAAGAGAGAAATATAAAGCAAGCAACAACGTGGGCGAAGCCAAGTGTTAAATAAAGTGCTTTCACCTAAATCACAAAATTCCCGAGACACTCGCACTTGCCTCCAGTTTAATTTTGCACGTTATAATATATTGTAAACCTACGTTTTAATAGAAATAGCTGTATTTAAGATGTTCGTAGTAATATTTGCGATGTTTTCGTACTCACTTGTGTATTTTTGTAAGAACATAAATTGTGGAAGTTTTCTGCTATATTCTGGCCGCTCGTAGTAGTGCACCGAAAATATTAATGTTACACTAAAATGCTATTTATTATTTCGCGGATTGAGTTTATAATTCCATTAGAATTGCTTCGAATGGCTAATTCTTAAATAACGCTGTATCTAGCTGTCATACCACGAAAGGTAAACCGATTCTTACAAATTACCAAGTTTATACAAATACGAATTTTCTGTTAAATTGGTACCGATTCAAATATCTCATTGTGGATTACAAAATTGGGTATTTCTATAAAATCATAAATTAATACAATCTGAAAAACACACTTTAACAGTGATTGTTAATTCAATTGCAAAGAATTAGTTTTTTATAGTTTTACTTAAACCTTTCCACGACCAAGCGACAGCCGGCTGTCGGGCTGTATTGTCTTTCTTTTGTGTCTCGAATCACGTGTGTTCGAAGGTTAAAGTATTTAGCAAAACTATGTATTAACGATTTTACGACAAAAATATTTGCATCGAAAAGCTAAACATTTCCAAATTCAAATCCGATAAATCCACTCCAGAAATAACCGAAGTACTATTTGTGTTTGAGCTGTCAACGTATATTTCCACCAACTTTCCACCAAGCACTGCTCTAGCGTTATTGGTTTCGTTCGTATTGAATGAATCGGAAAAGTTACCTTTTAAAAAGAAAATAAAACTTTTCTTCTCACAACTTATTATCAGTAAATAAAGACTAAAAGCAAAGAATGAGCGGAAAGCTACATTGGAGAATTAATTCTGTGTAAACGTGAAAAAACATTATTTCACGTTAAGCTAAGTAACCTTTGTAATGAGGAAAACCTTTGCCTAAACAATGTATTTATCCTTTGCGAAATATAGTGGGCACAATATTAGTTTACCTCGCGTGCTAAATAAAATGATTTATCCGTAAGGGCTTTAAGATAATATCTACACTTTAAATTGTCCCTTATTAAAACTATAATTAACAACCGAAAAACAAACAACAGAAACCGTAACTTCAAGAAATGATTGCCCACAGAACTAGCAAACACCTCTAATTAGAAATGAAATGATCTAAGTATCCTTTTCAGATATCATAAAATAATACAAATAATCTCGAAAATGACCTCTGTGAACTTGGCGGCCGACCATTGTTTTCTATTTTTTTTCTTTACCATCGGATTCTACGTCGTTTGTACCCGTTTGTACCACTTTGATTTTCGTTTGTACCTTAAACCAAAAAAAATTACAGCATTTTCAAAATTTGACCGGCAGCCGACTTTGATAAATCAAATGTTCCTATAAAGCTGGCAGACAACAACAAAACCCAATTTCTTTTTTTTTTTTTTTTTTTTATATCTTCAGACAACTCACACACGGTTGTCTGATCCCAAGCTAAGCAGAGCTTGTGTTATGGTAACCAGACAACTGATATACATACTTATATAATTTGTAAATACATACATATTATAGATAAATCACACCCAGACACAGAACAAACAATCATGCTCATCACACAAAGTTTGTCCTGGGTGGGAATCGAACCCACGACCTCCGGTATAGCAGTCAGGGCTACTAACCACTAGACCAACAGGCCTGTCAACAGGCCTGTCAGGCCTGTCTTTGTTGGTCGCCTGTTAAATAATGATACTAATTCCCGAAACAAAAGACTAATTAACGTTCCACAGTGAACTTTCTTAAATATATAACCAAATTAGTATACAAAGGAAAAATTAAATAACGTTTGCCATTTGCACCGTCAATTTCAGTAAAAAAAACTTGCGATTTTTTTTTAGAGGTGAGCGCCTTTTTTGTTAAAAACGCCTAATTAAGATAAATGGAACGAAAAGATAAAACGAGTTTCGTTTAGCGTTTGAGAAAGAGGTTTTATATAAAGTGCTGCGGAGATGATACACCTACATTAAAAGGCGCCATTCCACAATATCTCTAGTAGTCATAACATGCAAATTGGCACTCGTGGCACGCGACTGTCACAATTTATTACTTTTATACGATTATTCTGATTAGAAACAGTTGTGAGTTTTTTTTTTATTGTCAGTAGATATAATATCGGATCACTGCATTAATTTAAATCGCATATTTTATAACTTCAGCAAATTGTGTAAATTTTAAAGCAAAAAGGAGGGTTGGCTTAAACGGGTTAATGAAACGGTAACTAATTTATTAAGAAAAAAATTACAGATTTGTGTCTCGGCCGCAAAGTTAAGCTTTGATTACATTACCAGGACATCAGATGGGCTTATGTTTTCAGGATTCATAGCCAGGCTACTATTAAATTTTACTTTGGATAATCAATCATTTCTAAGTTACTACGAACTCGTGAAACCTTAAGCTTTATTGGAAGTATTCTAAGTCCATTATTTTAATATTTTCATCACAATAAATAAATGTACATTTTTGCTATCCATTTTCTAATACTTGAAGCTATCATGTTCGCGTCATAAAAAGGCACTAACAGACGCGTCAGTCTGACGCGCGATATTACTTATCACGATGGTACATTGTGCGTATTCAAATAAAATGTCACACAAAAATACACTCACTTTCACAAGTCTTCCTTCATGTTATTAATTTATCATAATATTATGATAACTTGATGCTATTTTTAGCAGAAAGCACTCCGTTTTATTACGTCAATCTGTGAATACATTTAATCTGATGCATCAAAATAGGTATTGGCACATGGACTGACGTGGTTTCTTTGTTCAAATTAGCTCATAGTTATTATTCAAATGAATTAAATAATTTGCTTATTTTAAGACACAACTACACACACACACATAACTTTAAGAATTTGTAGTTCCATAGATAAGTTACTTCCTTAAAACGAATTTTACATAAAAATGACCTTGTAAAATATACCAGAAG
Source organism: Athetis lepigone (assembly GCA_033675125.1). Classification (NCBI taxonomy): domain Eukaryota; kingdom Metazoa; phylum Arthropoda; class Insecta; order Lepidoptera; family Noctuidae; genus Athetis; species Athetis lepigone. The sequence continues at coordinate 13,016,086 of CM066239.1, read as the reverse complement.
TAGTTTCAAACCACAATTACCGTGACACTAAGAATATTTTGGCTTTTCGGCGAAAACTATTAAATTAACTCGTTTAAAATCATGTTGATCTAATCATCCTATATCAAGATTTTTACTCTTCATTTGCTTACAATAAAGTGAAAAGTAACGTTTGCAAGAGCCATTCGAGAACTACCGGGATCTTAGGTAAAAGTTTATCGGGTTCGTATTCGACCCAATAAAAGTCAGCACAAAATTGTGTGACGAAGAAATGAAGACACAAATGTACCGAGTCAGCCGGCACTAAGCGAACTATGTTTGTCAAAAGATCGATGGCCATCTCAGCAGATGAGTTTGTAAGTGAAGTGAACATAGCAATCTGGCGCACCTACGAAGGGAGGACCGTTCCAGTCTATTTAACTTCCGTGTTTGGTATCTATCGAATACCTGAGCTCGAATTTGTATTGGGCTTAAACGGACGAGCAGTGAAATACAATGAACGGTAGACTGGGTAAACCCCATTTTATTTACGTCAGTCACAATTCTCTCAACTCAATTTTGGATATAAATTACTTTATTTGTATGAAATATTTCTGATGGAAAGCACATGACTACTGCGTGTGGTTTCCCAAGATTCTCCGAATTTGAATGCTTAAATTATTAGATCATAACTAAAGACAAAAATACCAACATACAAGACATTACACGCTCTATTTACGTTAACTTTCTTGGTTTGGATATAAAAATAACTGAGGTACTAAATCCGTTGTGTCGATGTACCTCCTGTGCCGCAAATAAACACAAGATTGACGACGACGTGTAAAATGTTCAAATATATTTGATTTGTGAACACGAGTGAAACCAGCAATTTTCAACTAAACTGTGCATGTAGATTACACATGTCTTGACTAGCATCAAAGAACTCAAAACTAGGTTTAGAGTAGTTTAGATTAAGCTATCATAGTTCCAAAATTGAGATTTAATGGAGTCTGGTTACTTTTAAACTTTATCCTCTTATGTAGGTCCGTATGTTTAAGAGGTCTGTGTTGGGTCGCACTTTAGAGTCACTATCGTCCGCTCTATTAACAACGTAACGAGCATTCTACTGTAGAGTGACCTAATTAAAGCAAACTCATCTTGTATGATAAAACCCTCCACCAACAGTTAAGTACACCTCTTAGCGTTGGAACAATAATTACCTTCCACCACATCGCCTTTCCTCGTTATTACTACAAAGTACAAGGATCTAGGCTGTCTTAAATTGAAAACTGTTTAATATCACGACCGCTTTCCTTAATTAATAAATAGGAGTACAAGTTACCGTTGCTGTTTGCGTTGTGTTAACCGGGCACAACTTTTGAAGCATCCCTGAAGAAATAGCGAACTTAAAACTAACGAAATAGAAAAACGGCTACTTTGAAATTGGTGAAACCTTATGAAGATCCAAATATTTTACAAAGAATGATTGCCCATTGAAAACTTGAATGTGACAACATTGTTTGACGTGACAGATCAGTAGGTGGATTGATCTTTCTGCTCCGAAGCGATTAACCCGCGTACTCGTACAAGTACCCTATCTATGCTGATCTTAGATAAAAGCTGTTGAACAGTGCGGTGCTTGGCAACCGAATACCTAGTAATATGATTTCGCGTTAAAAAGTATGCATTCAAATCTTCACGAGCACACATATGTTGCTAGTACTCAATTCAATGTAATAATAATCGATCTATTAGACTTTACAAAGTCTGCAAAGTTTAAAATCAATTCCCAATACATTTTAAAAGTAAATTCAACTACAGAGCTTATACAATATACATAAAGCTGGCCTAACCTTATAAAAGCGTGTGCACGAACTTTTTTAATCGGATTAAAACGATCTGATACTCTTTTGTAGTTTGGGCAAAAAAGTTTCATGTGCTTTGTAATGTGCGTACAACTTTTACCATTGTTGATATCAATTTTCTGCCAAACCCCATTTTAGCGCGTTGACTTGATGTGTTGACAGTTGATCGGACAGAATTACTTCCCTTTTCCGCTCGCTATATTTTGTGCTATAAGGTCCCACTGTGTTTACACAATGGCCACTGGTGTTTTGTTGAAGAACAGGCGGATGGGTTTTGTACATACACCGGTACGTGTCTATAGTATTTATTAAAAATATAAACTAACCTAGTTTGGAACTAACCTTACATAAAGCACACAGATATGACATTACGGGGTGAAATCGACTTGTTTGATTGAATGAAATCATTTTTGTTTCAACATTGAACCCTATATTCCCCAGCCATTATGCAAAAGAAGCGGTTCTTTACAAACATTCTGAAATACAAATTCATTTCTGTTTGAATAGGAATTTGATTTGTTATTCATATATTTTAATAGCCTCTCGGGCCGGAGCCATCGACCCTCAGGCATCGAATGCGAAAAGAAAAACTTGACCGGTTCCGATAATAATTATCGGAGGATCCCGCAATTTTATACATTGGTCTTTTGAAAAATACAGCATCGTTTACTTCCGGCAAGCAAATCAACTATTTATTGCTTTTTACGCTATGTTTATACGCACTCACAAACGTTTAAAGTATATATTAAATTAATGAAAGTGCTTAATGTTGTCGAAATCTAACGTGAGCAGTATACTAAATGAAATTACGATACGATAAAATGTGAAGTATTTACTAACGTAGGTTGTAAAAGTTAATATCCACTGGGGTCTCTGTGTGTGTATGCGCTATTTATTTTAGAAAAACTTTACTTAAGTAATATTATTATTTTTAATAGATATCATGAAAGATTTATGACCAGACTAATATATTTTGACCTGCAAACTCAACATATCTTGTTTACGTGGACCAAAACAATATGGATAGCGAGAGGGCGTAACGTAACCTCAGAAAACCATTAATTCATATTTACTGCCACAGTATTTATGAAACATAAAAAGTTTATGGTGAGGTAGGAAGGCTGCTGCAGTATTCTAACGCGCTCACTACGTTTTATGGGTCACCTTAAATGGTGCTTTAATTAGGCATATAAGATTTACGGATGGTTAATGAGAATCGTGACGTTATACTTAACACTTACGGTCAGTACGGGGATAAAAAATGCTGAAATTCATCAACCAATATACCAAAATCCATGTTCAAATGTTTCAATGTTCTAGTCCATTACAAAGTTCTGTGCAATGTGTGGAAAACTTGTTAATATCTTAGCGGTCACAATAAAACTCATGCAACAGATCCCCTTAGTGCGAACGAGGCAGCTAATATAAAGTTATGACATCAATGGATTTAAGTGCCGCATTAAAGGAAATTTAGCTTTCTTCGCGCGATACATGTTTGGCAGGTCCGTAAACAGATGTTATTAATGTAAGCATAATTGTGTCGTATTTCCTTCTTGTGAATTTCAGCTTAAGTTTCGGAGTAATAAAAGCCTCAACAGGATTTATGGTTCAACAATGTTCGTCTGAAGTTGGAACAATTTTCGTAAACTTCATAAATCGTGGATACTTACTTAACGAAAACGAGGTCAATAATAAGTCATGTTTAAATATCATGTCAGTAAGTCTATTAAAGTATCCTTATTTAACTTCAATTAGACTTTCATTTTTCGTTCGTCAATAGAATTAGAGAAAATATCAGGCTATGAATCTACACGGACAATTAGAGAGATATTCATAAAAGATCCGCGCCAAGGAAAATCAATTTGACTGTATAAATCCTTGAATCAGAGCTATTACTTTGTTGTATATAAGACGAATGTTTAGCCAGCTATATTACTTTATCATTTATTACCGCTCCGTATCAGGAAGGTCTTAAGAAACATGAAAATAAATAAATAATTATGTACTACAAAGTGCTATTTGTAGACACCGGATTACAATTGTTTAAAAGGTTGCGTAAATAATAGCTTCATTATCGAGAATTTAATCTTTATGTAACCCATTTGTTAACAATAAACTTTCGATACCGGAGGGTCGACAACCACTTTATTTATAAAGCTCAACATTTTCTCTTTGATAAAAAGTGTCTACGTAAATCGAAAATTCAGAACTCACATTTTTTTCCTATAATAATACATATTTTTGTCTTCCAGGAAATGCGGACACGACTTTTTTTTACTGAATCCTATTCTGATTTATGCTGACAAAGCTTTGAGAATAAACCAATCGTCCGCTTAGGGCTCCTTAGCGCAACGTAAAGGATGAGTCAATCTGTCTAGCCGACATAGAGCCAATACTCAGAGTATAAGATAATATATCATATTTTTATCTATGCCCGCCCCCGTTGCCTGAAACAAATGAATGTCACTATTACTTAACTTTCTTCGTTTTTTTCATAATGAGTAACATTTAAAAATACGTATTAAAAGAGGCTCTTTTATTTTATTTTTTTATATATACAGAGTGGAAAGTTTAATGGTCCCTGGAAGAAAACTACCTTATATCCTTAAGATAGCTTATTTTACTTAAAGGAAACATAAATCTTTTTCCAATAATCTTTTCAAAAATAAAGGAATGTTTCCTTTAAGTAAAATAATCTATCTTAAGGATTTAAGGTAGTTTTCTTCCAGGGCCCATTGAAAATTTCCACCCAGTATATTATTAAGAAAAATAATTACCATATAAAATTTAGGTTGCCGGCATCGTGAAATAGGTATATTTTATTTATTTTGATGATAAATGTTACTTTTAAGAAATTTTGAAAAATAAAAGAAATGAAGTTGACCTGAATTTGGAATATAACGGGGGAAAACATTTATACCCCCGCAGTTGTCAAATAGTCGTTGGTTCTGGCAGCTGTATGAACGTTACGTTTGTGAAATAAAAGTCACGGAACCATTCATCCTAACTGTAAAGTGAACATCGGGATAGTGAAAACTGATTGTTATCTAACCTGCAGTCAAAATCATATGAGTATCATTAGTTCAGGCTTACAATTTTTGCAGCAACCTAGGTAACAAACTTGAATTTAGTACCCTGGCGCGATGAAAATAATCAAATCCTTCCAAAAATAAATAGCAATATTCACGCTCCATATACGAACCCCGTTTTAAACTCATTTATAGGCTTATCGGATGTTAACCGATTACCACTTCAGGGGTCACCAGGCCATCCTTTGCCAATATAATATCATGGCTATTAAGTCAGTACATTTACTAACTAAACAAGACCAAGGATTCGTTTATTTGGACTACGTGTAGAAACTATTTATTACGCGGCCTTTATTTACAAATCTAACAATGATTCATGAATATTTGAGTACGTGAGATCCATCAATTAAAGGACTGACAAGTTTGTGCTGAATTAGGCCCAGCTTCAACGCAATATCGGGATGTCAACGCGTTACAAACGACACGGTAAATGACATATTTGTTGTTCATGCTGGATGAATTTTAGATCATTGGTGGATACTAGGATGAAATAAGCGACTAGCGCAATACGAAAACGTAGAGAAAAACACAGACTCAACAAACCTAAAATAAACATAGACCTGCACGTGTCGTCAGACATTTGTGTGTTCGATTCGTTACGGAGTTGGAGTATTTTTTGACGTGACAACGTCTTAAATTAGGTTGCGGCTGGGAGTCACTTATGAAAAAGTGTAACGCTCGGTAACGTTACGATGAGTCACCGAACGAGAGAGAGGCCCGCCGAATGCCTTGCGTCTCTCTCCCACTCAACTATGATCGGTAAAAGACGTTGTCACGTAAAATCTTCGCCCGTAAAACCGACTTTACAGGCAACCATTTTTTTTTTCTAGGTATTAAATTGCATCTCGTTAGTAATTGTGTAGGACTGAAGGTATATTGAAATGTCCAATGTCTACTTATTCAGAAACTCCTCCACTGTGTTTTTTAACCGTGTCTATAGAAACTGCCTTGAGGTATCATTAAGTCACACCAAGATATAAATAGACGATATTCGTGACACTCCTATTAGCCATTAATTAATGCTTCCCAGTGAGTAAATGGCAACATTAATTTGACCCTAATTTACATAATACACGTCTACGATCCCAGGGATATGACAAAATCGCTTTATACGTACACGGTGAAATTTCGCCGGATCTCAATCCGAGAGGGTGATTGTTCTCATTAAGCTTTTGTTCTGCCGCTTTTTGAAATTCGCCTTTAATGAATACTTTGAGTCAGACTAAGTACAAATGAAAAAGGTACAATTGTGCATTTTTAACAAAAGCTAACTCTCATAATAACCGCCTTTCAGTCGACTCAGGTAACTTTTAGCTTAATTACACAAGGTTTATTTGAACCCCCATTCAATCACCATTAATATAAACAAAGTTTTTTTACCGACTGTACTATACAAAAGTATGCCTAAACACCTATTATAGACACAAGTTACCTTTAATGTAAGCCTACAACATTAACGGATTACTCTTTGTGAATCGCAAATGACCAAAAACCTCCGAACCATCAATCTACTGAGCAGCAACTGTGGAAAATGGCGCGAGTAAAATACGAGACGTGAAAAATCTCTTCGCTATTGGTCGACTGGATACAAATAGCTTTTATATAGTGGCACACTTTGTAAAAACCAGCGAAGTACCTACGTATTGGTCCACAGATTTAGTAGGGTTCCGTGGAAATCAATAACTTCTACTGCTTGATAGGAAACAAAATTGATGTCGCAGGTCTTACGCAAAAAATGTTAGAATCCGTCAGTTGCTATCATACCTTCGTAACTTCGAATAACTCTGAACGTTTTAATTGGTCGAAAGTACCCAAGAGTTAATTGAAACAATTTCAATCAAAAGTTTATTAAAAACTCCTGCGATTTTTTCCGCCCTTGAAGTTTGATTAACTGTATCAAACTTCGGAAGTTACAGAGCCTGACGTTACGGGGCTTCTAATTTAAATATCTGTGACGGCTAGTGTCGAACTGTCGACAATAAGTAGGACTGTTAACTTCGTCATCAATTAAAAACCAGCTTTATCACAATATTAAAACAAATTATTTTTATGGAATACGTTTAAGTGACGTCATCGATGTCTAGGATTTCGATGACATTCAATATCAGCATAAACATCAGAGTTTTTTAAGTTGCATTTTAAACAGAGATCTAATTCTGCATAGCCAACTTGCAGCATTTATTTTCTTATTAAATACACCACTTAAAATTGTTATGACAAGTGTATTAACTTAGAACAACAGTGTAACTACAACTAAAAAAAACAGTGTTATTAAAAAAATATGTCAATGTTAATTTGTTCATGTGTGTCGTATCGTTCGTTTCAGGTGGAGGGGGGTGAGCGCGGGGTGCGCGGCGCGGGGGGATGCCCGTGCGCAAGGGGCTGCTCGCGCCCCAGAACACCTTCCTCGATACCATCGCCACTCGCTTCGATGGCACGCGTAAGTATCTCATTATATCCCAACAACTTCCTTAACTAAGGAATTAGAAATATACATGTAAAATTAATCCTTTGAACACGTGATTGGAGACACAATAGAAAGAAAATAGCAGTGCGACCCAACTGTCGCTACCTCTGATCGTTAAGAGGTTAATTTGTGAGATTTGATCTAATTAATCAGTACATACTAATATTATAAATAGGAAAGTGTTTGTTGGTTTGTCTGTCTTTCACGGCAAAACGGAGCAATGAATTAAATTGTTTTTTTAAGTGTGGAGATAGTCGATGGGTGGAGAGTGACAAAGGCTATTTTTTATCTGTTTCTAACACGAGCGAAGCCTCTGGCAAACGCTAGTATTTACACAAAAGTATCAACGGATGTCACGGTTATACTACTGCTACGATATTGCTACGCTACGACTATGCTACGGCTACGTCTGTGCTACGCCAACACAATGCTACGAATATTAAAATAAAATGCTGTGTCAGTGCTTGAACGTAAACGTTAAGCCACAAGGCTTAACGTTTACGTTACTACCCTACTTCCGACTCCTTGAGTTCGGTACAGATCCCAAATATAAAGTGAAGTGGTGATGATTATAATTAAAATAAAATAAGTAAAAAGAGATTGGTAATAAATTAGTTATTTTACACATAAGATACATCCGGAAAATATTCAGATCCATGTATTCATCCCACATAGCGCAACCTCTAAAATTCAACTAAACTTTCCTTCTCTCCCTCAAAACTTGGTAATTTTGTTATACCACTTATACTTCTATCTAATTTTCACTGAAAGTTTTTACGAGAAGAGATTTCCAACATAAACTTTAGCATTTAAGCACTGTAGAAAAATATTCTTAAGCCACAGACCGAGTTACGTTATATTTTATAGATAAAGGGTTTTAGTTTTAATAACTTTTAAGAACGCAATCCAACTCAGCCAGTTATAAATAAAGTAATTTCAATACCAATATAGAGACGGAGCGTACCTAAGCTAAAGTACGTGCTAAAAGCCGTATTATCTCGATCTCAGTGTAAATTTGTCAGTGTTATTTGTTTGTTGTTTTTTACTTTATTCACATTTTAGACTATTGGTGTCTCCCAAACAAAGTTCAAGTCTTTTCGTCCAAACCAAAGTCTGAACATTATCTGGACAAACCCTTTAAAAAAAGGTTTACTTATTCATCACCATTTTTTTCATTTTTTTTTTTCATTTTAGTCACACCCATCTTATTTCCATTTTGCTTTATCGACAAGCATTATTAAAATATGATAAGTTTGACCAAAAGTCTTAAAAATCAGTTTTGAAAGACAACATTATTGTTAAACTAATAATAAAGTAAACTATCATGGTGCAAACAGTTTAGCGAAGAGGTATCTTGTTTTGCTGCATGAGCTGCATCTAGTTAGACTGGAAGATGACCCTATCATAGTTGGGAGAAGATTAGGGACATGTTGACTATTTTTACACTAATAAATAGAGTATTAAAAGGTATTGCGATTAATAAAATTCGCTCTCACTGGTATTTCTTACAAATTAAGGCTAAAAATACACTGCAAACGTATTTCAAATACTTAATTTAATTGAAAACAAACCTTCAGTCTAAATATGATAGGCTAAACACAAACTAACGTTAGATAATAACAGTTGGTTTACTTCGGCCTTCCCCTTAGAGAATGGAGGCGTGACGTGTATAAACGTATTACGTTCCTAATTCAAGTCGGTCAGCCGACATCGCCGACATACCTGACTATATTATGTTGTAGCCAAAATCTTAACCAAGTCAAAGTACTTTTAACTAGCTAGATTAAAAAGTAGTTTTAACCGTATGCTGTCGAAAATGTCCTACTACTCGGGGCTTCCATTTCTGGGTTGTAAAAAATAATTACCACGAAGAAATAACGTTCGTGACGTTCTGACTTTACCTATCTAAATAGGATTGCTTTGAATTTAATTGTCATTTAATATTACAAGATATAAAGTTATCTTAGCTTAGATATTAGTTGCAACTCTAATACGTAAATATGTTACTAGTTTTAGGCCTATTTTATGTTAACCTGTCTTTCTTGTTCATTTTAGAGGTGCTATTAAACATTTTTTTATTTTATTTTAGTTAAATCTACTTTTGACTAACTGCAAGTTAATAGTACTTTTGACTGGTTAAGAGTTTCGACTGCGACATATATATATATATACATAATGCACGTAGATTAGGTACTATGGTAGTGTAGACGCTGCATCTAAATCTACGTTATCTTATAAAAGCGACGTGTGCATGAACTACGTAATAATCTGTTTAACATTTTCATTCTCGACGCTACAATAATGTGCTACATCTAATTTAAACGCAGCCACGTTTAGCGCAACTCCGGAAATTAATCGATTAATTAATAAACTCTGCATCAGACACTTTTTTATGTTAAAGCTCAGGAAATTTTGCTCTATTTTTTGTTTTTACCTTGGTTAAACTAGAGTAACCCGTAGTTAAATACGCAGAATTAGCTAGTATGCTTGTTCCTTCTATGTTGGAAAGCGGCCATTGTAAATGAATGAGACGATAACAAACATTGACTAGAATTGAAATTAATACGAAAACTATTACCGTGAATGCAAAACAAATTGAATTCGGATATATAAATATCTTCGCTTGAACTTTTCAACCAAAACGGAAATCAGTAGTTTTGCTGGCGATTTTTGTGTTTTTAATTTATTACCTCATATAAGATTAAGTCTCCAAAAATCTGGTAAGTTGATATTCGAAACATAAAATACATCAAGTGCCAATATTTAAAGTTTGTAGTGAAAGCGGTTTACACTCTGCGTTGATAAAGTCGTCAATCAGTCAAGGCAAGTAATTATACATATATGTCCAGATGTTTACTTAATCATAAGATACAACATAGTCTCATAACCCCAGTAAATTAGCTTTTTGACAGACCAAGTTCCACAGTCATTTCATTGTACTACACACAACAAAGCAAAGTACAGTATGCCAAACTACTTAAAATAATAGTTCACAATACTTGTCGCAACTCGTAAGTCTTATGGCCAAACACAATCAATGTTATAGTCCTAACTTTGAACTACACTGAGGTTATTAGTTACTTCAAGACGTACTAATAATAACAAGTTACTGCACATCGCTACTGGCTGTCAAACACACTTTAAGTTATTATTGTTTCAAGTTCCTAGTAGAACAAAACTGTAGTGCAATCTGTACTTAATATTATAAATGCGAAAGTAACTCTGTCTGTCTGTCTGTCTCTTCTTCACGCCTAAACCACTGAACCGATTTGAATGAAATTTGGTACAGATATAGTCTGGGACCCGAGAAAGGACATAGGATAGTTTTTATCCCGGAAATCCGTCGGGAACGGGAACTATTAATCACGCGTCGCGGGCAAAAGCTAATACTAAATATTGTGGAATTTATTCGAAAGAGTTCACGGCCCTGGAACGCACAGAGCTTTTATGAAATAAACAGCTTGAACTCCTGTTATTTACATTGGAAGAACAATATAACCTAAGAATATAATCTAACCTAAGAATAGAACCTACTCCGGTAGTACTAATTTTATGACCGCCGAAAGGTTTGTGAAATTAGGTTTTTATTAAGTATTTGTCTGAATCCGGTTAAGCTGGCAGCCAATCCCAACAAAAATGGTTGGGAAAGACTAGGGAGGGTATTAGGATTTGCCAAAAATTATAAACAACTAGCTTTTGCCCGCGACTTCGTCCGCGTAGATTAATAGTTCCCGTTCCCGGGGGGTTTCCAGGGTGAAATCTATCCTATGTCCTTTCTCGAGTCCCAGACTATATCTGTACAAAATTTCATTCAAATCGGTTCAGTGGTTTAGGCGTGAAGGAGGGACAGACAGACAGACCGACAGACAGACAGAGTTATAGCATTTATAATATTAATAGTACGAATAAGGGAAAATTCTTTTTTAGCCGTTATGTCTTTGATATTGGTCTGTAAATTTGTGCTAACAGAAACAGGAAGAGTCGAAACAAATCTCTTGATTTAGGGTCCCACTGGTCTATTATTCTTGTGTAATTTTCTATCTTCATAAATTGTTCTGTCGTTGTTTTAAGGAAATCCTTTTATAATTTTAAGTCAAAAATTTAATGTAAAGGATTATTTTTAAGTAGCTTTTATATTATTACTGATCTTAAAAAAAATAACATAACGTTTCAAATTTTTTTAACCAAATAATGTAACTTTCTAATAAAATTGTTTAAAATACAGACCAAAATGACACAAAAATAATATACAAACCACCAATTAAAACCATAGCAGGTAATATAGATTTACGTAATAAACACATTTACTTAGACAAGAAGAAAAGTAATGTTGAATCCTAAACGTCTCATTTAAATGATGTTTTTTATGAAGTTTAAACCTTCGAACACACGTGATGCGAGACTCAATAGCAGTGCGACAGCCGGCTGTCACTTGGTCGTCGAAAGATTAACTACTGTAAATCTATTCAGTTGTAGAGTTATGCTTACTATTTCAATAGTCTCTAATTACTTACATACTCTATTCAAACATTTGCCCCAGAATGCACTTAATAGACGATAACTAATACAAATACAGACAGCGATTTCATATCCTTGATTTCACCTATGTGTACATAGAACGCTTTATTGGAATGTCTGGCATGAAATGAGATCATCTGTTGAAAGCAAAGGGAAAATTGCTCTGTCTGAGATTTCAACACGTACCGCGAATTAACTATCTTCTATTAATGAAGCAAATAAGCTAATGCTCGTTTACTGAGATGGTTCTTCAGTTACTGAAGTATCACGGCGAGTACTGTTAGGCTGAGGCTACAGTAGGCAGCGATTTGCGATGCGACTGGAAGAGCGGAACGAGATAAACATGGAATGGCTACATTATAACCGAAAATCTGGCGTATATTCGATTCAATTTCGCTGATACGTCGATGTAGCCGGTGCCGCGATTACAGTAATGTAGTTCCTGTCGCAGAAATAATCAAAGATCGCTAGTAATATTTGATGAACAGTGTAGCCATTTAGTGAGAATCCATGTATTTGTTTCAATCGCACGTGCGTCGCAGTTCGCGTCGCAGCCTAGTGTAGCCTCAGCCTTAATGTTGAATAATACTGATTGTTGTAGTCGGGAAATCTGTTTAGCTTTTCATATCTAGACGCGAACAATTTGAGTCACGGAATATAGTGATTGCCGGTTATTATAGATCCTCTTTACCAACATTCGATTCGTTTGACAGCTATTATATTTTTACAAATAAAATGTTTTGCTATAAACGTTTAAGTAATCACAAACTTCATTTTAATTTTAAGTCGAATCCAAATTGATCACTTAAATAAATGATGTCTCAAATATTAAACCAAATGAAAGAAATACACTTAAAGCTAAATAATGTTGAAGAATTCTCTTAATCGAACATTAAGACAACTTACAAAATACTTGGCATTGCCTAAGCATCATATTTTATCTTCTCTAGTTTATTGAATTTGACTTGTACAAATTAATCTCTTTGACGAATCTTTATTCCATTTAATATTTTTAATTAATAAGTAATAGTAATTATGACCCATATTATACCACAAACCATATATTATTTGCATTTGGTAACAGCAAAGTATTGTAACATTTGAGTCAAACATAATGAAAGTGAGTTATCCGTGTGTGATTTGTCCCAGGATATTTATTTTATTTTTTAATGAAACAACCTTCCCCTTACCACTTTTTAACAATTATTGTCTGACATATACACTTTAACAATTATTATCTGACATAACATGCATGTTATTCTTTAGGAGTCCGTATCTACACTGTAAGGAGTCCGTATCTACACTGTAACTGGCTGGAACTGGCTGTTCTATACCGCTCCTACATAAAGTGTTAAGCTAATGTGTGTTTATCTAAACTATGTGCATTTGAAGCAAACCCAATGAGTAGTATTGTGTATTCGATGAGGTCGTGTTGACCAGATTTAGAAATATTTACTTTTATTATACTATACCGACGTCATTACTTTAAATTATCACGTCTTCAGGTCATTGCTCTTGGAGACAAAATCTTCCCACGTTGTTTGCGGGTTAAACATCTATCTTAAGGGACCAAAGGAATAAGATTGGAAATTTAACGTTTGTTCTCCTACATAAATACACAAGAAAAGTAGCCAGCCTTCTTGATTAATCAACCCTTAATATATCTGTCTGAAGATTAAATCCTTTTGGTCCAAGATTCCAGAGCAGCCTACGTATTTATCTTAATCTTGAAAATAGGTACAGCGTGTGTAAGAAGGTATATGTACTTGCTAGCTTCAATTCTAGGTCTTCAAGCCTAGGTACAAAAGGGCCTACTTTACATCTTGTGATGAAATCTTATATCTGATTTTTACATATGCATGAACGTCCAATAAGTTGCATATTGTATTGTCTTTCTTGAGATTCAAAATATCTTCGTAAAATATTGGACCAAACTACCGTTCTGCAGCAAAACTTCCGTCATAAGGGACAGAAGTTTCGCTCATTTAGGGTTGGAATTTACAAAAATCCTTTCTTAATGTTAACGTACTCTTTTCAAAGAACACATCCTCCAAGTTTCATGTCTCTAAGACCAGCGGTTAGAGCTGTGTCGATATTTTATATTAAACAAATAATAGGCCGTTTAGCCGTGAAAGCATAACACACTTAAAGTAATTTTAATATACATATGTCCCTTCGCCTGGACGCTCCTTGTGGACCTCCGCATCGCTCAATGCGGTGAAGCGGTCGACTGCCTCGGACACCATGGCCTTTCACGAAGTAAGAGCGTCGGTCAGATAGCACGGCTCACAAATATTAATGACATTATGTGTTGATATCACCTTGCGCCATCCCAGATATGCGTGTTGCGCTGGGGCAGCTGCTGACAGGTCAGAGAACCTCAAACGGCGCAAATATAATAACCTCCTTGGAAATCATATATTAGAGCCGTTTGGGGTTGAAACATTGGGGCCATGGGATCTGAATGCTCATCTTGTTTTTCAAGGTATCGCAAAGCGGCTGGCCTTTTCTTGGGACAAAGAATAAGCATTGCCATACAACGGGGCAATGCTGCCAGTCTTTTAGGCACCTGTCCTGTTGACAGCGATGCGAACGATTTTTTTGATGCCCTGTGAGCCCTTCTCTATATAAATTGTATATATTTATAATGCTAAAACAAAAAAATGGATATGATTTACCAGTCGTAATTGCAAAATTTTTTTTCGTGAGCCGTAACGTAAGGCACACGCGCCAAAAGTTTTGCCCTTTATTATAGCAATAATGTACGATTTAATATATAAACATTATCCTGGAAAAAATACAAAAGCCAACCGTAATACTTTAACGTAACGGGGTATCTAAAACTGTTAACTTTTATGTATGTAAATCTGGAAAAAAAATCTTTAGCATTTTTCTCTATATTTATATAATCTCAAACATTTCATGGTACAATAATAAGACGTAGATCTGGCGAAGGTAGGATGTCAGGTCATTTTCCATAAAATACAATCAAAGGGGGTTTTTCACTACGTATAGACAAGTGAACCTTTTCTTTCATGTTACATGAAGTGGAAACAAAAGTCCATCGTAAAAGGATGAATGGGTTGCCTTTATTGTAATGGTTACCGAAACATTGAATGGGTATTCTGAAACGGTTTTTCATTATTTGAAGACACACATTTTATTTTTTACTAGCTGACCCGACAGACGTTGTCCTGTCAACTATGAATATTGAATTCGAATTGACATACTACCTACCTACTACCTACCTACTACCTACCTACTACCTACCTACTACCTACCTACTGCCTACCTACTGCCTACCTACTGCCTACCTACTACCTACCTACTACCTACCTACTACCTACCTACTACCTACCTACTACCTACCTACTACCTACCTACTACCTACCTACTACCTACCTACTACCTACCTACTACCTACCTACTACCTACCTACTACCTACCTACTACCTACCTACTACCTACCTACTACCTACCTACTACCTACCTACTACCTACCTACTACCTACCTACTACCTACCTACTACCTACCTACTACCTACCTACTACCTACCTACTACCTACCTACTACCTACCTACTACCTACCTACTACCTACCTACCTACTACCTACCTACTACCTACCTACTACCTACCTACTACCTACCTACTACCTACCTACTACCTACCTACTACCTACCTACTACCTACCTACTACCTACCTACTACCTACCTACTACCTACCTACTACCTACCTACTACCTACCTACTACCTACCTACTACCTACCTACTACCTACCTACTACCTACCTACTACCTACCTACTACCTACCTACTACCTACCTACTACCTACCTACTACCTACCTACTACCTACCTACTACCTACCTACTACCTACCTACTACCTACCTACTACCTACCTACTACCTACCTACTACCTACCTATCTATATAATAAAACAAAGTCGGGTTTGTTACAACACTTATAACTCGAGATCGGCTAGACCAATTTTCATGGTTTTTGGTTCGTTGGATTTGTGCTAGTTTCAAATAAGATTAAGTTTAATAAAATGCCTCTAGGCTCTAAGCATTATTAAGTCAGTCTTCAAAATAATTAATCGATTCGTCGATCGATCGTTTTCTATTTACCACTTCACGTTACTGCGCGCCTAGTACTTTGGATTGATTAAGGTGATCTTGTGAGAAAATTAAGAATACAGTGAATTTTAAATTTTCGTACATGACTACTTCACGTTACTGCGCGCCTAGTACTTTGGATTGATTAAGGTGATCTTGTGAGAAAATTAAGAATACAGTGAATTTTAAATTTTCGTACATGACTACTTCACGTTACTGCGCGCCTAGTACTTTGGATTGATTAAGGTGATCTTGTGAGGAAATTAAGAATACAGTGAAATTTAAATTTTCGTACATGACTACTTCACGTTACTGCGCGCCTAGTACTTTTGTTATCTTAAGTTTTCATTCATTAATACCCGATTTTTTTAAAAATGATTCATCTTTTATAATTATGTTCTCGTCGATTTTTCATTATTTTTAAGATGTATTCTGCTATTCGGGGCGGGGACAAATCCAACGAACCAAAAACCATGAAAATTGGTCCAGCCGATCTCGAGTTATAAGTGTTGATACAAACCCGACTTTGTTTTATATATATAGATAATAGGCCGTTGGGTTTTGGGGTTAAACAAAGAGACGATTTTACTAGAGAAGACTTTGTTAATTAACCCAAAAAGCCTTCTGCAAAAATATTCTGTGAATGAATATTTATAATGAATTAATGATTTACTGGTGATTAGTTTCAATGCTTGTTTCTGTAAATTATGTTTATATTTAGGTTTGTTTTATTTATTGATAATTTAAAACAATTTACATTGTGATTCAAAACGCTAATTATACGTCTAAATTATTAACTATTTTATGTGGTTACCTTACCTACTGATAAACCTGGCCCAAATATATAATTCTATTTCAGTATTTTCATTAATTAGCAAATGTTACAACATTCACAATTTAAACCTTTAATTCGTAATAGCTAGGTATTCAAAAATTAATGAGTATGGCATGTGTGTTTGATTTTTAAACCATTTATTACAGTTGCCTATATTACAGACGAAAATATATAAAATACAAACTTAGAGTTATTCATAGTACTTTTCTCTGATATAGGCTTTTTTAAATTCTAATTAAACATAACAACATTAACTAAGTACCTAAATGCGAAAACAACAACAGAGCTGAACGAACAAATTGAGAGATTAAAAAGACAAGCCGAATTTATTTAGAGAATCCTCCATCTAGTTGTGTATTAAATTTAAATTAAGTAATACTTATGTATAATGTTACTGAGAGAGATGCATCGGAATATGATGACTTCGCATTCCCGCCTGCTGATTAAAAAGATATGATCGCCTTGTTAGCTTTAGAAACCACTGAAATAACGTTATTATTAACCCTTTATCTTAGTTAATTTAATAAGTCTCACTTTCATACTGCGCCACTTTTCTCATTTCAAAAACATGATGAAATAAACTGCAAGAATATAAAGTAATTTAATATCTAACTCTACCACCTTCTAAGGTAGGGATAATGAGATTTAGAATTGTTTATTGTTGGAGAACCCACGGTTAAATAAGCACTGAACCTTTTCTAAAAACACAAAAAATTTAGAGAAAGAAAGCGGGCTTTAATAAACGATCGAATCCTTAAAGTCTTAAAGCTGAAAGAGAAAAAGGGCTATGAAAAAAAGGCAGAAAAGAGGCATAAAACAGGACCGTGGATCAGCTGCTATTCAACAGCCAACCATAATCTCTCTCCTGCGCCTTTATAGGAATTCTGATGAATGCAGGGGATTAACTTCGCCAAAAGACACGTTGAAAGCGTACCTACAAGAAAAATGTAATAATATTTGTATTGGAGTTGAACAAACTCAATTTATTTCATACAAGGTGACTTGACTTGCAATTTCAGGCATACACTGGCGTTTCAATACATTATTACAGAATACATTTCAGGTACTGATTCATTATAACAGTGATTTGTTGATTCCAAATAAACATTCATGATGTATTGTGTTCGTTCAACGTCAACAGATAGTCGAACAGTTTACACATGTACAAATTACGAATGAATAATTGTGCGTTCTTGTTGGTAATATATTATTGCATAATATAACGGTCATGAGCACGTGATGCACATCATCTTACTGAAGTAGTTTGATTGCACATTATATCGGACTGAATTGGCGCCAGTTTCAATTAACTGCCCGTTATTTCTGTTCCGCTCCCTGAATCGTCGGCGCATTGACCGATCCGATTCAGTAAAATTAGCCACAGATTCGCAAACGTGCACTATACTGCAGTCATGACCGCGCTAAAGTTATTTCTAGTTCTAAATGTTACAACCACTTCAACGTTACGATGTGACTAAGATTTCAAAGACAAACAGCTATTTGTTTGCGCGGAAGTGTTATTTCAATAAATGTTTATCGAAGGTTGATATCTTGAAGAGACAAATAGCTCAATCGATACATCAAACAATACTCGCCGAAGGGAAGTAACTGGATACCATTTCGTTCGATTCCAACCCCGTCGTTTGTCGGGAGGAGTGCGAGATTGCGTCACGTCTTCACGTTGAAGAGGTCACATCTCCCCTGGTTAACTTAATTGTGTCATTTTTCTATTCATATCTCGAACACCTGCAAGGAAAAAGTTTCTTATACTTACAACATTTTCACATCATATTTACGTCACCATTTTGGACAAAAATCAATTCTGATACACACACACAGCTACACCAAATATTATATGTACCTATTACCATATCCCTAGAATTCTATCATTAAATACAATCTTTTTTAAATGTAACCTCATGTCAACCCCTTCATCAATGAAGCACATCCGGTGACTCGAACTTGATTTACTCGCGTTTGATCCATTAATTCATTAGAAAGGGAAGGCCAATTATTATTAATTCCAGTTAAGTCTATGAAACATGAAACTGTAATTAGCAGATAGATTTAATTGTTGTTGATTCGTGGATTAAAATATTTTGAAGGCTGTTGACATAATCTGGTAGCCTTAATGACCTCATAACGTTATAAAAAAATTTATTGGAATATTATAAATATTATTTATTGAAATAAAGTCCTTCCACAATTTTTATATGACTAAAAAGGAGATAGGTACAGAATATAGTGTGAAGTTATTATGTGATATGTGTGGACGCGTTTGCAAACAAGATGGTGTTCTGAAAATCTGAAAAGAGGAAGGCTAGACATGCCCTATTTTCAGCCGCTCGTGTGATGAGAAATGAATAGAATCACGTATGTGAGAGTCTAGTCTACCGGGTCCGCTAAGAAATTACACTCAGCAACGAAACACGGCTTCTAACACTGGTATCGTTGTATATAAGTAAGATAGCAGCATTTCCTTTTAATCCTAAAGACCTTATCCTACGTATGTTTCTTTTCTCGTACAATAACGTACATAATTTGTTGTGAAGGACGACACGCAAGTAATACGTTCTCATTGCCTCAGGGAGGATGTCCAACAAACCATAGATATAATAAGATTTATATCTAGTCGTTATCAGACCGTGTTTATGGGCTACGGATGTGAAATATAACTCAAACAATATTTTGCCTTAGTGGGATCCGATTTATGTTGGACCTAGTACAAGAACAATGTTGATAAATAAAAAAACCTCCTAAATTATAAAACGTTCGGTACCATTATAAGCAAAAAAACTTCAAAAAAATAAGTTTGTTATTTGAAAAAGTATTTTACTTTGTTTTTAGTGTTTGTTGTTATAGCAGCAATAGAATTATACATAACTAGCTTTTGCCCGCGGCTTCGCCCTCGTGGATGTCGAACTTATATCCACTATTTTAACCCTTTTTTTTGGAAGTGAGAAATCATCAACGACTTCTCCCGTCCAGGACGGGGCAGGAGGGCGTGTCAGACTTTTACTGACTAAAACCCACCCTTCGATTGCCCTTTATGTTCCGGGGTCACGGTAACTATTGTAAATATTCCGCAACACTATTTTAACCCTGTAGGGGTTGAATTGATAAAAAAACCTTAGTGGCTTATGCTTACTCTTCACATAGGATAACTCCTCCAAGTTTCATGTCTCTATTGTTAGTCTGTGAGTATACTATTATATGTACATCAAACGACTTTTCCCACCCTGGGCGGGGCGGAAGGGAGTGTCAGACTGATGGCCCTTTATGTTCCGGGGCAGCGGTAACAATTAGAATTAATCCGCAACCAATGCACACGAACCTAGTTCTTATCGGGTGGCGAGCTACGCATCGCTCGCCGTTCGCAGTCCCGCGCCTACGGTGGCCGGTAGTCGTCTTGCGACTCTTTACGCCTGGGTTACTGTCCGAGGTGTGAGGCGTGACGGTGTCACACGTGCGCCGCGGCCTCCTCCTCCAGCATGACTGCTTAGCAGAAGAAGGCGACAGCTTCCCATACAGTCACCCCCGCCGATATCCTCTGCAAGAACACGGCGGTGGCCCACCCGAGTGGGGCATACCACCACCGTATGCTCCACCGTGTCCTCTAGGCCACCCTTGCTGCAGTGGTGACACCCGGCGTCGCTTCCGCCCGAATCCGACACAGGAACCTTCCGAAATGTCCGGTCTGGTAAGGATCTGTTTTCGGCGATACGTAAGAGCGCTGTGGCGCCTCGCCAGCCACTCCTCAAAGAGACGTGCCCACCACTGGATTGCGACAGTCGCAGTCTCCATTCCACCATAAGATCCCGCCGGAGCTGAGGTGCATCGCGCTGCAATTAACCGCGGCAGCGCAGTTATTTTTGGTTACTGATCGGCTCCCGTGGCTCATAGTGCAATGTTATGTAGCACAATATTATGTGTTATTCTGATATATAAGCTACGAATATCTTGCAAAGCCATCGGCCAGCCTTGCTACTTACTGCTCGTATGTATCATCATTATATTGCTGCGGAGTCATTTTAAAACTCTGTGATAATTCTAATTATATTTATTGTAATTAAATTAAGTAAACGGCAATTTTGTACAAAATTTAAAACTTGTATTGCATAACGTTTTTATATGGATTTACTATATTCATGAAAATCCCCTGACAAATCATGCATTATTTTAAGACTAATTTCATTGCCATAAAAATGGTTATAGTGAGTGAACTATTGATATTAGACATATGCTTTCGCGGACCATTTCTTAGAACGTTTTAAGAAACAATTCTTTAGTACATAATTTTTGCGTAACTTCAACCATTTTGTCACACTTATTATTACTGCTCGGCTCCTATGTGTCTTAGTGATATGTTATATAGCCTATAACCTGATTATAATCGTACCAAGTTTAATTAAAA
The DNA here is from genome assembly GCA_033675125.1 of Athetis lepigone. NCBI lineage: Eukaryota > Metazoa > Arthropoda > Insecta > Lepidoptera > Noctuidae > Athetis > Athetis lepigone. Next base: position 12,994,823 of record CM066239.1, on the reverse strand, counting down.
TTCCTTCAGTAGTTTTTCACACCCATGCGTGCACATACAGACAGACAGAGAGACAAAAAATTTACTGATTGCATTTTGGCATCAGTATCGATCACCAATCATCCTTCAATATTAATTTTAGAACTGTAGAATTAACCTGTCTACAGTTTGTGGGCACTTATAGGCTGAGGATGTCGTTATAGCGGCAACAGATAAGTATCCGACTATCCTGGTGCATGATATATAGTCTGGTGACAGAACACAAAAATCCTCTCTGCTCACTTGCTTAAATGGTGGAACCAACATACAAAGTTTTACGTGAATCCATAAAGAAATAAAAAAAATCAAATCACCCCTCTTTCCTCCCTTATGGGGGGATTTCCAAAAATCTTCTCTCAGTGCTCAGTTACATCACTGATGGAACCTAGATACAAAGTTTTAAGTGAATCCATAAAGAAATAAAAACATTCAATTTACCAGCCTTTTCTCCCCCATGGGGGGGAAATTCCAAAAATCCTCTCTCAATGCTCAGATGCATCACTGGTGTAACCTAGATACAAAGTTTTAAGTGAATCCATAAAGAAATAAAAAAAAACTATTTAACCCCTTTTCTCCCCCATGGCATTTGGAATTTCCCCCAATTCCAAAAATCCTCTCTCAGTACTCAGCCGCATCACTGGTGGAACCTACATACAAAGTTTTAGGTGAATCCATAAAGAAATAAAAAAATACTATTTTTCCCCCTTTTCTCCCCCGTGGGGGGGAATTTCCAAAAATCCTCTCTTAGTGGGCGCCTACATCCCCCAACAAACACACATGCCAAATTTCGGCTCTCTACGACCAGTAGTTTCGGCTGTGCGTTGTCCATCAGTCAGTCAGTCACTCAGTAACGGAAGCGTTTTGTATATAGATTTGTAAAAGTTACAACTGCCCAGCTTTTGCCGTTCTTGAAATACATCCTGGTGACAGACACACGGGTGGACAGACAGCGAAGTCTTAGTAATAGGGTCCCAAAGGGTCTGAACTCTAAAATTACAACCAAAATAAAAGAGAACGAAAAGAAAAATTGTTTAGAAACAAAAACAGTCTTCTCTTTTAGCGCCTGTTTCACATTCTTCTAATAAATTCTGATTAAAATATCTAGCAGATAAATTCATACAAAATGTGTTCCATTTTTGAATTTATCTTGTAGATAAGGACTATTTTGAGGTTGTTAAACAGGCCCTTAGACTGTAGAGACTTACTGAGTAATTTCAAAATTTCCTTACTAGTGCGTTAACCCTACGAGTACGTCTTTATAGGTCAATCGCAGTGTTCCGTAGGTTTTTAGGTTGGTCGCCTATTATAAGTAATCCTGTTTCTAGCTTAGCTGTAACAGTCATCTTTTTATTTCCATTTCTTTCCATATTTCTAAAACAATCATTGACCACAATTGACTCTTACAAATAATATTACTTAGAATTGAATATTTCGCAAAATAAACGAAAAAGATCTTATCTAAAACTCTTAAAATTTTTGAAAGTAAAATACATAATGTTGTACATCATTTTAATTACCAGTTTTTTGGCCTGAGTTTGGCTAATTACAGCTTTCTAGAGCAGCTAAGCTTTTGAATTAAGCCGCGGATGGAATGGCAGACAGATATGGTAACTGGTTTTAACAGTAAAATTATTAGTTAACACGAATCCTTAAAAAACGAAATGGTATTTATTAATATAAAGTTGGGATAAAGTGATGTCATTTCAGTAATAAAACATACACACAATCAATGAAGTTGAGGTTGTGATGAATAAGTAACCAGAACAATATTCAAGATTATAGTTCAACCAGCTTGTCCGCGTGGAATAATAGTTCCCGTTCCCGGGGGATTTTCGGGATGAAAACTATCCTATGTCCTTTCTCGGGTCCCAGACAATATTTGTACATACCAAATTTCATTAAAATCGGTCCAGTGGTTTAGGCGTGAAGAAGAGACAGACAGACAGACAGACTGAGATTCTTTTGCATTTATAATATTACGGATGTACAGAATTGACCTTTCTACAGTTTGTGCACTTGTTGTTATAGCGGCAACAGATAACTATCCGACTATCATGGTGCATGAGATAATTACAAAGTTTTAAGTGAATCCATAAAAAAATTAATTTACGCCCCTTTTCTTCCCCATGGGGGGAATTTCCAAAAATTCTCTCTCAGTGCTCATTTGCATCACTGGTGGAACCTAAAAAGAAAGTTTTAAGTGAATTCATAAAGAAATAAAAAAAACAGATTTCCCCCTTTTTTCCCCCATGGGGTAAAATTTCTAAAAATCCTCTCTTCATCCCCCAACAAACACACATACCAAATTTCAGCTCTCTACGACGAGTAGTTTCGGCTGTGCGTTGTCTGTCAGTCACTCAGTAACGGAAGTATTTTATATATAACCATACTAAACCTTACAAATGTTTGACATCTGAAGCATTAATAATTACTTATTAGGATGACAACTACATAACCATATACTTAATTTTAATAATCATCGTCTCTTAAACAATTTTCTTACGAAATAAAATAAAATAAGTTTGGTGGGCCCTATTTTGTTTTGACTAGTTTACATAGATTATTTTCATCTATTTGGTTACATAATAAACACACATTATACTTTTTAACTAAGTTAACTACCACGTTTTCATATATTTTAAGAGCCTCTGGTCTATTATAATATGAACATGTGACATATATACGAGATGAAGGTAAAAACATCGCATCGTAAAGATGTATGCAATATGAACATAAGTTTAAAATTGACAATTTGTCATGAGCAAGCGTGGTGATGAATGCTCGAGCTTTCTCTGTATGAGAAAAGGTCTTTGCTCTGTAATAGGGACTTTGATAGGCTGGTATTTACTTTTAATTAACTGTTGACTGTGGTGTATTATATTTGTAAATCTCACTTTTCCTTAAAGCTTAAATAATCACTAACGATATAACAAAACAGCAACGAACTTTGATATTTTCTGACTGTTCATTAAAAGTTTCAACCGTTATAAAAGTCACGATGCTTCTTTAATTGTATAAATAAGTAATTAATGTTTTCGTTATTTAATTAAAAGGAACTGTTGTAAACTGATTCAATTTTGACTTTGACGTGGGTTTTTAGACCGTAGAAACAATTTATCAGTGGTAGGAACTTGTTTGTGTAGAGTTAACGTAGTGGCCACATCACCGACATCAAAAGTTGCTCTTACGTAAATATTTGATCGAAAACCAATGATTAAACACTCGCTATTCAGGCATCGTTCGAAATTTTTAATTTTAAATATTGGTTAAAAATTAGCGTTATCATGAGATTGTTTACGTACGCCTAAATTATTTTACGGCAGTAAGAGATTTACTGCAGATTATAATCTGTATTAAAAATAATTTATTCATGAATTTTGCTAAACCTTTGTGTTTATCGATTTATCTAATCAGCTGTAGTAGGGAGGACTTTTTATTTATGGTATTGATTAAGCTTAGAGGGAAAATCGTAAATTGTTAATAGGTATAAATGATGATTGATAGATTTTTTGTAGTGATTTTACCTATATTTTTGTACACGTGTCAATATTTTTCAAAATCTCATGATGATGTGTGAACGAAATAATACACCGCACGTTTAAACTTGAAATTCAATAACAAAACACAGTCACTGTCGAATTGACACGAAACTGTACAGACACTTTTTACCAACATCAGTGCTATAGCCAGCTTTATCAAAGCTCTCCATGGAAACTGGTAATTTACATACCTACTTAGATAAAAGGTACATCTTTTGTTCGAAAGAGGCAATAACGAAACTCCGACACGGTTGTAACACAATACAACTTTATAAGAATGCACTTCAAACTACATTTCGTAAATTGTTTCACCGTTTAAGCAAAATGGAATTCAATATGATTTCCTCTCATTACTGTTTGAAATAGTTCGCAATTTTCAAATTGTTTTAGGGATCTCACAGCTTTATTACAGTACGGAGTAAGTTTACGTTGAATCGTTGTTTCGCTGAATTTTAATGAAAAGACAATTTATTGCCTCGAAGGATAGAACTTCAACAATTTTCCGTACTTATTTCCCGACTCATTATTCTATTGATTCAAGAAGTTTTTATATTGGTCCCTTAACAGTTTACCATTGGGAGGTATGTACTTTAACGTGGATGATCGCCGTCATGAAGCCTTTAAAGCAAAACATGATTGATAAAAATGAATGTGTTAACATACATTTACGTTTAAATATTAATTTCATCACTCTTGCTCTGAAGGTTTCAAATCTAAATCCGTAGTTAGCCAACCATACTAAAGCAAGTTCGTGGAAATGCAATTGCGTCCTTGTTGAGGAAATTGCTTGAATATTAAGGCAACTGGAAAGCCAATACAATTCTCTTCCGGTCGGCTCGTAACATCACGCGTTGAACGCGCCAAATACTAAAATTGTCTGTATAATATCGGCCACAGCGGGATTTAGATGAAACCCAAAAACTCGACCCCTAATATCCACCCAAGAATATCAACTATTTTCCCTATCCATAAATTAGTTTTGGGCGCTTTTCCGTAACTTTTCAATGTTGAATTAAGTTAGTTTTTCATTAGTTTAGCCACAGACATTGACTATTTTTAGAAAACTCAAACAAATCTCTACATTCATTTTTCAATTCTCTTTTCCTTATTATTCAGAACACTGACGGGGGAGTAGTCATTATACCGTCAATTATTACGATATGGGGGAGAATGGAAAAGTCTTATAAGAAATAGCTCTACATTTTTCCTTTTACAATTTTCCTGCGTTTAAATTTCAACCCCTCGCGACAACTGGGGCTTCATAAAAAATGTAGACGGTCGTCTCATGGGTGCAAACACTTACGTCAAATGGTATGAACAAAGTTCCGGGATTAAACGCTCATCGTCCATCCGCCGCTTAACTGTGGGGAGGGGGGGGGGGTTCACCGGAGAGCAATCAAAACTTTAACCTAACCTGTACTGCACCTAGGAACGCTATTATGACGACCAGTAAGACCACGTTCACACAGCAATTTTATTTAATTTCATTCAACAAACAAATACAGCTCCAGTTTTCATTAAATATTGGGAACATAGCCGAATAAATCCTAGGCTTTTATTAAAACTACAAATAAAAAAAGCTGAAAAACACAAACTGGAAAAGTAAACTCTTTTAGGCTCCGCGCACAAATGAATCGGTACGTTCATGTATTGCATCCCTAAACGTGCGTACAAATTAATTACATGTTTTATAACTTGTGTGTTTTAAACACTTCCACATAACGTAACATTGTTTTCGACATTGCAACACATAACAATACTAGACACATATTTATCACCTTCAATGTCTGTGATAAAAAATTTACTGACTTTTTGATAGACATTTCCAGTACACTTCTAAATAAAATAAAATGAGTAGCTATCTGGTAGCGCACGGCAAAATGACTATTATGCAGATCTTTTGATCAACGATGTCAAGTGTTAAATAAAAGGGTGGCACTGAAAGCTATTTAAATATCCTTGCTACGAGGACTACTTAAAACCGTTCAATCTTTACATACCTTTGTATGAAAAAAGTGCCGGAGAAAGTACGTGCCGTCAGATTCACAAAAGCTCGACAATACGAGGTTTTATGACGTCACACTACAGATAAACGTAGCTGTGTGGCACTATGGCTGATACGGTATGCACATACTGTACATCTGTATGCCATAATGTCGCATGTCGGACACCGAAGAGCTGAAGCGACACAAACCAATGTCAACGTGAACTGCATCCTCTGCGTGGGCTGTTTGTTGAAATGAAATTGAAATTGATTTTAGTATTTGTGTGGGTTGAATTGAAACAGCTAAATTTAAGTGATTTCTGTTAGATGAAAATAAAGTCTTTATCTCATAGAGAACAATTCAGTGTCAACAAATCCATGTACAGCAAAACAAAGTTGTGTAAATAGAAATCCATTGCAATCAGGTAACCAAATAGAGGCCTAACAGTTAGGACAATAAAGCAATATTCACAAGCGTAATTACATTAGCAGGCACGTTGTTTTAGTGCTCAAAGTGAATATTAGAAAGCCAATTCCGTTTGTGGCATCTAAGTGTGAAACACTGCAGCACGTGTTGACGAATTTCAACAAGCTCTCGCCACAAGAGACGCGTGACGTACTGGATTTTATGTCGTTATACATTAAAGTGATATTTCAACGCTCCGTAATATCCGTTGACATTTAGTTCTAATTTAAATCATAACTACAGTTATAGTCTTCGTTAAATAGAGTTTAAGCTATGAATACTTTTGATGCTACCATGATAGTGACACACATGGACATCGTTGACAATGACATGGCCCATTAAAAACTTCAGACTGTGGCAACTTACGGCTAACTGTATAAGATAACAAGTAGTAAAAAGCCAAAACTTCTTAGTTTTTTCTTATCGTTATATTTTTGTCAACAGACAGCAACTTCGTGCTGGGCAACGCTCAGGTGCCGTGCTACCCGATCGTGTACTGTTCGGACGGGTTCTGCGAGCTGACCGGGTGGGCCCGTGCGCACATCATGCAGAAGGGATGCGCATGCAAGTTCCTGCACGGGCCCGACACCAGAGAAGAGCACCGGCACGAGATAGACACCGCGTTGGAAGCCAAGCACGAACTCAAACTAGAACTTATATTTTATAAGAAAAATGGTAAGCTTTTCACATTTTATTCTATCGAAATCATAAGACGAATCCCGTCGGGGACTTTGGTCCATTAGCTCTAAACCAAGGCATTGACTAATTTGACACTTGGAAAGTTTCAATGAGCGACTTTCAAAGTGTCAATAACAGGCATTCTCTAATCTGAAATTGGTGTTACACCAACTTTATGCTTATTACCTTTATTTTATAAAAGTTTTTTTTTTAATTTAATGTGGGCAAGTAAAAATGATTATTAATGCAAATTACATTCAGAATTGCGTTACTTGTCTCAACTCACACTTTCATAGAATTGCATCAACACTATCTGAAAACTACTACCCAACTGTACCAATCCTTGAGTGAATTGCCAGTTAAAAACGCTGAATTGAATATTGGCGTGAAGTTTTTCGTAGAATTGCATTCGTGTTAAAGCACGTAAACCTTTATGAGGTTTCCTCTGTCGAGCTGTTCGTATCGAAGTTTCCGTCGCGTCAGTTTTTTTTGTAATCAGACTCCTGCGTTCGCAACCAAAGTTACACTTTTTTCAAACGCTAGACTTTATTTGATTTGTATGATCAATATTTCAACTCATAAAGTAAAATTGTAAAATGTTTTTATTTGATGTCGTCTTTTCTAAGTACACTTCTAAATGTTTATTTCTTGATCTATTTCGCAGTAAAATTCAAAGTTATACACAAGTTACAGTGAAAGAGTCAAAGACAAAGTTAAAGGTTCATAATATTTAGGTACGCAACAAATTAAAAAGCAAAGTCATAAAATTCTGAGATATTAAAAGAAAGACTTTAATTCAAGCCTCGATCCTTTGCATTAATGGCTTTGCAAAGCGTCGTCCATGCCACAATCGTAAACAGAACCAATAAGAGGTTTACGATTCTATTCGACAAAATTAAACTTTTACAAGCAGCTGTTCCTCGTCAGCAGCATTAACCGCCTTCAGAAAAATGTTCCACTGGCATATTGAGGACCTACTTCACAATGACGTCTGGTGAACGCTTTACGGAACATTAAATTCTCGTTCAAACAATTCATAAATAATCAATGTTTCATAAGATACTCGCCCCTCCCTTTGAATTTCAACCGAAATTAACATTCATTAAACTTTACAGGATCTCCCTTTTGGTGCCTGCTCGACATCGTCCCAATTAAGAATGAGAAACGAGAAGTGGTTTTATTTCTCGCCTCCTTTAAGGATATCACCAACACCAAGATGGCCGCCATGAACACTAATGAGAACTTCGACAGCGGTGAGTGCCTTTGTAATGATGATACTTGAAAGTTCTTAACAAAATGCAACCCTCATAAAATTATAATAAGTACTTTCCAAATAGTGACCTTGTCCGAAGCCTTCTGAACACTTAATGAAATGTTTTTCGAGGATGCTGACAGTTGTGCATTTGTGTTAACTCATCACTCAGCACGTTGTTCTAGTGCTATAGTACATCTATACGATTGATAGCATTAGATTGAGCTCCCGTAGCTCCCCGTTGCCTAGCGAGTTGCGACCATCACCGCACGGTAAAGTTCCTTAAGAGTTTGTATCGTACCCACTGTGTAGACTTAAAAACTAGTCTGTAGATTGACAGACACTAAGTCTGAGTAGATAGAAATAGATTTAGTGAGTAAACACTTCGTAGCGAGTAATATAATTCAATTGTTTTTCTTTGTACAAATGCAACACATGACTCAACACGTTTACGTTAATGAGGATGAACTTAGCGCAAATCTGTTAGCAAAGGACCGCGTACAAATAACTGTATGTAGGCGTAAGCTTATACAATAACAATTCCCTAGTTTTATGATAATTTTAATACTTTGCTTGTTTTAACAAATAATCCTTATCAAAGGATAGCTGATGCTTCAGGTAAATAACCAAAATGTTTATGAACACAATACAGACAAAATATTTATTCCAATCGGATTGGCATTTAAGGAGCTCCTTATATTGAATTTGACAAGATTAATTTGTATCTCCTGCTACAGCGGAGCCAACAATGTTTAATAAAACTTGAAGCATGGGCTGTTTGTTCAAGAATTCAAATGCTCTTTGAATATCACAAACTTATATAAGCATCAAATTAATTGAAACCACCCTGTGTTTAACTTTGAATAACAATAATAACTCATAGCATTTAATAACCCCCTGTTTAATACCTCTCTGAATTTAATTAAAAATGTGTCGCCAGTTTGCGTTTTATGAATTGTTTTATGGTCCATACGCTGCGCAGTACCTCCATGTTTTCATTTTTTTTATAAAAGTATTTTTTTCAATGCACATTTACTTAAACAAACACTAGTGACTGTGAATACAAGCGGCTGGTAGGTAACACAATGATAAAAAACAGCACCATTAGGAAAAAAACATTTTCTACTTTTTAACATCCTTGTCTAATGCAATTTTTTCTATACGATATTCTATAAATATTTTTTGTTTGATAGATAATTCAGACCCTGTCCAGGAGGGCGAATTCGCCGCAATTCTCTCGCGCGTATCACGCGCGAGTGTTGCGTCCAGAGCCAACGCGTATAGAGCGTACCTACGCGCGAGTCGTATTTCCTTCTCTTTCTTTTTTATACGTGCTCTCGCTCTGAAATTCGCGCGAACTCTGGACGCAACAAGGCGGCCCTAGTATCTCGACTCGCGCGCATTTCGCGCGAGTCACGCGCGAGTCGAGTCCGGCGAATTGCACGCGTGTTACGCGCGAGTTTATTATTCGCGCGATGCTTGTGGACGCGATGTATTGGTGCCTAGTATGTCGCCAACGCGCGAGTGAATTCGCGCGAGTCGTTTACGCGGCGAATTCGCCGTCCTGGACAGGGCCTCAATCGATGCCGTGATAACCTAGTTATTATTGCACCAACTTCTCATGAAAGACATTGTAGGTTCCAATCCGGGCAAGTACTAATGTAACTTTTTTTATTTCAAATGTTAGTACCTTCTAACGTTTGCCAAGGAAGAGACTGATATCCCTCTAAAAGCTAAGTCAGGTTATCATTTTTAGGTCTTTGACAGTCTATGCGGGCATAGTCAGAAGCAAAAAAGTCCGTCAGTCAAATGGTACCGCAGTTGTTGTGTTGGTTTGATGGACAGCCGCTCCACGTAAAACAATAGATCCAGTTAGAATGGAAGCGGACCCTTATATACGCAGTTCTAAAAAAAACACCGTTGTTCTCGAAACTCGCATCACATTCATTCAAACAAATATTTATTGTGTGTGCAATTCCATATTTTTTGTTGTGTATTATGATTGGTAAAAATTGAAACCTAACCTAACTATATATTTCAAACAAACCTTGCAAACAATACAGTAAAGGTGCTCCTAAACGGGCAATTTTTTACTGCAATTGTGTTGCTGCAATACATTGCCGGCATTGCCCGGCAATATTTCCGAACTCTCTGCAATATTGCCGGTATTGCCGGGCAACACTTTTTGTATGAAAAAAATATTGCCGAGCAACGCCGCCGGCAATATTGCTGGAGTTGCCGGGCCATGCTCAAAAAATTGCTGCAATAAAATTGCAGCAATTATGTTGCCCGTTTAGGAGCGCCTTTAGATTTTAAACCAATACAATTGTATGGACTTTAAAAGAGACTTTGACCTCTGAGTTTGTTTCGGATGTTTCTTCTCAGAGTAGTCAGATACCAAACACCGGCTCCATCGTTCGATTAAAATAAAATAAAAAACAAAATATTGACGTGTAAAAGTGTTATACATATTATAACCTATTTACAAAATAAAGTTCATATTAATTCATTTTTAATTTTTTAAAACCTCATAAGTCAATTCAAATAAAGTTCATTTTAATTCATTTTTAATTTTTTAAAACCTCATAAGTCAATTCGTAATGAAACCATCATGGCTCTATGCTCTGGTATAGCAACTTATTCAGTAAAGTTAACAAACAAAACACGTATCAAAATATAACTTTCAAAGGTTTACCAACAGCTTGTATTGCCAGTCATGTATCCCACATTAAACCTTTTAAACCCCAGACAGATAAATACTCTTTTATTTGCAGACTGCATGCTAGTGCACGTTACCATTTACTGATATTATTTTAGTATTGTTTATGGTTACTTAGCAAGCTCTTTGTTACCGCCGGCCGTTACTTAACCTTTAAAAAAGTAATTTTCTGTTCAGTCTTTTAAATATATGTATGTCATGAAGCTTTAAAAGTCAGTTTTGATAAGGCCTTAGTCTAATTATTATGCTTAATCCGTCAGCTTTTGCTGCTTTGTAGCGTCTTGTAGTATGAATAAACTTTGTTCTTTGTCGAGGTAAATACCAAAGAAATTATTAGATAAATTGGGCATGCTCTGTTCGGTAAATGTATTTAAATTAATTGTTATTTTTTATTTATTTAATACAGTTGTTCGTGTTGTGGTGTAGATAGAATTAATAAAATAATTATGAAACAAAAATAATTAACAATTTAAAAAAGAAAAGAAATATACAAGTAAAGCAATATTAGATATTGTTTTTTTATATAAATAAACTGATACGAAAAAAGAGTCACGCTAATTTCTAAAAAAACCGGCCAAGAGCGTGTCGGGCCACGCTCAATGTAGGGTTCCGTAGTTTCCCGTCCGTCACAATAAGTTTTCCCTTAACTTATAAGTTAAAAAAAAAGGCTATTTGTTACGTTGACATACTAAGTACGCAGAAATTATTTTGTACAACCTTTTTGTCTTTTTTGTACAAAAACTGTTCTTTCTATCAAGTTCAAAATATTTATATATAAAAATTTTCCAAGAAAGTACTTATAAAGTTCTACTTTCCAGATTTTTTTCATATTTTTTAAACCTACGGGTCAAAAGTTAGAGGGGGGGGGGGCTTTAATTTTTCCTTTTGGAGTGATTATTTCCGATATTATTGACATTATCAAAAACAGATTTCAGTAAACCCCTTTTCATTTTTAAATACCTATCCAACAATATATCACACGTCAGGGTTGAAATTAAAAAAAAAATCACTTCCCTCTTTACTTATAGGGGGGCTACCCTAATAAAACATTTTTTTCCAATTTTTATTTTACCACTTTGTCGGCGTGGTTGATATACATATTGGTACCAAATTTCAGCTTTCTAGTACTAATGGTCACAGAGATTAAGCGAGGACGGACGGACAGACAGACAGACATGGCGAAACTATAAGGGTTCCTAGTTGACTACGGAACCCTAAAAATATCTCTATGTAATTTGATGATTTCATTTATGAAATGCGTATTAAGTGTTTAAAAAGTTTATTAAAAACTTTTTAAACACGTAAAAAACATTTGGCTGACTTAGAAGAAACATAATGAAAGCCTTATATTAATAAAAAACAAAATCTTAATGGCATTTTCAAAATATTTTGTGAAACGATTGCCAGTTTGACGTATTTCTGGATAAAGTATCTTAGTACGAAGGTTATATCTTTTTTTCACACACACGTAATAAATCGAGTGAAAATCCTTTTAGTAGGAAAATAAAATTATCGTGTTTGAATAAAAACGGTAGGTACCTATCATTAAACAAATGACACCAAACTACGAAGGTTTTATTTTCATACAATCCTCCTATGCCTAACGATAACCTCTGTGAATATTGGAAAATATTATCAATTTATTATAAAAAGTGCTTAACCTTTACAAACATTGAACAATCGGGTCAATGGTAACCAGCACTACGATAACAAAATAATATCAAAACGAAATTGTTGAGTACTCATATTACGGCCATTCTCCGATAAGCAAATTTTATGTGTCCGCGCTTGAATAATTCGCACTTGTATCATATTCAATCATCCAATATTTTTTATATGTTAGATAGCATCCCTATCTAGCCATAAACAAAAACACAGGCGTCTGTTTTAACTAGTTAAGACTAAATTAATTTAACCTAAGTTCAAAAACCTCTGTTCTCTAATTACCGTAACGTGTCCGCACACTGACTTAATGTTAAAACTTACTTGTAATTTTTATGACTTACATATTTACTTTGATCCATTTAACATTTTAAATAGTGTTAAACAACGTGTATCGCATAGTAAAATATCGACTCACTAGAACCAGTCTATAAATAATTATCATTAAATTATCGGATGTCCGAGCGAAAGTTATAATTACCGTGACATATTCTGCTCTCGAGTGCACACCCCTAAAAAACAGTATTTGGCACACCACAACCGCGCGCGTCTCTTCTCCTCAATGGGTACCGCAGCAAAACAGCAGTTGCACGTCTTTAACGTTAGTGTACCGCGAATAAAGCACGCTAGTATATAATTACCGTAACCTTGGTTGAAAACTTTTCTAATTACCGTTTTATATAAATTATATTTGATTTTTTAAGTTAGATACAAGTTGATCAAGTAAATCGAGACAGTACTTTGGCCTCCGTACGTTGTAATAAGCTAGTATTTCCATATTTTGTTGGTTTCCGAAATTTTTAGGAAAATCTGTCGTTTTCTAATTACCGTATACTAATTACCATATGTTTATAATTACCGTTCTATGAAAAATTAATTCTTATTTACTAACTGTAGCCTCAAAATAGATGGGTACAGAAGTCAATCTACATACAAAGCGCGCTCGAGCATCACCCGCAATCATCAGTGATGAGTTGATGAGGCTGTATAATATCCCGCGGAAATGTGGAGGACAAGGCTTTTTTTTTCAATGCTAAGTCTCTCCACAACCGCGAGGCATACAACCTCCGGGAATATTTCCTTAAAGCTGACGTGGGGATGAACCGAGATGTGGTCACTGTGGACAAGGACCTCACTCCGCTCTCCTTAGCTAAAGAGAACTGGCGCAAACCTGTAGTGCTTGAGACGAAGGATCGTAAGGAAGTATGGCAGAGTAAGACGTTACACGAACGGTTTTTCCGGGACTCTGCATGGGCCCGATGTAGACTGTTTAGCGTCCGTTTAGTGGCTACGATTTGGTAACTTATTTGGGAAACCGAAGGTTTCGTCTGTACAATATAGATGAAGTCATCATAACGAAGAATTATCGGAGATTTATTGTGAAAGATGCTACGGTTGACTTATGTCGGGCGTGTCACCTGCCGGGAGAACGATTGGACACATTATCACTGGTTGTTTTCGTCTTGCTAACGAAGAGTACTTGAATGGACATAACCTAGTAGCCAGGATTATCAATCATCAACTTGCTCTGGGATACGGCCTCGTAGAAACTGAAAATGGCAATGTCACATTGTACTGGGGTCGATTCATCATCACTGACAGGACTGTTGTAGCAAACAAGCCTGATATAGTGATGGTGGATCAATTGAAACGGCGCGGAATGCTCGTTGTCGTGACGGTCCCGCGTGACGGGAACCTTATAAAGACCGAGAAAGATAAAAAAAAGTATATATATCAACTTGGCTTGCGAGATTGTTGACATGTGGAATGTGGACTCAGCGGTCATGTGCCGATAGTTGTTTCTGCCAATGGTTTAATAGCCAAGAGTCTCGACCAACACCTCTCTCTCGGAGGCTGTCGTTAGATGGCTGGATCAAGAGCTTCTTTCAGAAGCTTTTGGACATGGCTCGCATCATTAGGAAGTTCCTCCCTCTGGAGCTCTGATCACCGGTAGCTGGGACCCTGTTCCTGATGTCGGGTGCGAGGTATATTTTTACATGTTTATGTTTTTTAACATCAGTATTTAAAAATGTAAATAATGTGTATGAAAATAAATAAATGGAAAAAATATACTAGCTTTTTCCAGCGGCTTCACTCCTACTATACCCTATTCTAACCTACTCTAGCCTATCCTACTCTATCCCACTCTACCCTACTCTATTCTACTCTACTACCCTAATTTTCACTTTTTTTATCATAGGAACCTCCTCCAAACAATAACAAACACAACAAAGAATTAGTGAAATCGGTCCAAAGATGACAAAGAGAAATAGGGATTTATTTTTATATAAATAGATGTATACAAATTATTAATGTGTGTTATTTTTATTATATTAAATCATATTTTACGTAGATTTGACGGCATTTTCTAATTACCGTGGCATTAGATATTAAACTTTTCTAATTACCGTACTCATAATTTTTTTAAGTCTCAATAACTAGAAAACTACAAATAATTAAAACATGCCTCATTGATTATTTTATTCGTATTTTTTATTAGTTTCATATTTTAATGAGTTTAAGTAAAATTAGTGAAAAATAAAAATGGTTACGGTAATTAGGCAAATAACGCCGAATTGGAGAATGACCGATTAGATATTATATTATATTAAAGTAGTTTCTACACTTATTGGATGAATCTCAACAACAAGGCAGCACTCTCTCTGGTTTCAATCAGCTAAATGTGTTAGTCTGCGATGCTTCCATCTAGGGAATTAATACGACCGAATGTTTTTGTTGAATCCTTGCAATAATTTCAAAAAGTGAAATCAAAACATAAAATATATTATCTATTAAATCAATCTTTCATTCGGTAAGTAAAAGTAGTTCGAATATCGTTTTCCAAATTTAAATTCTTTAAAAAAAAACTGAATTTGAAAGTTTCCTACGCGTGTATTTATTAATTAGTGGGCGAAGCGGGAAAGTTTTCTTTTAATGAACACAATTTAGAAACTAAATTAAACAGCTTTGTAATGGCTACAGAATGTGGCTATTTTGTGTAATTACGAAAAGTTTTCAAGGCAGAAGAATGCTCGTGTAGAAATTGGGGATTAAGTGATCTGTCTTGTGCTGTCGTAGAGAGGAATTTTTTGACAAAACTTTGAAGAATTAATAAAATATTTACATGAAATTTAAATTACAGGTAGGTAGTAGTTGTAGCGGTCGTTGACCTGCAGATTTTGTAAGTAATGTCTAGTTAGTAATTCTTTTTGTCATTGTTGTACACGTAACATAGAAAGGCTAAATTAACACGAACATTATCAATGCACTGAAGTTGATTTTAGACAATTGAATTTTAGATAATTATAGTTTATAAAACTTGTAAATAATGCGTTGGTCACGAAAGAGACTTTTCTTTCAATAAGTCTTGCAATACTTATTTATAGACAAACACAGACGATAGAAAACGGTAAATTAAAGTGATTATATCATAGGCCTTAATCTGAAGCTTTTGATAACAACATTCATGATAAACAACAAAACAAAGTTCTAGTTAATTATTCAAATCCAATTAATTAGATTTTTACCTTTGCTTCCTCGTGCTTTTGAATTTACATTTGTTTATTTATATCCTCCTATACCTCCTTATAAGTAATTACTTATAACTTTTAGGCATTTTTTTATTTCTATTGTGTAATGAATATATCAATTTGAATGGTTAAAATCTGCAAAAATTTCATTTATTTGTCGCACCGTAGGCTGCTTGGTACATGCTTACTTTAATTTCTGGCGACATCCTGTTTTTGATACAAGCTCACGAAAGTTCGAAATCAAAACAACCGCATCAATAAGTTTATTATTGTACTTATCATATATTAATAAAGTTTATCATGGATACTTTGTTTGTCGGCGTATTAATGGAAGTGACCTAGTAATAATCCAATCAAAGTTTTCACATTACGGAAAATGCCGATAATTTTATATTCGCTATTTTGAACTTTCGCGGTATCAAAGCAGAATTACTGCCTTCTTACAAGATTTTCTTATAAAAAAATGTGAACGATAACTCTTGTATCTAATTTACTCCCGTCCCTATATTTTCCTGGGAAATCTCTTTCACAGAAATATTACACATTAAAGATTTATAAGTTAATTTGTTTGCACAGAATTTATTAGATTTTAATTATGAGACATCAAGACATATCTTTTACATGGCTTTATAAAAAATCCTGTATAAGGCAAAGTTTCCATACAATAAGTAGACTGTAGCTGGTACTGAGCCAGTGGACCAGTGTGTAACAGGGTGGTTTATGCATGCAGGAGCCGCGGTGCGGCCTTCGGCTGGCGTGGTCACTCTAGCGTTATCCCCATTTGTACCCGCAGCGGCACTCTTGGGCGCCCGGTTCCGCGCTGAATCTAGTTGCCTACTTCCAGACCCGAATGGCAATCTTGACCCCGAAGCGCCGTCGCCCGCGAACATGGGCAGACGACGCTCTAGGGCGGTACTATACCAGCTTTCAGGACATTATAAACCGGACAAAATGAAGACTAAACTAAAACTCAACAATGTTAGTAAGGTAATTTTTATTTTCAATCAAGAGACGCGTTTTAGTTTTCAGCTGCAGTAGGTACGCGCGCGCCCGCATCCGGTCCGGGACGGTGCCTGAGTGCTTGTAAAACTTTCATGAATTAAATATGGTGCGGGCGCCGAAATCATTTTAATAAAACAGTTGACTGTTGAGAGCTACAATAAAATTATGTAAATTATTTCAGAATCTATTACACTCATCGGACCCTCCGTTGCCTGAATACAAAACGTCAGCATTAAAAAAGTCTAGATTTATAATATCACACTACGGGGTGTTTAAAACATTTTGGGACTGGCTGATCCTCATAGCCACGTTTTATGTGGCCGTGGTGGTTCCGTACAACGCCAGCTTCGTAGACGAAGGTCACCCCCGGATAAGTGTGACGAGTGACGTGGTGGTAGAAGCGCTCTTCATTATCGGTAAAGCACTTGAGTAACTTTTTAATATCCTTCATCGGAAAATTTTACACCTCATATATGCGTTTTACAGATATATTGCTTAATTTCCGGACGACATTCGTAAGTAAGAAAGGAGAAGTAGTCTCCGATTCTAAGGCGATAGCCCTTAATTACATCCGGAGCTGGTTTGTGGTGGATCTTCTGGCGGCGCTGCCGTTTGACCTACTTTACGCGTCGGACGTGTACACGAGCGCGGTGAGTTAACACTACCGACTAATTAATGTTACAGATTTATTATACACTTACTGTTTAAACTAAAATGACCTCGAGACATATGCTTCTGCATCGGTACGCAATAGTCTGAGATTTTGTTGTATTGATTACCCCAACTTATTTCTGTTTGATGTTTTTAATATAACTCTTTGTTTGTACAGGAATCAACACACGGTAATGTGCATTTAGTAAAATTAACCAGACTGCTGCGACTCGCCCGGCTGCTACAGAAGATGGATCGATACTCGCAGTACTCGGCTTTGATACTGACGTTGCTAATGCTCTCTTTCACTTTGCTGGCTCACTGGCTCGCTTGCATTTGGTTCATCATAGCAGACAAAGAGATTGAAATTCACAAAAACGAAAGTTGGGACTTAGGTAATTTCCTGCAAGAGCGTTTTAAAGCGTAGTTTTATATTGAGTTAAAATTGAAGTCAGGTTAAAAGAACGCTCCTTTAAGGTCATAGCAGTAAATGCGATCACTATAAAACACACCCAAATAAATTTAAACGGTATAAAATCCAGCAATCCGATTTTGAACTTGTGCAAACTTCAGCTGTGAGATACATCAATAAGATTCTCGAAGATAAAACTTTTTATTGCTTCGTTTGGGTAAAGTCGAGTTGTTTAATTCTAGGATGGATAAACAATCTGGCGGAGAGGCTGAAAGTGCCGATCCCGAATATATCGCACAGCGAGAGTTATGTGACGGCGCTGTACTTCACGTGCTCCTCGCTCACCAGCGTGGGCTTCGGCAACGTGTCCGCCAACACACTCGCCGAGAAGATCTTCAGCATCATCACCATGCTCATCGGAGGTACGTCGCCCCACACAACTACACAATAATTCACACTCTTACCGAGTCAAGTCCCGACCCATAGCACTACACTCTACCATGTTTATCTTAAATATATAACGTTTTTATAATGTACCTGTGTTGACTTCTAAGCAAAGGTAAACATTGAAATCGGTTTACACATCCCAAAACGCTTACTAGCAAATCATGCTTTACTAGGCTCTAAAATTAAACATCATCACAGTTCTGTTTCTTTGATCCGCGTCGATAATATCCAGGTTAATATAAAACTGTCAAAATCTAATTTGGGATGGGCTCAATGCGTTGAAGTGGAACGTAATGTAGATTAATATCAAGTACTTATTCATGCGTTCACGATTACAATGGCACTGTATAATTAACGTTTTAATGAGCACGTAGTTAATAACACAGGTAATTTTTGGCGGTAAATAACGAGCTTGAAACCGCAGCGTCAACCTCATCGCCACTTCATACAATTGTAAAACGCGTTGAGTATTAAATTGCACATTTCACTGTTCTAGCACTGATGCACGCCGTAGTGTTCGGTAACGTGACGGCTATCATACAGCGCATGTACTCTCGCCGCTCCATGTATCAGAGCAAGTGGCGCGATCTCAAAGACTTTCTTAGCATAAACCAAGTGCCGAAGGAGTTGAAACAGAGGATGCAAGACTACTTCCAAACCATGTGGTCGTTAAATCACGGCATCGATATTCATGAGGTAAGTTACTTTATCTTTAAAACTACTCTTTTAGAGTGACGAGTTACCCAGGTACTTCCTAGTAGTTACAAGTTTCTGATAACTTTTGGATACCATGACTTTATCCGATATCTTTTGGATACCATGACTTTTACAAATCAGATTATTAAAAGCCATATAACATGCCGCGTTGCAATTCTTGTAAACACAGAGAACTTAAAAGCATTAAAGTCGCGAAAATCAACTTAAATATATAAATAAATAAATAAATAAACATGAAGACAACGACAATTATTTTTTATTATTAGAATAGAATACCTACTCTTAATTAAATATTGTAATACTATTTTGCTTTTATTTATTTGTAGTGATAATATTGAGTACAAAATTAGATATATATTTCTTGTAATACCATGTTAATAGATACTTACTTGAGAATTGTATGATATTCCAAGAAATGTATCTAATTTTGTACCGAGAGAAGCCTTGTCACTATTGTGTTCCTCAAAGCAGTGAGAATGGATTGACGTGGTCGAAAAAAAAATATGCGACTACGTATTGGAACAAGCAACTTACTTCTACTTTCTGACTAACCAACCGATTCTTTGACAATTCATAAAATAAGTGCATAAGTAAATGGTATAAGTAAAATAAATTTATTTTGTAATTGATAAAAAGTCAAGCTCTCAGGCAGCCACGGTTTTTATAGCGTTTATTACAGCATAAAATTTACATTTTTGTAGTACAAAAGGCATCCGGATTAAATACGTAGAAAAATGTGTTAGTCTCCCGAAAATATTATTTGTACAATGTGTATCCATACTAATATTATAAATGGGAAAGTGTGTCTGTCTGTCTGTCTGTCTGTCTGTCTGTCTGTCTGTCTGTCTGTCTGTCTGTCTGTCTGTCTGTCTGTCTGTTTGTCTTTCTTTCACGGCAAAACGGAGCGACGGATTGACGTGATTTTTTAAATGGAGATAGTTGAAGGGATGGAGAGTAACATAGGCTACTTTTTGTCTCTAAAATTGCGAGAAAGATAGAGTAAAACAACAATTCCATTTTCCCATATAAAAGTTGTCCATGTTCTGTTGGATGTCGTTGTCATAGTAACCGGCAAATCAAGTGTCAAAACAGTTACAACCATAGAGGTTACAACCCGTCAAACCTGCCACAAATAAGTAATGTTTAATTGTTTTCAAAATACGAATGGAATCATTTTCATAAATCTAAATCATGCAAATAAAAGCCATTTAATACGGTTTGAAATAACAAAAAGGCATGTAATATGCTGTAAAAAATAATACTGTAACAGCTTTTCTTATTTCCAACGTACAAAAATAATAATGAGATAAAAAAAATATCTAGATTTAAAATATTTACTAGCCTTCGCCCGCGTGGATGTCGAACTTCTACCTACTATTTTAACCCTTTAGGGCTATTTTTTATATTCTTCACAAAGAATAAACCCTCCAAGTTTAATGTATTTAGTTAGTTATTGTTATATATTAACAAACACGTTGATATCAGGCAGTGAGTTTACTATTATATACATACTAGATGACCCGGTGAACTTCGTATCACTTACCTATTAATGTAAACAAAATTTATTTAAACCATATCACCTTTATTCATAAAAGATTTGTATCGATTCCCCCCCCCCCACATTATCACAATCTAGATTCACGTGTATATGAGTGGCCTAATAGTTGTTTAGTATTCTGGCAATACTGTCATTGTCGCTGTCACCTAACTTTTGAAGAAAAGATCGTTGAAAGGAAATGTTATGAAATGGGCTTTTAGTTTTAAAAAAAGTCCAGGGTGGCCATACAAAAACAAAAAAAATATTAAAAGCACCATTATTTAATCAATACATCAATACATATAGGTAATAAAATCATTATATAATAAAATCAATCCATACTAATATTATAAATGGGAAAGTGTGTCTGTCTGTCTGTCTGTCTGTATGTTTGTCTTTCTTTCACGGCAAAACGGAGCGACGAATTGACGTGATTTTTTAAGTGGAGATAGTTGAAGGGATGGAGGTAACATAGGCTACTTTTTGTCTCTTTCTAACGCGAGCGAAGCCGCGGGCAAAAGCTAGTTTATTATGTAATTGACATATCTGTTGCGGTCAGTGTAATAAACTGAAATAATTAATGGTAATTAATTATTATGCAAATTAACTTCTCTTTGTCCATAATTATAAAATTAAGTTAGGCAACTTTAAACAACGAAAGCTTTCTATAGTTTTCGTTTGTAATACGATATACTAAGATATCAGTTCTTCGTTACTAATTAAGATTAAATATAGAAATTTTACAAATACATCATTTAGAGGAAGTATCAGATACGGGGATAAGATAACACTGCTTTGAAGTTGGTCCGAACCCCAACCGAGCTAAATGGGCTGGAAACGAAATATAACGCGATAAAGTTAATCTCCTTAACTCTGCTACATTTTTATATAATTATATTTATTCATAAGCCTTTTTTCATAAAGTCTTTTTTATTTGTAAAGACCCACCTTTCCATGAATATAAATCTAGGTAGTCACTTTAAACTCATATGAGAAAATATTTCCAGTAGCTGTGTTTGAAGGGTCTGTTTATTTTAGACTCTCAAAGAATTTCCCGAGGAGCTGCGGGGTGACGTGTCGCTACACTTACACCGCGAGATATTATCCCTTCCGATATTCGAGTCCGCGTCGCAGGGCTGTCTGAAGCTGCTGTCTCTACACATTCGGAGCAACTTTTGTGCCCCCGGCGAGTACCTCGTGCACAAAGGAGACGCGCTGACGTACATCTACTACATATGCAACGGTTCCATGGAAGTGATGCAAAACGAGATGGTTGTCGCTATACTGGGTGAGTCATACACAAATGAAACCATTGTTCATACCACGTAGCCTATGCCCTTACCCACACCTATCTACCGTCTAAGACGGCCTTCCACCCACACGACATATGTAAAAATATTCATAAACCATTTATTAAATAGGCAAAGGAGATTTGGTGGGATGCGATATGAATACCCATTTGCAAGCTTACAACGGTTCAGGCTCGTCACACCCACAGGGAAATAATCCTGATGTTGTGGTGAAGTCGAGCAGTGATGTTAAGGTAAACTGAATTATTCATTTCCCACTCTAAAAGCATTACTGGTATAATGGCATTTTCTTGGTTTTTTTTTCTAAAAATAAAAGCTTTTTGCTTTCTATTCAACAGGCTTTAACCTACTGTGATTTAAAATGTATACACATGGGTGGGTTGGGTGAAGCTTTACGGCTGTATCCCGAGTACCAGCAAGAGTTCATGCACGACATCCAACACGACCTGACGTACAACTTGCGAGAGGGGTACGAAGCCGAGGCCGAGTCCGACGGGAACGGTCACCCCTCACTAACACTACCTTCAATATCAGAGGATGATGAAAATGCCGCAGAAGACACAGCACTCACGCCCAAAAAACTCCCCGGCTCGAACGCCAACAGCCCGCGGCATCAGAAATTCAGGTTCCATTTCATTTAATGCCAACTATTTATGAAAATAATTTCAATGCATTTACAAAAAAACATCATACGATATTTGGTTTCAAACCAAAGCAAACCTACATGTTTTCTGATTCAAATTGGTTTTTCAGTGACATATATACATGGAATTATTTGTCTAAAATTAAATTCTGCAACGAATCTCGTGTATGCTGTGGATTCACATGTATTGAATGTACTTATGACATAAAACAATGACGTTTTCAGAACGGACGGACAACCGCGGCTGTCTCATAGAGAATTACGTGAAAGGATAGAACGACAGCGCTCCATAGCAACGCCTAAAGTATCAAGAGCTGATTCTTTAGAGGGACTTAATTTAGAAGTGCACAACACGAGATCGTCTGTGGACAGACTCGACACTCAAGTGTCGAGCTTGCACCACGACGTGGCGGCGCTCAGCATGGAGGCAAGTCGCAGTGACGTCAAGTCTCGCGTAATCCTACGTTGACCCACTTACCAACACCCAAGAGGCATAGATCCTTAATAATACAATGATATCATCTAGTCTTGGATCTATGATCTCATGACGTTCTTTAACTACTTTGTGTGATGACCTAATATGAATTATTTATTAAGGCATGATTTATTTTAAGCTGGTTCTTCAAAATGCTTGAATTGATTCTCAAACATTCAAGTATATTTTCGCATATACTCCACTTTAGTTTTTAGTTGTTTTGACAAGAGCACTAAACTACTACCTGAAAACTAAGATTAAGATGCTCTTACGTGTATCGTTTAGGTTCGCCACGCCATCCAAGCCCTGCAGGAGATGACAGCGCCCACCGGGTGGCACGCAGCACATTCCAATCCCAACCTCCAGTGGAACGCTCCACCGAACCAGCTCGCCAGGAGCTGCAGCCATCCACCAGACGTATTCTGTTGGGATCAGGTTAGTTGGGAGAAGCAATTAATTAATTAATTCTGAAACTGTTATTTCTATATTAACTAATTTTAATGGAAACTTGTTTAACAGCAAGAGCGGCCGCTCACCCCGGAGCGTCCGAAAGTCCACCGGGCGACACAAACTGAGCCGTTCCTGCACCTCGTCACGCAGTACATAATGGAGCACCCCGCCACCGTGATGTTGTTGCTAGGCATCGACCCGATGGCCAACCTGACGCCCGTGATGCCGGGCACCGTGGACTACTATACCGACACTCGCGGGCGACGCCCCAGCACGCTTGAGCAGATCATTGAGTCTGAGGGTGGGAGTCAGACTCCTTCTAGCACTACCAGCGAGAAGTTTGAACCAATTAGGAGTCCTAGCGGCAGTGTGAGAGATCTCGAAATCCAGATAGAGAATGAAGTGCAGAAGCCTTCTGAGAAGGAACCTATTCCCGCAACTCTCCGCCGCAGCCGCTACTCCGCGAGCGACCTGTGCGACGCGTCCGAGCGACTGCTCGCCACGCGCTCCTCGCACCCCAGCACACGCTCCCTCAAATTCAACATCAACAGCTAAGTTATTCCATTTCGTCTTAATATATTATGCTCATTAGACTTTAGACTTCAAATAATAATGCCATTAGTTTAATTGTACATTTGTTTACCTTAAATTCTACCTTGTAAGTGTATTTCGTTTTTAACTTTGTAGATAAATCTACTTAGGTACTATTGTATTTTTTATCACTACTTCTCAATCAACGAAATCTATCTATATCATTACGAATATTTTCTAGTTAGTATGTATGAGTAAAAGTACATACTTAACGATTGTACATATCAAGTTTATGAGAAGATTTAATTGTTAGCTTAGTCTATAAAACCACTTGATCTAGTCACCGTTTAGGCTTATCGAAAGAGAGAGACGTTGGGAATTACTTGAATCTGATTTTACAGTTATTGATATTGGAATACCAACTGCCTCTTTGTTTCTCAATGTATTAAATTTTATTTGTAGCACTTTCAAAGGTGTAACTCCGTCTACTTGTCAAATAATATTGAAAGTAAAGTAGTCAAATATATTCCTGTCTGTTCAAAAATCCAGCAATATTTTATCAAAAGCATTTATACAAATACGTGAATGTAGAAAATAGCCCTGAGACAACATCTTTGTAAAAATATAAAGACGTTTAAGTCAGACACTTATCCATATTTTCTATAAACTGTTGTCTATTTTAATACTATATTTGAATAGCGCCGATAATTCGGTATGTATGTTAGGCAACATATTTCATAATAATGTCTACGAACCAAATCTCCCTCTGATCTCAAAATACATTTTATACCTATTTATAGAAACACGATATGGTCTTCCTTTGAAGTTATTAGTAGCCAGTGAACTAACTACACGAGTTAGATGACTGCCTTGTCTATGCCTGGTTTACTATATCTTGTGCCAAAAACCAGCAATGTTCGTGACAATGTCACACAATTAATATCAATGTCTATTCTAATAAAGTACAGCAAATAATTGCTGTTTAGTTTTTTACTAGAACAATTACTTGTAATTAAGATATTTTGATCCCTCTCCATTGTGACCAAATTAGAATAATGAAGAGTTTTTATTTAATTAAGAGATACGAGCAATCTTGTCATACTACAACTGAGATATTTCCATAGGCACTGTCTTTTAACATATATGTGTATTATGATAACAGTTTATGTATTGTAAGTGTTTACCTCACTTCTGTACATAAATTATTTACTTTCCTATGGACAAATAATGCTGCTATAGCAAAAAGTAAGAGAATATTCATCAAAAGGATTTTTTTATCAGCTTATCAAACGAAATTTACAAAACTAATTTATAATAGTGTATTTGTCTTTCGTAATCATTGAGACAAATAAACAACAGAAAAATAAGAAATAAATATGATATTACGAAGAACCCAACTAAATAACTTAAATTCAATAACTGTCAATGTTGTATAAATATTATCTGAATTGTTTGTAAGCAATACCTTGTAGAAATAGATTGATAAATTATTTATTTATGTTTCGAACATTTTTTTATGCATCCATTATGTAGATAGAGATTGTTAGATAAAGGTTTTTGCCTCGTAATAATTCATGATTGAAATAAGCTTTGATGACCTCTAAATTATGTATTTCGAACTATTAGGCATTTGTTTTAACTTCGTGTTTAGTGGAGTAACAAAGTTATTTCTGGTCCTATAAAAGTAGGACCGAAACATTATAAATTTTATTATGAATACTTATATGTAAATTCTAGTAGAGAAATGAAATTCAAAAATTATCTTTGATAATAAATTGTTATAAGAACGGAAACGCTTACTAGAATAATAAATGTGGTGTACGTTGTATAGAACCCATGAATGTGATATGATGTTAAACACGTGCAGTGCCTAAAATCTCATTTATTTATTTAATTACTTAATTATTCTGTATCTTTTATTAAAAATCTAAACTATTTTATTAAACGTAATGATTACGCATACGTTTTGAACATATTTTGTACATATTGAAACTTAATCTTGTAGTACAAAGTATTAGTTACCATAAAGTTTAATAAAGACAAATTGATGTTGAAACTAGTGTTTTTTTTTTATTCTGGAATAATATCGTAAGTAGGTTATACCCAGTCAGATCCTCATCATGATAATAAAAAATACTAATTCATGGGTAAGTTGTAAACAGTACAGTTAATATACACAAGAGTAGTGTACAGATACTTTCACGCCTGATCTCGACATTCAATATACTACCTATAATATAAATAAATAAAATTGTCTGGCATTGAATATTCTCGGAAAGATGGAAAACGTCAATAACAAAATAATCTTTCCCGATCTAAGGCACGTACGAACCATTGAAAAATTGACCTCATTATAATGTTTTGACGCGTTTGTAGCGAACGGTACTTATTTCGGTTATTTCTTCGATTTTCTTCGGTATATATAATTAAAGGTGCAATGTTTCAGGAAAATTTTCATAGATTTGAAGAACGTTCGCATCATAATCTCACTCACAATCTGTCAAAAATGTCTGCAATCTAAGTGCCTTACTAATAAACGCTGCATAAAGTTATGACAGGTTTATACGTCAAAAAATGTATGGATACACAGGCTTTATTCATTGCATAACTTTACACAGTGATTATTAGTAAGGGCATAAAAGTTTATGCTGCAGTTATGATCGCTGTAATGAAATTGTTGATTAATTGTGGAACGTTTTGGAAATAAAACATTTTCTGGATCCGTATATCTGCAGAAGAATCTATTGTCCTGCCGAACCCGCCATAATGAATGCACCAAACATCCCTCATCCCTCCGAACTCTATTAAAGCAGTTTTTGTTTAAGAAAGAAAATATTTACAAACAATTCGCGCCAAGCAACTTTAGCCTGAGCGTCATAGTCTTACGAACACAATGTAAGAGGACAACTAAGAACAATAGAGGGCTCTCGTCTGAACTCTGGGGTATTGAGTACAAAGCTTTTCAATAAATTTTTCCGAGAAAACATTACTGCACGCTGCTTTCACTCAGAAAACCCATTTTCTAGAATTCGTAACATTTCTTGCCAGCCAATGTTGTATTTTTTTATAATTAAAATAATCAAATCAGTAAACGAAGCTTTATTCTGGAACCAAACAAATAGAAATAGTACCCCAGACTTTTTCGTGGTATTGGGTTAGCATTCCTTTTCGATGATATGTTGGGAAATCATTTTACAAAAACCAAAGAGAGAACGGGAAAATGTTGTGATGATCTCTCAATAACAGGTAATTTGGTGATTTTTCTGACATGTAATAACTCTAGCGCGGCGATTAGCCAAATTCGCAATGCCTCACTTTAATGGTCCGATCGGAGGGCCATCCAACACGACTGCAGAGAGATCTGAAGCAGAACCAACAGCTTTACGTGCTTTCCGAAGCACTGGAGTCAGGAGTGTACACCACCAAGACCAACTCCCGAACTCCGGACTTACGAATAATAAATATAAACACAATATCACTTTTTGCCCAATCTGGGAATCGGACTTAGGACCGAGCATTGAACAGTCGCACTGGTAACTACGTAACCGACAGTACAGTTTAGTAAAACCTTTTGTAAACCTGTAATGAATGTTTTCAAAATTTTACACTATACGATGACGTTAGTGGACGACAGAACAGTTGTTGGCTTTTTTTATAACAAAACACTAGAACTGCATTGCCAGATCGCCATTTTTTATTATGACAAGACAATTTATTATTCCAGAATTATTTTTACTTGACAGGCACTTCTTTTTCGTCTCTCGCATACGATGTCGAAGAATTCTACGAATCATCGAAGATTTCTTAACAAATTATAAAGATGTTCAATTGTTTCAAAATATTTATGACAGCAATAACATGTCGCTCTTTTAATTTTTATACACCGCTGTCATAAGCGTTATCACACTGCTTCGTCGTGACGTCTAAATATTGCAAAATGTTAAACTGACTTATGTTTCTTACCGACTTTGTGTACCTATCGTCATCACGGATCATGTTAGTGCATATGTCACCGGAAAATAACAAGATCCGTAAGTTTATCAATCTACTAGGAAGTTTATATCTAAACTTCCGTAAGATTCTAAACGGGAGATAAATTGTAATATTTTACGTCCACATTTTCGTAAATTTATCAATTTCCGACGTCATACGGTAAATTTATAAACTAACGGATATCTATTCGTAAGATTTTATATGGTTCGACCAATCACAGAAACTCTTTTAAATATACGCATCTTTGAAATACGTAAAATAGCACACTGCTCTCTGATTGGTTAACGTTCATAGTTTATGTTCCGTGGCGAACAATGGCGGCCGCGAAGAAGGAGAAGTGACACGTGACAGTCAACCAATCAGATCGCGCGTAGAGTTTGGTTACTGCTTACTTATTATTTTACGAGTGAGTTCAGTAAGTTTATCAATTTACGAAAATGTGGACGTAAAATATTACAATTTATCTCCCGTTTAGAATCCTACGGAAGTTTATAAACTTCCTAGTAGATTGATAAACTTACGGATCTTGTTATTTTCCGGTGACACATATATCAACACGCCTGAATGAAGGACCCACTTAAATTATCACTATGAATCTTCTGGAACTAAGAAATAGCTCGTAGCCAAATGTCAGATTAGACAATAATATAATTTGCCTGTATTACTGTCCCGCTTCTGATCACTACAATACGATGGCTAAACAAAGATTGTCAATTACAGAATTAAAATAAAATAAATCATTCTTCCATGTTTGGTGTACGGAAAATATTTAATTATTTTATTACTATTCGACTTCTTTGTCAGTGTTACTAAATTACAGCCTTTTAGCAGTAAGACATTCTGAGCTATACGAACTAATTAATAATTAATAAAATATAAGAACTAATTGTTGACTGAAACTCTAAAAACAGCAGTTTGTAATACGTTGCATTATGTACCTAAAAGCAAATCTACAAAAGTCACTTTACAAGCCAGTTTCTGGAAAAAATATTAGTAGCGAAGTTCATTGCACAGCGTGCGCCAGACTTTAATACATATCGCCACTCATGGAGCATATACTGTAGTTACGTAAATGGTCAAGAAAGTAAAGTAATAAACTCATATACTCCATTAAAACCTACACAGAAAATAACTTGTCCATAAAATGCAAAGCTGTGCAAGTAGTAGCGTTCGCCGCGTAATAAAGTAAGTAATGATGTAAATGTAGGTCGTAGCGAGGGACGACAAGGCTCACTTTAATTTGCCGTAGCTTTAGCATTACTAAAATTAAGTCTGTTAAACTAACAACTACATAAATGTATAAACTTCTCAATTAAACTAATAGACGTAATCTTTAAACTCGATGCGGTGAAAGAAAAAACAAACAAGGATCCGTGACACAGAAACGTTAAGAGTGTGCATAAAGCGAAATTACCAATCTCTTATCTTCCATAATTATATTATATACAAGCTTCTGCCCGCGGCTTCGCTCGCGTTAAAAAGAGACAAAAAGTAGCCTATGTTTCTCTCCATCCCTTCAACTATCTCCACTTAAAAAATCACGTCAATCCGTCGCTCCGTTTTGCCGCGAAAGAAAGACAAACAGACAGACAGACAGAAAGACAGACAGACAGACAGACACACTTTCCCATTTATAATATTAGTATGGATAAAATGGTAAACTGACTGACTGTTGTTAATCTATCAACGCACAGCACAAACCGCTGGTCCTAGAGACATGAAACTTGGAGATTTTTGTAAATTCGTCTCCTAAAAGGGTAAAAAAGTGATAGGAATTCCACATTCGGTAGCTAGTGGATATATAATAAAGTAAGTATATAATGTAAGTTCAATTGAAGGGTTGGTATTTGGGTACGTAGTGACATGAAAAAAATTAGGATTGTTTTGTGAACCCACATGGAATTTAACTGCACTAGTCGATATGCATTTAAGCGGTAGCTGAGGATCTATTTTCAGAACAAATGAGAAGAGTTTATTCACCATTTTCTTTCTTGTATATTTATATATTATAAATTATGTATATATATCGATAAATATGTATATGTATTAGGCTTATATTATGTTAGTTTTAAGACTACCTATTTAATTATGTGTTTTCTTATATTTTTTTTTTGCATTTTTGTAAGTTGTGTTATTTTATTGTACTTTAATTATGCACCTGCCATTTTTTATCTCCTCTACTCTGGGTTGACTGGTAGAGAATGCCTAAGGCATTAAGTCCGCCCTTGTACACATGTGCATGAAGTTTAAATAAATAAATAAACTGCAGCCATCGTTTGCAGCATTTTATATGAAAAATGCTGCCCTACCAAACCTGGAAGGATTGTTCATTTTATTCGCTCAGGCAAATAAATGCAGAATGTGAACCCATTCAAAAAATAATATTTAAAATCAATATTTACTTTAAATGCTTTCACGAAAATTGACGCTGGATGCCTGCGGGCCGCGGAAGCGTTGTTGTCATTTTCAGTAAAATTTATTTTTTATTTCTCCAGAACTACATTTTTTATAATTACAACTATGCGGCATACGGACCGTCTGACGGCAAGTGGTCACTCTTGGACGCTCGCTTTACTGACCCTTCAAACGACTATTTTTTTTTTTTGCGGTTATACTCTGTAGGTAGGGAGCTCAATCAGCAATCCGCGCGATCGCGGGCGGAAGTTTCTCTAGAATCGCGTTTTACGAGAGATCGTACTGGCTGTAAAGTGTTAGGATAAACTCCCAGCCGGCGAGCGATGCAATAGTAAAATCTGGCAGTAGACATCATCTCAAAAAACCCCTAGAACTCGTAATACAAGCAGGACAACACACAAAAGGAGGCATGGTCCCTCTTGAGACTTTAGGCTACGATATCGCTGGTATGTTGAGAGTGCTAACAATCTTCACAGCTCGCCTTTAAAGACGCAATTAAGTATTTAGATACATCAGCCCAAAGGTGACAGCAATATTTCGTTTGGGGCCGGACATGTGCTTTGTACAGTACCAATCCCGCCACACTATTTCCAACCACTGCAACTCCTAAAAGCCAGAGTCAACAGTAGAGTCCACCAGAAGAGCGCCGAGCAATGAAGCTCGCTCGACGAGTCCCGTAGTAACTATTCAAATGTCTTGGATCCCGCAACGAAATTAAACAGAAAAGATTAGCAGAGAAGTAAGAAAAATGTTTCCACTTGTACAGCACCAGTTTTTACACAAAAAAAAAGTATAATGCAAACCACGATTTTCCTGGAAAACGCTGAGTAACGAGATATGTGAAATGTTGTTGTCTGTTGTGTTGTGTTTGTTTGTTGTTTTTATGTAGTTAGTACGTTATTTTAAAAGGGATAAAGAAAATATGTTACAAAAGCCGGCCAAGAGCGTGTCGGGCCACGCTTAGTGTAGGGTTATGTAGTTTCCCGTCCGTCACAATAAGTGTTCCCAGTTATGAGTTTAAAAAAAGGCTATTTGACGTGCTAAGTACGCAGAAATTATTTTGTGCAAGCTTTTTGTCTTTTTTGTACAAAAACTGTTCTTTCCATCAAGTTCAAAATAATTTTCCTAGAAAGTGCTTATAAAGTTCTACTTTTCAGATTTTTTTCATATTTTTTAAACTTATGGTTCAAAAGTTAGAGGGGGAGGCACATTGTTTTTTAACCGTCGGAGTAGAGTGTTTTCGGAAAACCGTCCTTTCGGTGAGCGGTATTTCGGAATACCATACGTAGCTCTGGGGCAATTATTTCCGAAATTATATTATTGACTTTATCAAAAAATGATTTTAGTAGACCCCTATTCATTTTTAAATACCTATCCAACAATATATATCACACGTTAGGGAGGGTTGAAATTAGAAAAAAAAACACAATACATTTTTTTCCAATTTTTATTTTACCAATTTGTCGGCGTGATTGATATACATATTGGTACCAAAATCAGCTTTCTAGTGCCAACGGTCACAGAGATTAAGCGAGGACGGACAGGCAGACACACCGACGGACAGACAGATATGGCTAAACTATAAGGGTTTCTAGTTGTAACCATAAAAACCACCGTTTTCAGAATTTCTAAAAACAACTAAGAAATAGAAGAAGTAACGTAATACATATTTACGGTAAGGTGTCTACTTTAATGTCCACAATTATAATCATTATCTAGTAGTTATATTTTTAAGATAAGATAAGATAAGATATTTTTATTTGCTTAAAACATGGTATACAAGGTTTTCTTAGGTCTTCATTATTATATTGGAGTGATTTAACATTTGGCGTGCTTGAGGCGCTGTTATCATTTTTGAAGGTTTTAAAATCCTGTTCGTGGCTTTGTATACACATTCAGCGGAATATCGCCCCATTTGATAAACACCAAAGATTGAATAGATATGTATAACTGTGAGGAATTTACGAAGATCCCTATCCTAATATAATTTCCTGTTCATTTTCGTTTTCGGAAGCTATTCTAAGTTATTATTTCCCTCTAAGACGCCGTAAAACAATGCGGGGATATTTCCTATAAATTACCGGTATCTATTGTTATCTACACTAATATAATAAAGAGGTTAGTTTGTCCTTTTCGTTTGTAATATAATCTCCAAAAGATTCCTTTTTTCTTTTCACTTATAGAAAGCTACATTATTCTAAGTGCTATGAGCTACAAAATTACTTGAGTTCGAACTCACGGGCAAAATCTGGATTACTATATGAAAATAAAATAATAATACTAACCTCTGTTGTCCCAATGCAGGCAAAAGGCCTCCCTTTCTTCCTTCCAACTCTTTCTATTTGGGCACTGGCCTAGAAAGGGGTTGAAAGCAATGTTTAGGCTAGGCAAGCATCCGGTTTGTCCCGCCATCTTCGCCTGAGGCTGCCACGATATCACAGAACGCCTTCTGGGACCCACATTGTGGTGGATTTTGCCCATGATACGTTCGACATGCGACCGACGAGGCCGACGGCAAGGCGAAGTCCCACTTAGGGTCTCCACACATTTATCGACGCGGAATCGGCTAACACTGGTCAAAAAAGCCTTTTCATGGCTACGGAATACGGGTGTTACTAATACCGTTCGCATCGGTTCGGCTCGGACGACGCGTCACAACGCCGGCCGACGGCGAAACGAGCCGTTTGCCTATTAGCTGATCGCATCCGTACGGCGGCGCTGTGGACTGGTAATACGTTGGCTTAAGTCGATTCCGCGTCGATAAATGTGGGTAGACCCTAAAGCTTGGTTGCTTTTTTGTGACGTCGGCGATTTGTGTCCTGGAGAAAAGAAGTGTTTTTATAAATATTTTATGAAATTAAGAATACCTTGAACATGTACATAAAGTAAACAATGTGATAAGATGTTATTTAATACAAAACGTAAGTAGGTATTATACCGCCTACTTATAGGTTACATACCTATTGTCTGCCTGTAACACGTAGGCAGGTGTGTAGGTATACCAAAAATAAATCCAAGTTTAATGTTTGTGACAACCGACTATACATGTTTTGTCATTCATCGCTACTCTTTTGTTCTGAATATTGAATTAATGAAAATCTATTGTGCACAGTTTCTGTTCAGTTAGTTTTTCGCTCTAAATGTCTCTTTGTGTCTATAGTTTACGAACCTAAATACAACCGAGTTAATCACTTTGTTGGGGTGTTTTTTTTATTTGTTTTGTTTGGAAACCTAGACTTGCGATATGTAATGAAACATAATAATTTCTGCTGTGCTTATATTAAATTTTCTGTTAAGTTACTGTTGTACTAATTCGAACTAAAAATATGAATAGTTTCTTCTATTTGCGTTTTTATTCCGGATCGCATTTGCTAGTAAAATATTCACCTAAATAAGTATATTTATCACGTAACATTTTAACTTCAAACCAGCCGCAAATCATACGGACCAATTTTAACAGATAACGAACATTACATTTTTTTTGTAAAGACCTAATTAAAATCCCTCAGTTTCGGTACGATCTGTGTCGATGTCAGTCGAACCGTGCGCTCCGAGCTCGTGAGCCGTGAAATGCAATTTGCCGACGCTGCAACGAGCGAACTCCGCCACTTATAAACTGGAGCTACGCTTGTTTAACTAGTCGATATTATGACATAAACTTTAAGCTCCCACGGCCCACGGCTTTCTGAATACATCATTCATTTCTACCAGAGCAGAAACGACTCCGTTCGCTTGGAAATGTAAATACGAACTGAAAGCCCAAAACTTTTAGTTTATCTAAAAACAAGAGCGGAGCTCCGGTCTCGTTACAGTTGCGATGTCTTTCTCTGTTACATTTTATTATTATTTTTCTTCCTGTGAAAAATCTTGCTTGCGTTGCAACGCTCTATCTATTTCGTTTTGTAGAAAAACCGCATCAAAATCGGTGAGCCAAACGCGAGATAATCGCGGACAAACATACATAGACATACATACAGGTCGAACTGTAAACATACTTTTTTTTAAAATCGGTTAAAAAGTATCGGATAGCGCAGAAAAACAAGATCGCCTTCGCTTTCCTTCTATTTATTTTGTGCTCGGAAACCCGAGACGTAGGTAATGGTAGAATTAATCTTAATTCACGCACCATTTTATTGCAACCATGTGATAGTTTGCCACTTAATTTTCCCCAAAGCATTAACAATCCTTGGTTTATTTTATGATAACCTTTAATGTAATTATATTTCAACCATAAGATTGAATGGGAAATATTCGACTACAAACAGTCCAAATTACTTCCCGTTAATAAAGCTGACTTAGGGATTAAATCATTACCCACTCATATTACCGAACTGCTGACGCAACTCGGCAAGATAGCGAATATGGTTGGTTATTAACTATAGTAAAGCCGATTTTCCGTTGGCCCCGTGAGCGTGGAAATGAACGTACATTTCAAATCCCCTACCACTCAAAACTACATACCTCTATGAACATATAGAGTTTCAGATCGGAATCGCTAACACTGAACAAATATCGGATTGTAAAGTACACAAATAGTTTTATTTGCTGTATGATTACTATCGGGCGGGACATTCACGGCAGGGGAGCGTGATTGATTGCCTGACACGCTTGTGGAACTGTAATCTCGTATGTACGTGTCATGTTGCCACATGCAACGTGTTTGTGTGCGTGTCATATGTATCTTGTGTGCACTGTCTCGACAGGTCAAATTAAATCTGTGTGGTTCCTTCTTCAAAATACCACGTCAGTCATGAACTGAGATGACCATTACAAGAAACCATATGGTTTTTAATAGACTTTGACCTTTGAATTTTATTCCATGTTTCTTATCAGAGTATTAAGCTTTATCAGGTTAAAATTTAATAAAATCACTATCAGTTATATATAGAGTGATAACCCTGTTACTGAGCTAAAAAGTTTACGTAGTCGCACTTCGTGAAAAACTGATAATGATACTTAAAGCGAAACCACATTAACGGAAAGGATAGACAGATGATATCACAAAAGAAGCGTCGGTTTATAGAGGCTGCGGTTAATGACGTACACATTCAACATTCGTCTCACATAACATGATATGCTGTTACTTATTCCTGTCTGTACCAAAATTTCTGCAATATTTGAGCAAGCATGGTGATGAATGATTGTGCCTATATGAGAAGAGGTAAGTACTTGATCTGCAATGGGAAAGAATTCGTTGAAATATTAAAAAGTCATTTAAAGTTTTAAAATTATATTTTGCATGTCATATTTTTTTTTATCAAACCAGAGTCGGCTGGAATGTCTAGCTCATTAGATATAATCCGTACTAATAAAATTTCATTAGATATAACTCTGTCTGCCTGTCTTTTTTTTTTGGTGAGTGGGAAATCATCCAATGACTGCTCCCGTCCTGGGTGCGGCGGGAGGGCGTGTCAGACTCTTACTGACTAAAACCCACTCATGTTCCTTCGATTGCCCTTTATGTTCCAGGGTCACGGTAACTATTATAAACATTCCGCAACTGTCTGTCTTTTCTTCACTTCACTTAAACCACTTAACCGATTTGAATGAAATTTGGTACAGATATAGTCTAGGATCCGAGAAAGGACATAGGATAGTTTTCATCCAGGCAATCCTCCGGGAACGGGAGCTATTAATCCACGCGGACGAAGTCGCGGGCAAAAGGTAGTAAAGTTAATAAATGTATATATTTGGTTAAAATAAATACAAAACTACTTTTAACTCAAACGAGTGTTGAACCCTTTTAACAACCCCTCACACATAAACGTACTTAAAGCAAATCCCGTAACAAAACAAATAGAAGGAGATTCGAAGTCGCATCACGTTTCCTATTGCCAATAAAAACAACATTGCCGTAAGCAATTTGCAAGTTAGTATGCAGATCTGCATTAACTGCTATTGTTTCATTTGTATCCACTTACGTGACGTATCGGGTACCCGATAGCTGGCGGCAACCAATAGAAGCTCTGGGATTTTGCATTTACCGATTTAGATACTAATGTTTAATAGTGGAAAGAAGGCGAAGAAATTATGGTAGTTTTTTAATTGACTTAAAAAAAGCAGGTTCTCTGTTTAATGTATGTGATGGTAAATTTGTTCACGATTATCTCACATTAGGCTGAAACGATTTTGATGCAGCTATCAGAAAAATATTTGTTACATGTAGGAATAGGTTTTAGTATTTTATCCTCCTTAAAGACCAAAAACAGAAAAATAAATTAATGTATTTCAGAACGAAAGCCACCCACTTCCGAAACTTATTCCTCTGTTCTTTGTTTTTAAAGGTGTCTTTAAAAAAAAAGGTTTTTATTAGCTAATCAAGTGCTAAATTGATAAATGACTGCAGGTAAGTTTTTTTTTATAGTAGGCTACCTGTACCAGCTTCAGGTATTGCAAATCCTTGCAATTGTCAACTTAAACCTGTCTCAAGAACCTGCAGGCCCTCTCCGCAGTTTTGAGTTTATAATGATCAGGTGGCGGTGCGACGGAACCATGGTTTTTACTATGTGTGTAAGGATAATACATAGGTACTCAGCTAAAAACAGGACACTGAGCTGATACGGAGAAAAACCAGACAAGAACCAGCTGCCTCTGCACAACCCTCGACAATAGATTTGATCAAGTCGTCACTCATTTCACCATTTTTTCTAAGAACTTTTAATGATTTTAAGAATGTTGAACGTGAAATTATTTTTAATCAATTGTATACAAAATAATTGAAAGTATATAGCGTTCAGTAGCAATTTTATCTCATCGCAAAGCAACACCAAAAAAGTGACAGTTCATTTTTTAATTAGCGTGCATTTCAGCCAACTTTTATGGACTGTAAAAGTCCGTTAGAATATTGAAATTTTAATAGCTTTTCATATGAAAACTGCAAAGACAATTTTATTCCACTGATAAAAGTTTATTAAAATTCGGTTTTAAAGGTATTTTTGAGAGATTGAAACTGTAATTATACTGTAAACGTTTATATAGATATAAGTTATTAGTAGAATTGCCTTTACTATTATGGTGTGTGATAATGCAACCTGATGAGCATATTCAGACATTTTAGCAATTTCTTTTGCTAAAACTAATCTCAAAACGAAATATAGAGTGACTGGTAATCAGTGTACGATACTTAAACACGTGATTATGCTCATGATAACCAACAACTTTTACTATGGGAACAAACCTGATATAGCGAGTAAAAAATCAGCTGTTTAGTACATTTCATCATCTCCCTAGCCTTTTCCCAATCGTGTTGGGGTCGGCTGCCAGCCTAACCGGATTCAGCTGGATACCGGTGTTTTACGTGGCGCGACTGCCTACCTAACCTCCATAACCCAGTACCTGGGCGACACGATACCTCTTGGTTAGACTGGTCATAGTTCCTGGCTAACCAGTAACGACTGTAAAATTTCTACGAATGACAACCGGGACCAACGGCTTTACGTGCTTTCCGAGGCACAGGATGTCAGTGATGTCTAAGATAAACTTTAGAAAGTACATATAAATTGAAAAAGTCACATTGGTACTTGCCCGGATTCGAACCCACAACCTCTTACACGAGAGGCGGGCGCCTTATCCACTGGGCCATCACGACACCATATTTAGTACATTTATGTTTGCCAAATGTATCCTCCCATAATAAAAATTGTTTGTTATCATGAGCACAATCACGCGTTTAAGTATCGTACACTAATTACCAGAAACCCTATATATCATACAAACCAAACAAAAACAATTGAAAATGACAATTAATAAATACAGAGTGCGATTACAGTATACGTGAATTCTGCAGCTGTGCCAACCGCTTATCGATTTTCACCTGCAAGCAAGGACCTATTTGTTCCATACGTACGAGCATACCGCACCGGATGACTGAATCAAAATCCGTCTCAGCTTCATTGGCTCGTATTAAGAATATGGAGGAATCTAATAAAATGTACTTAACGTAATTTTTTACCAGACGGGCAATAACCCTGCAGTATTTGATGAATCTAACGTTGATTTTAAATTGCTTGAAATTCTATTAAATAATTCAATTGTATTTGCTTATAACTTATGCAAATACTATTTGATTGTTAATTTTATTGACACTAATAAATATAGTAATGTTAAAATTCTATTAAGATTTTGTATTAGTCCTGTAATTTGCTATGCATTACACGCACAACTGCCATCAACAATACTGTTTTTTCTTTGGGCTTAGAAAAATGCAAAACAAAATAGCATATCAAAAGATACTGGCTCACCTGAACAGAAAGAAGGTATGTACAAAACCTATACAAGTTTTTTCTTTTAATAACCTTTCAACGACCAAGCGACAGCCGGCTGTCGGGCTGCTATTGTCTTTCTATTGTGTATCGAATCACGTGTGTTAAAAATCAGTAAAATCATATTTATTTTGTAAATAGGTTATAAACATAACACTTTTACACGTAAATATTGTTTTTTTTTTAAATTAAGCGAACGATGGGGCCGGTGTTTCGTAGCTGGACTGCTCTGAGAAGAAACATCCGAAACAAACTCAGAGGTCAAAGTCTCTTTTAAAGTCCATACAATCGTATTGGTCAAAAATGTGCGAGAACCATGGAGGTTTGTCTGAGGTACTCTCTAGATGAGAGAAGCACACAGATTTGAGTGGACCTGTCCAGACAGTGCAAGCATTTGTCAGTAATCGTTTAGCTCAACTAAAAACTTTAAGGAGCTCAACTGTTATATAAATATATAAATATACATTTTATGGTTAAAACTATTGATTACTTATTATTTTGACGGTCGGTTAAGTACCCCACGCCGTAACGATTCAAAATACGAAACAATTTTGAAACACATCGATTAACAGCTTTTTGATTCACTTTTCATTCAACACATCTAACAATCCACATCCACAATTTTTTATTTAAGTTAACAGCTCCAATATCATTTACGAATTTATATTTAATTTCGGAAAATAGATCAATAACTTGAGTGTCCACATAGCCTAGATATCAGGAGCTCCGATAAATCTGAAACACCTGAACTACTTTATATACAATTTCGCTAATGGGAACCATTCAGCAAAATAAAGCTGCGTTTAACCTAATACCTAAAATACCTGTTACGCAATACAAAGTAGGTAAGTACTAGATACTAAGAATTTTGTGATTCTCCCATCACTCAGCGCTTTACAGCGTAATTCTACGTTATGAGTTCAAGTTACGAGCATGTTTAGTATTCTTTCTGTGAGACTAGAATATCTTGAGCGCAAGAGCATTTTTTAATTTGAAAATAGAACGGATTGTTTAACGGCCGAAGTTATGAAGAACCAATTGAATGAAAAGTTTTGAACATAGATCAATGAGCTAGAAACTGTCGTTCGTAAAGTAGATAAGAAAATGGAAACGAAGGAAATATGAGGAAACAATGGAGTTGGGTTTTTGGGAAAACTTCGAAAACGAATATTGCAGAAAAAAACAAAACCTAAACACTCGTAACAAAATAATAAAGAAAAGCTAGAGTTATCGAACGTTGCGTTTTCTCCGAACCAAAAGTCTAATTTATAGGGGTGGTTAAAGATGAAATTATATTGATGACAAGACGAAACTTCTATACAGACAACAGACAGAGAAAAACATGTAAACCCTTAAAACTCTCCTTTCAGTGAAACCAACAACTAGTCGCGTTGACTTGAACAAGCGTAAAGAATTATAGAAGAGCGCCGTGTTATGTTATGATACTATTTCAAGTACTTTTGAAACTTTGAAACGTTTAGGGTCCAACGATCATTATACCTGAATGGGCTGCAAATGTATTGGATACTCCTGAAAGTGGTAACATTAACGTACTTATCTTATTATCACTATCGGTAAGTGAACCGTAAGAGGAAAAACCAATCGTTATTCATACAAACGTATCTTTACGCTCTGGGAAAGCTAGCTGATGATAATGTGACTACGGATTGGTTCGGGTTTGTTCTTCATTACTTTTTTCTGTGTAGTATATTAGGTACCGCACAGACTGCTTGGTGTAACTATATACAACCTTACTCCATAAGTTCATTACGCAAAACCAGTATAGATGAAACAGAGGCTTTATTTTATTTAAAGGCAAATAGAGGTCGTGTCGACGATTTAATGAAAAGAGTGAAGAGGAAAAAAGGAAAAAAAAATACTAATAGCGAGTACTTACTTGTCTTGACTTTGATGGTGTATGTGACTGAAATAAACACAAATAAACTTCTTTTTAAATACTAAATTCATAAGTGTATAATTACATCAATGATAAGTATTTGGATAGGTAGTACCCCCGGAGTCAACGTCGACCTTGTCATAGAGGTACCTGCCTACATAAAATAGGTACAATAATGTAACAAAAATAAATAAGTGTAAAAACCTATACATCAGGATAGTCCTTTCAATGAGAGAAGTAAAATCAACCGCATAGCAGTCGTCATCACACGCCAGTTCAAAAATCAACTAAGTGAACTATGAAATGAGTTTCCATTGTTCTCGCGTACAACAAGTTCGATTGATACACCGCGCTGACAACGATTTGTAGCTTATGCACATTGGAATTTATATTCAATGCTTATTGATGTTCGTGTACATAAAAAACAACTGGGACAACACTGCATAATATGGTATGTCAAATATCATTTCCTTTTAATGAAATACTCATGCATAATATGATATTCACAGTACCAATTACTTTTAAGTATACACGTAGATACTTCAGAAAGCTCGCTCTTCAAGATCAGTTTATAATAATTTCATGCTACGGACTACCAAAATCGTAGGCAGCTACGAATTTCGTAGTACTTATGTACTCGTAGCGGGTGCTGGGGCGTAGCTGGGTTCTACGTACTCGTGCTACGAAGCTACGCACTTGACCTTTTTACTTGATATCAGAATTTATTATGGCCAGTACACGATGTTCAGAAATATCTCGTAGCAGTCAGCACTTTTAGTTAAATGGGCGCTATAAACCTCTTTAAGTTAATCGCCTTTCACACGTCCTATCCACATGGTTGAGCAGCAGAGCTGCCGAAGCGTATACCTTTATATTTCCTCTTCGATATAAATCCGTTTACAGTTTCTTCGAGTAAAATTAGAAAAGAAGGTAGTAACAAAAAGTTTGAAGTTACACACTTTGGAAAGAAAATTATCCATAATCATAATTTACTTTACCTAAATTCAAAATAGAAATACCTATACGAAAGTGAGCCCTTATACCTACCTAATGATATGTTTGCAATACAAAAACTAATTAAAATTAAGTTTTTTTTTTTGGAAGTATATATAGTATCTATCTTTCAAACATCTACAAATGCACCGCAGGGTTAAACAAAAAATCTGACACATCAACTACACTGAAAATTGTAGTAGAATCATTAAATCACTAGACAGATTACTTAATGCTGAGTAACTTAATTAATACTCTAAAGCCTACTATCTAACTTCATAACTTCATTTAACGATTAAATTGTCAGCCCACTTCTGCTTAAGAGATTAACCCCCTAAACGCTATCAAAATCGGTCAGCCGCGTTTCATGACTAAATCGACAGACTGCAATCGTTGAATCAATTTAGCTCGTATACCTACCAATTTGCTGCAGCATTCGGGACCTGTCAATTCTGTCCGAAGCTTTTGGCTATGTCATCATATTTTGTGACAGCTATGGACTTTACAGGGCTGTGTCCTAGTAGATCTACATTTTCAAACATAGACATAATTTTACTGACCAGGTACATAATTGGATATACAGTATCCAATTTAAAGCTGTCTAAATTAAAATACAGTATGTGTCTAAGCAATTTAATAGAACAGTTCTATTTCTGTGTTTTCAGCTTTCTTCTATATTTTATAATATCCTTAGCAGGATAAAATGTAGAAGAAAGCTTAATTAAATACTTATAATAAAAACTAAAGTGTTTTATAATACCAATAACAACAACAACCCATACTTATTGCCCAACAAACAAAAACGTCATACAAGTCTTGACTTATACGACATAAAGTTGGATAGCAGTCTTATAATGATAGTGAGATAACTACGGGGTCCTTTAGACGTCTTTAATTTAACTTTTTAGTCGTGCGACAAATATGTCATAATAAGCTGGTCTTAGCAACGTTGGTAAGACTAAACTAAACGACGTTGTATTACAGTCTTAGCTAAAACGTTTGTACGACAACGCTATAGTCGTACTAACGTTATAGTCCATTAAGCGTATTGAGCTAACCAAATTAGGTCTTTGAAAAACCTTTATATGACATCTATGTAATGTAGCAGTTGTATAGACGTTTTCACAGTGACGTTTATATAACGATCACTATCCTGTTTTACAGCGGTCAATCGGAGACTCTTAAATGACTTGGTGGTTTATTTGATACTTAAATATAACCAATATATTTGATGATGTCTGTTTATTGTCATGCCCTGACTTTAATCAAACTTGTAGTCGCATTTAAGTCAGGTTTTGACTTTAAAACGTCTAGACCGCCATATTTACGAAACGTTTGATTAAATTTCCTACGAAAAATGGAAGGTAAAAATTCGTGGAGAAAACTTCCACAGAATATTATGATTGTAACACTTTAGCTTAACCTATTTAATTGGAAGGAACTGATTCCCAACATACAGCTCACGCTAGTTTGGGAAACAGTGCTCGCAAATGAAATGTGCACACTTGTTGTTGCAATAAAGATTTTGTATTTGTATTTGTATTTGTACGTAGTGGAACTTTCAAAGGGAAAGTAAAATAAAATGTTTAAATATTTGAAATCTGCACTGTACTTTTACTGTGAACAATATGAAAAGGGTTTTAAAATTTATGAGAAACCTTAATAGCTAGCTGCTGTCATGGCGTATTGCATGGTCTTGAAAAACCCTTAATACGACTTTCATGTCTTTACAACGTCGTAAAGAGATAAGTGTCTGACAAAAGCAACATGTCCTACATTTTTAGAAATAAATATATTTTTATTAATAAAAATATAATCATTTAAACACAAAATTGCCCCCTCTGGCATGAAAATTTCAAATATATACACATAGGTATATTATCATAAAACTTTAATACCCACTCGAACTAAACGGCATAAGAGACAGATACAGTTATTAGCGAGATAAATAATATAACTTAAATAAACCTTTTATTTCCTTGTGATTATTTATTTTGCACTCTAATCTCGAATCAAATCCAAACACGTGCCACTAACAAGAAAAATAGAGAAGCC
This sequence comes from Athetis lepigone, assembly GCA_033675125.1. Taxonomy (NCBI): domain Eukaryota; kingdom Metazoa; phylum Arthropoda; class Insecta; order Lepidoptera; family Noctuidae; genus Athetis; species Athetis lepigone. The sequence continues at coordinate 12,951,186 of CM066239.1, read as the reverse complement.
TTACAGGTGTTGTTCCTTGACTCAAATAAAACGTTTTAGTCATGCAAAAACACCTGTATGACGACAATACAACAAACGAGCCGTTGTAAAGTTATGATGCGACTTCTGCGCGAAGAAAGTGGTAATTAAATCACGTTCATACGACTTTTGAATGACGTAACGAAGTCATCTTGCGACTTTTGTATGTCCATTAAACGATAATGTTGGTCGTATAACTGGGGCCCCAGTTTTCGCGTTTAGTAAACGTTATTATAACGTTAGTACAACTTAGTTATTACGATCAATGGTTTTAAGATAACGTTTTTTAAACTTTTGAACGACGTTAAATTGTTAGTTGGGTGTTCCCCTTAGCATTCACCAAGCGTTGCGTTAGATTTCTAACTTGGTCTCTTAAGATTGAATGAGTCTCTATATGCTTACACCGGAATGGATTCAACGAGGTAAGAAACCACAGGCCAGGCTACTCAAATCTGTGCTTCTCTCGTCAAGAGAGCACCATATTAGGTTTTTTTTTAATAACCTACATAGTCATCACATAATTTGACAAAACCAATAGATATTAGAATTTGTTTTAGATATTTCTACTCAGAAACATCGGTCTCTAAGTTGAACGCTTTCACCAAAACCAGCACACAAAATTGACGTGTAAAAATGTTATATTTTACGAATTTATACACTCCTCTAGTCTCACACCCAAAAGCCGAGCGCCTTATATAACAAACTAACAAAAATTCATAACTTCCAAAAAATCTCATTACTAAAGGATAAAAGTATCTACTTCGCTTCTCACTTGATCTATGTGCCCGCAATGCCGTTGACCCATAAAAAGAAAATCAATATTTTATTGACCCTGATATTTGCATGCAAATATGCAGATCTAGTATGCATCTGTGCAAACAACGTTATCACTGCAATCACACGATTGCGTAACGTTGTCGCCATAGTTTGTACAGTAATTAACAATTTTTGAAACGTAGCTTATAATTTGTTAGAGTTTCGGACTAAATAATGCCGACATAAATTTTCATTAGACTACATCTGAAGGATAAGGCAAAGATTTATGAGCGTTGTTTAGATAACTAATTGAGTAACACTGTAGCAGTGTTGACTAAGTTCTTCTAACAAATAAAAACAGGCGAGATCAAGTTGGAATTACTTTTTATAACAAAAAAAAATAGTTAAATATATTTTTTCTTTTAGATTTGGGTCTGATTAAATGTCACACAAATTAGTTCCTATAAATAGTAACCTATGTAAATAGTTTTTATTACAACTATATCTTTCTGAAGGCTTTCATAATTTTTTCGAATGTTGGTAGTACTTACTAGGTACTTAAGCATTCTATTTTCTACATCTCTTCTATCGTTATCGACCTCAGCGAGTTATTGTTTTCCACTGGGAGCAATAAATAAATATTACTCTGCCAGCCTGCCACAACAGTACGAGAAACTTATGAATCACTAAACGGTGGTTCTTGTAGGCACTTTCATAAATTGCTTAGCTACTGTTTCAGTGTTTCAAGTCATGAAAATAATTGAAAGAAAGGAAAAACACAATTCATATAAAGGTCTTTACAATTTTATTTTAAGATGTTTTTATGAAGACTGATAGACCTACGACATGCATTAAGATTTAATTCTGGCGACAGCTGAATTTAAAAAAAAATGTTCAAAAAATAATTGTCAACTTACTAAGTAGAAACAAGCCCTAAGCCTCTATATTTTTTTTATGAAATCAGGTGGTTTGCGGCTTAGTGTCACATACCTGCTTATTTATTTATCATTAGTTATAGAAATCAGAATCGTTTCAGAATCGATTAAATACGAAATTGGCATAATGGCAATAAAGGTCGGGCATTCAATCTAAAGTGCTTTAGAACCGCAACCAATCGTCTTAAATGTAATATTGAAATCGAAATGGATTCGATTTCAATTTTCCATCCCCAGAGCTTTGACTGTTTAGAAAATTTTACTTATTGACGTAGGTTGGTAAATAATTCATGCTAAATCGTAGACAAAGACTCTCAAAGTTAATATATTACATACATAACGCGTTTGTTCGCCAACGTGAAAAAAAGCTTGAAGTCGGTTATCTTTTTTTTGTAAAAAGCTTTTTATTTTTTACTTTTTAGTTGGAGTCTCAATGTCTGACTACGTTTTAGAGTAATTTTCAAAATAAAAATGTACGTTTTTCTATAAAAATTGAAGAGTTCCCTCGATTTTGGCATGATAGCATTATCAGATCCTGGACCTGATGACAATGGGACCATTTAGGAAGTCTACCCTTTCAAACAAAAAAAGAATTGTTCAAAACGGTTGGTAACCGACGGAGATATGCGCGAGCAAACATAAAATATATTAACATCCTAATTGAGAACCTCCTCTTTTTTTTAGAAGTCGGTTAAAACGCTGTGAGGTAGAAAATTATCTTGAATAAAATAAATTGTAAACCAAGGATATCCTTGGTTAACATTGTACCACTGTGCATAAAATGTAAATAAATCCCCCGTTAATTCGCAAGCCTATACGATCCGAACAAATCCTTGCTCCTGATATAAAATAACTATATTGTAAATTGAGTACGCAATAAAGCACTTTCATGTCATTAAATAATTTTTTTGTTGACGTGGCGTGGCCCATCGCAGTTCAACACTCAGGGCTGTTTACTGCTTAACCGGACTATCTTGTGGTGACCTCAAATGAATTTTAAAGGCCCCCAGACAGGGCTTCGAAACTAAACATTAAACAACACCCGTCAAAGTTCTACTTATGCTAGTTTTGGTTAATCCCGTTGGCACCCTTTTACCCAAAGGGTGCCAACGGGACTGTTTTACTAAGCCTCTGTCTGTCTGTTAGCGGTCTGTATCTTACAAACCGCGGTAAATAGAGAGTTCAACATTTGAGAGAATATATTTCAAAGTCTATATGTCTAAAGTCTCTAGAACCACAAAAAATAATAGCACAAGTTACAAGGGGTCTCCATACAAGAAACATCATTCAAAATTCAAAGCATTTATTTCACTTAGACCATTTACAGGTACTTAAGGTGCTCCTAAACGGGCAATTTTTTACTGCAATTGTGTTGCTGCAACACATTGCCGGCATTGCCCGGCAATGTTTTCGAACTCTCTGCAATATTGCCGGTATTGCCGGGCAACACTTTTTGTATGACAAAAAATTTTCGTCGCTCCTACACGAGCAATATTTTCCGGCAATTAGTTGCTGCAATATATTTTATGAGGGTCCAGCCACACTAAAATGATGTTATAAAATTAACAATGTAAGTCCTTAGTGTGGTGGCACTGCTTTGGCAAGTATTGCTGCAACTTTTTTTGGATTCGACCCCCTGTAGATTTCATGGGAAATATTGCCGGGCCCGGTAGTGCAGATTTTGATAGGAAATTTTTATATAGCTTTCTTTAGAGTTTTGGGGTTGTCATGGACTTCGAAGATGCTGGGTTCTTCATGGATATTTCTCATCGGTGATTACCAGTCACTCTTTTTTAGATAAGGTTATACTCATACAATCTTCAATATTATAGAGAGTTCGATTTCAAAGCTCAATAGAGCGGTTATGAAAATTTTCTAAATATACGTTTTACGTAAGATGGCGGCTGAGCGATTTTTTGATCTGCGCCTTGGCCTCACGTTTTGTGGTTTTCGGAGGCGCTGAAGCAGAAAATGAGGTCCATTTAAAACCCAAGATTGTGGCTAAATGTTATCGTATCCGAGGTTTCTGGGGACACTGATGCCGAAAATAAGGGTCATTTCAGAGTCCAAGATGGCGACTAACATTTTTTTGCAAAATATCGGTTTTGGGTATCGTTTCCGTGGGTTTCGGGGACACTGTTGCGGAAAATGAGGTTTATTTCAGAATCCAAGATGGCGACTATTTTTTTTTTTCAAAATATCGGTCATGGGTATCGTTTCCGTGGTTTTCGGAGACACTGATGCCGAAAATGAGGTTTATTTCTAAATCCAAGATGGATCAGCGCCAGCAGCCAATTATATATATAATTATATATATCAGCCGATATTTCTGAAATAAACCTCATTTTCCGCAACAGTGTCCCCGAAACCCACGGAAACGATACCCAAAACCGATATTTTGCAAAAAAATGTTAGTCGCCATCTTGGATTCTGAAATGGCCCTTATTCTCGGCATCAGTGTCCCCGAAAATCAAGGAAACGATACCCATGACCGATATTTAAAAAAAAATAGTCGCCATCTTGGATTCTGAAATGAACCTCATTTTCGGCATCAGTGTCCCCGAAAACCACGGAAACGATACCCATGACCGATATTTGAAAAAAAAAATAGTCGCCATCTTGGATTCTGAAATGAACCTCATTTTCGGCATCAGTGTCCCCGAAAACCACGGAAACGATACCCAAAACCGATATTTTGCAAAAAAATGTTAGTCGCCATCTTGGATTCTGAAATGACCCTTATTCTCGGCATCAGTGTCCCCGAAAATCAAGGAAACGATACCCATGACCGATATTAAAAAAAAATAGTCGCCATCTTGGATTCTGAAATGAACCTCATTTTCGGCATCAGTGTCCCCGAAAACCACGGAAACGATACCCATGACCGATATTTTGAAAAAAAAAGTAGTCGCCATCTTGGATTCTGAAATGAACCTCATTTTCGGCATCAGTGTCCCCGAAAACCACGGAAACGATACCCATGACCGATATTTTGAAAAAAAAAATAGTCGCTATCTTGGATTCTGAAATGAACCTCATTTTCGGCATCAGTGTCCCTGAAAACCACGGAAACGATACCCATGACCGATATTTTGAATAAAAAATAGTCGCCATCTTGGATTCTGAAATAAACCTTCTTTTCGGCATCAATGGCCCCGAAAACCACGGAAACAATACCCATAACCGATGTTTTGAAAAATGTTAACCACCATCTTGGATTCTGAAATGGACCTCATTTTCGGCATCAGTGTCCCCAGAAACCTCGGATACGATACCCATGACCAATATTTTGAAAACATTTAACCACAATCTTGGGTTTTAAATGGACCTCATTTTCGGTTTCAGCGCCTTCGAAAACCACAAAACGTGAGGCCAAGGCGCATATCAAAAAATCTCTCAGCCGCCATCTTGATTTAAAGACATAATCAAAGATTTCCCTTGTTTGGAGTTTATAATACAGGCAGCCAAACTATAACTGTAGTGTAAATGAAAAAATTGCTGCAATATATGGCCGAGCAACACCGGCAATATTGCCGGAGTTGCCGGGCCATGCTCAAAAAATTGCTGCAATAAAATTGCAGCAATTATGTTGCCCGTTTAGGAGCGCCTTTATGAATTGTCAAAGAGTCGGTCGGTTAGTCAGTTTAAGTGAAGCTAATTGCCTGTTCCTAAACGTAGATCTCTATGGAGAAGAAGAAGAACAGGCAAGAAAATACACGGACACTCATTAAAAAAACATGTTTTATAAAATCTTGGTTATTTTTTTTTGTTGCTTCTACATATGTAAACCGCAGTATCTTTTTATTGCGTTGATTTAGAAACTTGATATTTTCACTGCTTTAAGAGATAGCAGACCTGAGTATATGATATTAATTTCAGCTTGATATCTCGACGCGTTTCTGAGAAAAAGGGTCTTGACAGACGGACGGACGGATGGACGGACAGACGGACAACAAAGTGATCCTATAAGGGTTCCGTTTTTACCTTTTGAGGTACTGAACCCTAAAAATTATAATAAAATGTCATGGCAGTTAAAAGATGACCGATCTCAACTGACAGAGCCATAATAATCGGCGATTTTATTAGTTATGGTGACTAAGTGGTGGACAAGTCCAACTCGCACTTTTCCGGTTGCTAATACTGGTTCAAAAGCCTTTTCTACACCAAGTTTTTATTAGTGAAGGGGTGCCTCTCATGTAAGAGGGTTCGATAATACCAATAGGTATGGTTTTTCATAAATTCATATGTATTTTTTAAAGTTTACCCTGGATATCAGTGACATCCTGTGCTAAGGAGCGCACGTAAAGCCGTTGGTACCGGATGTCATTCGTAGCACTTTAACAGCCACTACGGCAGTGATAAACCAGAAAGTATGACAAATCTAATCATGAGGTATCGTGTTACCTAGTTACTAGGTTTTGGAGGTCTGATAGGCCCTCGCTTCAAACCAAATATTCAGCTAAATCCGGTAAGACAGGAAGCCGACCCCAATAGTTGGGAAAAGGCTAGAGAGAAGTTGAAAAGCCTACGTAATTTCTATGAATGTCAAATATATAGGTCCAGAGCTGATCTCTTATACCTAATACCTATACACAAGTTTGTTTATTTCTTTTCACCACCCTCTAATTAGCCGGCTCCGACGCGGTTCGGCCGTATCATGACTTTACATAATTTACCACACTATGATGCAGTAATAGATTGGTGATTACTGATAGATAGGTAGCTGTACCTATAATTCAAGAGCTAAATGCTTATAAACTCAACTGATTGTCAACCTACGTAATCTGTAGACATGACAAGGAGCTATTTTAAATTCGGAGCGCACTTTCATCTCTCATAAGTTATTCTTCGGTAATGGAAATTCAATGTCACATTTCAATTTTCTAGAAGTGTTTCTCACTTGATTGACGAGTTTAACCTTGGCGTAACTTATGTCAAAATACAACAGCTTTTTAGTTATATAGGTTAGTGGGATTGTTGATCCATTTCGATTTCAATATTACATTTAATGGCGATTGGTTGCGGTTCTAATTTGGGTAGGTATTTTGGTTTCAGGTGTCTAACTATACCTACTTAACTAAAACACGAAGCTAAATGAATCACAAATAAAATCAACTTAAAACGCCCTATTTTCCATACGTAACAAGGAACTAAACAGCAGTTTTTGCATTTACATACTTTGTCGTTTTCTGCATTTGCAGTTCTACACATTCATAGACTCAAGTATATTTTCACGCTATCAACTTTGTGGGATGAAAATAATAATAAAATTGATGCAGGCGATGTCGCGGGCTCCAACTAGTGGATAAATATTCGTACTACTACCTAGTACCTAAAACAAAGCTAGTTAACTATGAAATAACAAAATGCCGTAGTATATTATCTAAAAATATTCGGTAAGATAGGTTCTTCACAAGAAAACCACCGAAAATGTCGCAGATAACTCGTTCGGGTGATATATGGTAAATCCTTGGATAATATTTAGCCGACACCCGCCCTCTGAGACAATTTCAATTTCACGCGCGAAAATCACAGGAATTCATAAGTCTGTGAAAAAAGTTACCTATGGGTATTGATGTATAAGGTACGTGTAATAAGAATTTTCCTGGAATTTGAATTAGGCTTATTAAGCATAGATACGGCATTATGTCGGCTTGTTGGAGACACATCAATGGCGAATGTAATAGATACTACCTTTGCCGATATATGGGGGAACGACGTTGTAATAAATGAATATTTATATAGCCAGAAGTTGGTCCATACCTATGACGTGGTCTGTGTCTGCAAACCACGTAAGATACAAGCAGATGCCCGCGTTGTAGTTCGCATGACGACGTAAACGTTAGTTATAACTTTATCACACACAAACGAAATTGCGGATTAAAAAGTAGCTCGTGCTTTTTCTTGGAGTTCAAACTTCGCTTTGAAAGCATACCTAACAGAGTTACTTTCGCATTTATAATAGTTGTATAATGTATAACTACAATATAAATTAAAAAGTAAGTAAACTACCTAGATAAAAGAACAAATTAGCCTTCTAACTTCTTGTGAACAAACGAAATAATGAGACCCAGATAAGATCAACAACTTTGTAAAGTAGGTTAGTAGAAAAATAATGCTTGGCGAAAACCCGCTACATTGCAATGTCTTGGGTAATTGGCGCAAATCCAAAGCTTACGCAATTGGTAGTTGTGGGCCACACGAAGATTAAATTTTGATCCGGGGCATCGAACCCGCGACCCGCAGCGCAGTGTGCTTAGCTACTGCACAAATCGATATGTCTAGTAAAAAGGGTGAGTGATCTCTGCTACCAAAGCACACAAAGGCAACAAAAATAACGTAGGAAGATTTTTATAAGTGTAATACTAAACTGCATATATATGCAATTCCAATTAGATTATAGGTATAGTAACTGACTGAGGCCGAGATGAGACCAATGGAAGTTTATTGGCAGTTAGTTCGGCTTTAGTACTAAAATACCATATAATTATTCCGCGTCTCCGCGGCATTAGGGCAGGGTACAGGTTGGTATCATCGAAATGTTACGTACCTAGGTACTTATCATCTGTCCCATTATATTATATATCAGAGTCTATATTACGTCTTTTGCAGGGTCTAGTTTTTCATTATATATACTTAGTAAAAGCCAATAACAGAGAATCACCTTAGGGCCGAGTCACACCGATATGGCAATGGCAGCAGCCGCTGGCGGCCTAGCGCGACCTCCAGACCCCGCGCGTCTGGTATCTTCTTGACGAGTTTACCGGCCCGCGCGGTGCCGCGAGTGGCAGCCGCTGGCGGCCTCGCGACCTTTTCAAGTATTTCAAGCGATACTGGTCTTTTAAGTATGTAGTTAAAGTTTAAAATTATTTCACACTGAAAGTGCTCGCCGCGTCGCTGCCGGCCGTTGCCATTCCGGTGTGACTCAGCCCTGTATTCATGATTTCAGTTAACAACCAGATTTAGAAGTTACTTTATAAATCAAACAAACAAAAACGGTGTAATTTATATTTCATTCTGTAACTCTGAATCTAAAACAATAAGACATACGTAGTAGAACTAGTAGATAAACATCTTATTCGAGATTTCGCTGCTTCTTGTGTAAAGAACTCAAAAGCAAACAGCCATCTGGAAATTAAGTTCGAAGCATCATTCACAAGTCCGTACAATCAAATTCACTGGTTACATCAATATATTCTTCTATCATAGATCATTAGCTACCATGTACTAATAGCCGGAGAGCTGGTGAACCCTCCTACTAACGGTCGTCCTGTAAGGCTAGAAATTTGTGGAGTGATGAGTCATAGTACACCAAGGCCAACAACAATGACCTGGCAGGCAACAACCCTGCACGTCATCAGCCCTTTTATTTTTTTAAATGTAAAATAAATAATAAAAAAAAACGTTCTTCTGTAAGCTTCAAAATTTAATATAATTTAGTTTATTGATTAATAATTATGGAAAAAAATTGACAGGCGATTTGGGTAAGCAGAAGTATCTGCCAGGCGAATCGAAAGGTGCATAGTTTGGGGGGAAAAATAAACTTTCTCCTGTAAAGTTGAAATTTAAGTATGTGTTTGAGCAAATCATTAAAAAGAAATGTGTACAATGACAGGCGGTTCTGAGCAGCATAAGACCTTGACAGGCGAGGGGAAAGATGCTAAGAGCGGGCGAGTAAGAGGCGTAACGTGAATGCGTATAGTGTGAATGACATTAAATAAAATTAAAAATTATAGATGCAATATTTTTTATTAATTGTAGTGTAATCTACATTATTTTTTACATTAATTATCATCATCATCCGACACTTCTTCACTACTACTTCTTTCGTCATAATCGAGGAGATGCTGCTTCGGCAGCATCTCCTTCAAACCAATTGAAATCGTAGTGATTATCGCAGCTTTATTTATTTATTTTATGGCTCTCTAACGACTTACTCACTAATACACTTAGTTACAATAATAGGTTTTATGACATATTTTTTTATGATAGTGGTCATGTATAGGAATGTACATCACTTGTACCTATTAACATAAGTTAAAACATTACAAACAATAAAAAGTGGATAAAAAGACGACAAAAGCTGTTATAGGAATTAAATAATAATAATAGCCAGGATTATTCATCAGCAACTTGCTCTGAAATACAATATTGTGGAATCGGGAGTACCGTATTACAGGTATGTGCTGGGATCGATCCATTATCACAGACAAAACCTAAGCCTGACATTGTGGTAATAGATCGATTAGAGCGTCGGGCAATGATTGTTGACATAGCCGTTCCACATGATGAGAACCTCGTGAAAGCCAAGAAGGATAAGCAGTCTAAATACCTTGACTTGGCTCGCGGGGTTGTCGACATGTGGGACGTAGATTCAGCAGTCATTGTACCGATAGTGGTGACGGCCAATGGCATAATAGCTAAGAGCCTCGACCAACACCTAAGGAGGCTCTCGCTAGGCAGCTGGATCAAGGGCCTGATGCAGAAGGCGGTACTCCTGGGCACGGCGCGCATTGTCCAGAGGTTCCTCTCTCTGGTGCCCTGACCATCGGTAGCTTGGACCCTGTTCCGATGCCGGTGGGCTACTATTTTTTATATTTTTAAATGTTATTTTTTATATTAATACCTATTTAAAAATGTAATTTATATGTATGTAATTATGTATACTGAATAAATGGAAAAATAATAATAGTATAATATCTTAGGACAATTCACACACGGTCATCTGATCCCAAGCTAAGCAGAGCTTGTGTTATGGTAACCAGACAACTGATATACATACTTATATAGTTTATAAATATATACATATTATAGATAAATTACACCCAGACACAGAAAAAACAATCATGTTCATCACACAAAGTTTGTCCTGGGTAGGAATCGAACCCAAGACCTCCGGCTTAGCAGTCAGGGTCACTCACCACTAGACCAACAGGCCTAGGCGTCAAAACATAGTTTAAAAAGCTTTACATCAGATTGTCCTAAGGAAATAAGATAAAAACAAAAAAGAATATAAAAAGTATTCTATGTCCGTCCCTTGGTCCTAAGCTACCTCCCCACCAAATTTCAACCAAATCGGTTCTGCTGTTGTTGAGTTATAAAATGTGTAACTAACACGACTTTCTTTTATATATATATACAGGATGGAAAATTTCAATGGGCCCTGAAAGAAAACTACCTTAAATCATTAAGATAGATTATTTTACTTAAAGGAAACATTCCCTTATTTTTTTAAAGAAATAAAACTACATTCAAAAATTTCGAAAATTCGCTTGTCACACTCGGGAATTGAACTGGCTTAAAATGGAAAAAAACAACATCTTGTACTTTTATGACGTTAATCGATAGGTCATTTATAAGGATCAAATCTTTCTAACAAACATGGTAAATAAAATTAAAGGGAAAACCATGAAATTTTAACTTGTCAAATCAAAGGACGACTTTAGCTATCGAAATTTTCGTTCAACTAAAGTAAAATTCTTAAAATGTATGGTTTTCCTTTAATTTAAATAACCATGTTTATTAAAGAGATTTTGTCCTTATGAATGACCCTAACGTTTGACATCATAAAAATAGACTGTGTTACTTTATTGGATTTTTTTGGATTTTTTGGGGTCAGATAGGCAGTCGCTCCACATAAAACACCGATATCCAGCTGAATCCGGTTAGGCTGGCAGCCGACCCCAACACGGTTGGGAAAAGGCTAGGGAGATGATGACTTTTTTGGATTTTAATCGGTTCGATTCCCGGGAGTGGTAAGCAAAATTTCGAAAAACTTTGAATGCAGTTTTGTTTCTTTTTAAAAATAAAGGAATGTTTTCTTTAAGTAAAATAATAACCTCTCTCAACGATTTAAGGTACTTTTCTTCCAGGGCCCATTTAAACGTTCCACCCTGGATAATAAATAGATTTGAAATATATTTTTATATTTGTACGTGAATGAAATGTAGATTTGACTTTTTGAAAAGTAAATCAATTTTAAACACACTGAAATCTATATTATACTTATATTTGTATACAAAATAGTATAATATGTATAAGTTAATAATTTTCGTGTCATATGTGGCAAGAAACTTCTCATAGCGTGCGTTATCCAATCTTTGACATTTTGATCCGTACATGATGATGATAATTAATGTAAAAAATAATGTAGATTACACTACAATTAATAAAAAATATTGCATCTATAATTTTTAATTTTATTTAATGTCATTCACACTATACGCATTCACTTTACACCTCTTACTCGCCCGCTCTTAGCATCTTTCCCCTCGCCTGTCAAGGTCTTATGCTGCTCAGAACCGCCTGTCATTGTACACATTTCTTTTTAATGATTTGCTCAAACACATACTTAAATTTCAACTTTACAGGAGAAAGTTTATTTTTCCCCCCAAACTATGCACCTTTCGATTCGCCTGGCAGATACTTCTGCTTACCCAAATCGCCTGTCAATTTTTTTCCATAATTATTAATCAATAAACTAAATTATATTAAATTTTGAAGCTTACAGAAGAACGTTTTTTTTTATTATTTATTTTACATTTAAAAAAATAAAAAGACTGATGACGTGCAGGGTTGTTGCCTGCCAGGTCATTGTTGTTGGCCTTGGTGTACTATGACTTATCACTCCACAAATTTCTAGCCTTACAGGACGACCGTTAGTAGGAGGGTTCACCAGCTCTTGGGCTATAATACAGTTATATCCTTGATTTTATGTATAAAATAAAAAAGATATTACGAACAGATTATTGTGATTCTTAATGAACTGATACTACATATTTTTATAACTAAAACATTATTATTCCTTTAAAGAAAACAAAAAAGTTAAGATATGGATAACATTTCACTTTTCACTTCCGTTATATATTTTGTACATCTGTCACAAATGCCAAAAATACGTGTATATTTGTAAGGAATACTTTTATTATTATAGCAACTAGCATAAATGTGGTATTTATTTAAATTTTTCAACTATTTACATAGTACTGTCTATGACATGCAATTTTTCAACAACATACAATAACAACAATAATTATATAGAGCCGAAAATATTCTACCACATATCTAAGTAATTATACAAGTGTTACAACATATACAGATAGTAAAGTACATCAAATATTAATATTATTTATTGCATAAACTTATATTGTGATCTGGCATCTAACAGTAATGTATCAATAACATATTATATTACCCTACAATGATAATAATGATATATTTTTAACATACTACAGAATGAATACGAGAGCTATTGATATAATATGCCTACGTAATTAAGTAATTTTAAGTATTGTGCAACACACGTGAGTGCCATCCTACGACAGACACCAAATCACAATAACACAGTAGTGGTGTGAGCTCAGAACTGCACCCAGTTCTGTTGGTTGGCGGGCGTCACTGGCTGTTGACTAGGAGCACTGAAACATCAATGATTTGCACATTTATTTACATTCATTTGGTAGTAACAATTGAAATTTACCAAGCATGACTACATTGTTGTGAAATCTCCTATAATAGGTAAATAGGACTCTTGGTCTAGTAGAGAATACATATTTATGTACAATTATTAGATAATTTGTTTTTCATATAAAGAGACAAATAATCATTTTAAATCATAAACATCTAACAAACCTGACAGAGGGATTTCTGCAATATCATTGAGTAATTGCAAAGGAACATTAATAACTGAATTTACCTGGCAGAATTGAAGTCACCCCATTCAGAACTGGCAGGGGCCGGTGCAGCAGCAGCAGGTGACGGGGTGTGTTGAGGTGAGGGGGGTGGTGGCAGCCGCGAGCCTCCTGGAGGGGGCGGTAACAGACCTCCACCACCACCTGCCCCAACACCACGGCGTGGCTTGCTACCTTCACTCCCATCTTTTTTCTGTAAAACAATAATAATGTTGCACTGAAAACCTACTTCGGAATAATACAATTCCAACAAACAGTTTTTTATCTAATTATGTATGACTCACTACAATTACATTAGCAGGGTTGACTCAATTGCCCTTATATTGTGTTAACATGATTTACACATACAAACCTAATTACATATAGAGTACTTACAGTAATTTTCATGTTGATTTTGATTGTTTCTCCTTCTTTGAAGCCCAGATCAAGATTCTGTTGGGGTGCTTGCTCTCCTTCTTGTTCTTTTCTTAGCCATTTGAAATGGTCTTGTAAAGCGACATTCAAGTCAAATGAATCTGATCGATCTCCAAATCCTAGACCTATGTAAGCAGTTCGACCTGAAATGATATGGCAATAAAATCGTTATCAATTTAATTAGATTTAGCTGCACTAAGTGCATTGTTACTTTATTTAAAATTCAATATTCTCTTGCCATTATCATCTTGAATCCTGACCACGAAGTAACGTGAACTGTCTGTGACGGACTCGAGGGCCACCCCTGGGTATTTGTCAATAGGGCATTTAGCAAACAGCTCTCCTGAAGTTTTGTCCTCCAACTTCATTATCAGTTCCTCTGCTTTTGCAACAAGCCTCATACGCCCCGTCCATTGTGGTTCTTGTAAGTTCCAATCTGCTGCCCTAAAAACACCCACCGTTTTTATCGTTTTCCTACAAAACAATTACCCACAATAGAAAAAAAATATTACACCTACCTATAGCCCCTGTTTGATGTTTTAGGTGGTATTTTGAACACAAAGACTTCATTCTTAACAAGAATAACACTTTCGTAAGATTCCATTTCCACAGTAATTCAATTTCTCATGAAAAACAATAAAATATTTGGGATAAGTATTTTGATCTTTTGATAGCAATACCAGCTAACTATTGACGTGACGTGACTGACGTTAATGACGTGACATGGCGTGCACAGAAATGCAAACGAAATGCTATAACAGCCTTTCAAACATCTTTCAAAAAAGGATTAAGGATTATTGTTATTTATTTATTTTTTTTTTTTTTATTTTTTTTTATGGCTTTGCTAAAGCATTTAGCCAATATAAAAGTTAGGGAAACATAGTTATAGAAAAAAACGGAAAGGAATATTCGAAGGATTGGTAAGGAGTTATGAAGGTATGTTGAAAATAGACATATTTATTAAGCTATACTTGAATATTATTACTTTCAATAAATGTTGCTAGCGCTTTATATACATCATAGTTACTATTATATAATAAACAAATAATAGAGGTCGGGAATGGAACACGGATTGTCAGGAGTTGAGAAATAAAATCGGAGCGATCGTATTGAGGGCAGTTAAAAAAAATGTGATTGATATCACCGTATTCGCCGCAGGAGCATGTGGGACTAGACACAATATTCAATTTAAACATTTGTGAAGGTGTACAAACATGACCTAAACGTATTCTACATAGAATAGAAGTAGCACGTTTGTTTAGATTTAGTTCAAAAAACCACGGTCTATTTGGAATAGATTTCTGTACACACCGGTAATGCTGCCCCTTTGAAGCACTATCGGCCCAAAATCCATTCCACGCTTCGATTAAATGCGTTTTAGCTAGAGAAATTAGGTCATGTGAATAATTGTGATATGGAACAATATCACCCACCCGAATCGCCTCATTAGCCAATCGGTCGGCTCTTTCATTGCCGTAAATACCAACGTGACTTGGGACCCAAGCAAAAACAATATTATAACCCTTGTTTAAACACGTTAATAACAAATTTCTAATTGCAAAAATAATCTGACATAGTTTATTACTTTTAAAAGGAAAACGAGATAAAGCCTGCAGCGTACTTAAAGAATCACTAAAAATAATAGCCTTTGATAGCTTTGCAAGAATCACATATTCTATTGCTTTAGAAATTGCGAAACATTCTCCAGTAAAAACGGTGGACTGGGGTGGCAATTTGATCTGTTGGATAACTTTATATTGGGAATGAAAAACACCCACTCCAACGCAGCCATTATCAGAATGTTTTGAAGCATCAGTATATAAGCAATGCCATGTAGCCCAGTTACTGTTGACTATATGATTAAATTCAGAGTTTGGGTTAATATCTTCTCTATTTATTCCTATGTTATAATAAATCTTTGGATTTAAAATTACGGCTCTATAACTGTATTGATATATTGGAAGAAGTTGGTTTTGATATATAGGAGTTTTAAGATCACGAAATTTTTTAAAGCTTTTTACTAGACATGGTGCATCCTTATGACGCCAATATTTAGAAGACTCCACTTTCTCGGCAAGTAAATGGACTTTGGGAAACAATTGATGGCTATTTAAACATAAATTTCGGAAAAAGAACCTGTCGCATATATATTGCCTTCTCATCGACAATGGAGGCTCGCAACATTCTACTTGCATACAATTTATCGGACTTGATTTCATCGCTCCCATTATAATTCTTAGCGCTTTTGCCTGTATACTGTCTAATTTTTTTAGAACCGCAACATTACCAGGATGCAGCAAAAAGGTGCCATAATCTAATACACTTCTAATAAGTGCATTATACAGAAGTTTCATAGTAAAAGGATGAGCTCCCCACCATACCCCAGTGAGGCATCTTAAAATGTTAAGATTTTTTTCACATCTCTGTAAAACGTTATTTGAGTGGGGAACACCTGTGAGTTTAGAATCCAGCGTTACTCCTAAAAATTTTGTTTGATTTTTTACAGGCAAAAGAGAACCGTCATAGAACACTTCAACTGCTGGGGTTAATCTTTTTCTAGAGAAAAGCACAACTACACTTTTGGTCGGTGACAGTTCCAAGCCATTGCCGTCAAGCCAAACTTTTAAATCTTTTAATGAACTAGATAAAGTTTTAGTAATATCTTCAACCGAGTTACCAGACACATACAGGAGCAAGTCATCGGCGTATTGCAAGATATTCGTATTATTAATAGCAGATTCTAAATCAGAGGTATAAATATTATACAATATAGGGCTTAAAACCGACCCTTGAGGCAATCCCTTCCAGACAGTTCTAACGATATTGTTATCATCAAAGGGAGAAGAGTATTTTATAAACCGCTCTGATAGTAAATTAATAATAAAGTTAGATAAATTAGACGGAATATTAAGTGCATTCAACTTATTTTTAAGAACTAAAATATTTACATTATCATAGGCCGCAGTTATGTCCAAAAATGCAGCTACCACAGAGTCACTATCAGAAAAAGCTAAACGAATATCTGTGGTAAAAATACTTAGGCTGTCATCAAATGTGCTCTTTCCTTTTCGAAAACCAAATTGGCTCTTTGACAGTAAATTGTTATGCTCAAGAAACCATTCCAGTCGTATTTTAATTAGATGCTCTGCTATTTTGGCTAAAACTGAGGCCAAAGCAATAGGGCGATAAGAGGAAGGATCTGCAATGGGCTTGTCTGGCTTCAATATTAATACTAGAGATTGGGTTCTCCATGACTGAGGTATATTTCCCGATAACATACATGTGTTCACTATAGAGAGATAATAATTAAGACTATTATCATCTAGATTTACAATAAAGGAATAGGGGATACCATCTTCCCCAGGAGCGGAATCTTTAAGTAACGAAAGCACTCCTTTCAATTCACACATGGTGAAGGGAGAATTAAGATCTAGGTGATTTATATCGCTGTTTACAATTACTGGAATAGAAGCTAAGGATAAAACAGAACTCGGTTGTTCAGGTACAAAGGGAGGCGCTAGACGATCCATGATCTGTTCAGCGAGAATTGGAGGGATCTTATTTTGATGATTATTATTAAATGCAGATCTAAATCTTCTAATGTTTTGCCACACAATGGAAGAATTGACATTTGGGCACAAATTCTCACAAAATCTATGCCATGCTTCAATTTTTTTCTTTTTAAGCAAGTCCTGTGTTTCTTTGGAGACTTGTAAGTATGTCTGAAAATTTTCATCAGACATATCTATACAATATTGTTTCTCTGCATCTTTTCTTAATTTTACTGCATAGGTGCATTCTTGATCCCACCATGGTGGTGATGGTATTTTATTGCAACCCTTGCTTTTAATAGGAAAAGTTTCATCTGCTACTTCTATCAATATCTTGGCTAATAATTCAGAACAGACAGACACATTAGAGCTAGATATTTCAGGCAATTCTGATACTTTACATACTGCTTTTGTTTGATATAGATCCCAATCCCCATTTTCTAATTTATGTCTTATCCTAGGTTGTTTTAATTGTTTCACAGGTTTGTTAAAGGGCAAGGAAATTAACAATGGGAAGTGATCACTGCCATGTGTATAATCAAGAGGATTCCATAATAGGGCCGAAGCTAGATCTGGGGTACAGATGGACAAATCGGGAGCACTTAAACTTTCTGTAGGACTTGTAACACGAGTTGGTAAGCCAGTGTTCATTATACATAAATTATGAGAATCAATCAACTCTAGTAATTGCTCTCCATAGTAACTAGTGGTAGAGCAACCCCAAAGAGTATGGTGGGAATTATAATCCCCTAAACATATGAATGGTTTTGGGAGAAAATTAAAAAGCTGACTAACTTCATTAAAAATACTTATACTAGGTCTAGAAAAATATATAGATACATAAAAAATTTTATTTACAGTAATAGCAACAACTGAGATATCATCACTAAATGATGGAAGTGACAGGGGAGTATAAAAACAATGGTTGTTGACTAATATGGCTACTCCACCATATCCGTCATCCCTGTCAGATCTTATGCAAGAGAAGCCTGGAATCTTAA
Organism: Athetis lepigone; assembly: GCA_033675125.1. Taxonomy (NCBI): domain Eukaryota; kingdom Metazoa; phylum Arthropoda; class Insecta; order Lepidoptera; family Noctuidae; genus Athetis; species Athetis lepigone. The sequence goes on along the minus strand of CM066239.1, from coordinate 12,932,821 downwards.
ACAAAGACTGTTGTTTAAGCCAGGTTTCTTGCAGACAAATAATAGAAGGATCATATTTGTTTATCATATTTATTAGGGCAGGTTTCTTATTAGTCAAGCTACGACAATTCCACTGAATTACCTTGGTCTTGTGATCCATTATTGGTTTTATTAGAAATTTGATTTAAAGCATCAATAACAACTGCAACGTTGGCCGGTGAAACTATATTTGATTGAGACAACAATTGAATAAGTAGTTTTATAATTTCTGAAATATTTAAGTTTTCACTACAATTTGGGCTATCCTGATTTAAAATAGGCTTAGATGGTAATGCTGGTTGTCTTATTATTTCAGCATGGGCCAAATGATCATATCCCTTAGAAAATTTCTGAAGGGGTTTTGGCTTTAAAAAAACTGTCTTTTTGTATGAGTGAGATACATGTGGAGGAGCAGAGTAAGCAGAATTATTGTTTGGTCTAGACTGACTTGAAGAGGAAGGAGTAGAAGAAAGTAAAGCATCAGCATATGATATTTTAGATATTGGAGGGTGCAGTTTTACAGCTTCCATATAAGAGACACAGCTCTTACTCATCGTCTCTTTAATAGATTTTTGTCTATCAAATTCTAAGCATTTTTTATTTGTTGCTTGGTGAGAACCATTACATTGACAACAATGATAAAATTCTTCTTCAACATTGCAGGTATCACCAGAGTGACCCTGACCGCACTTAAAACATCTAGGGGTTGACCTGCATTGACTCTTCATGTGCCCATATCTGCAGCAGTTGTAACACTGCACAGTAGGATAAATGTATAAAGAAACAGGTAATGCAGTGTAACACATATAAACTCGTGTTGGTAATACTTGGCCATCAAATGTGCAGACTATTGTGCCTGTATTTTGAAATGTTTTTGAGTTATTTACAATAACTTTTTTCCTCAGCCGTCTTATTTTTATTACAGCACCACATCCAATAGGTACTGTAATATTGGACTTAACTTCCTCATCTGACCAATCTAATGGTACACCCCTAATTACACCCATTCTAGTAATATTGAAAGTGGGAAGGAATACATTATATTTCTCTGACTTTAAATTGTTGTTATTAATAAATGCATTAGCTTCTAAATAATTAATAAAAGCTAGACTAATTCTATTTCGGCCTATACGTTTAATGCTGCCATTCACTATGCCTTTTATGTCATTATTTTTTAAAAATTTGCCAAAAGTTACAGGGTGGAGAGTCACACCATCGTCTCTGGAAACTGTTTCTCTTTGAACATGCACGACGTAAGGGGCTACGTCAGTCGCCTGATAAAGAGTACGACCGACCGGCAAACGAGGCGACTCATCATGGCTTTTAACAGTTTCCGTATTTGTTGGTTGTATTTCCTGCGTTTTTAATAAATAACATTTGCAATCATTCTGCCTTTCAGTTTTTGAACCGTGTCTCCTTTTTTTTTTATTGCAATCTGTACAAATTACTCTGGAAAGTATTCTTTTTCTTTTTAAATTGTTAGAGTCTGGAACCGAACAATCGGTGTCCATTGAAGACTCCAAAACACTAATTAATGTATCAATAGGCGTATTTACATTACTACTACTAATTTCTACATATTTTACAGCCGGAGGCACAGTTGTACCGCCACCAGGATCGTCGGGCGGATCGCCCATTTTAAGAAAAGTTGAAAACTTACCAAATAAACAGCTACTAGAGTACACTAATTCTATAAATAAACACTTACAATAAAAATATATACAATTTTAAGAACTTCTACCAATCCTTAATATTTAAATAACAATTTTTAATTTTCAAGAGAAAAAAACGCTCCCGCTCAAACCGAAGTTTCCCGCTCTTTTTTTCTATTTATTTTATTACACGACACACATTTACTATATTGTCTACACCACAGATATTATATAAAGGTCTACTCAATAGGCTACCCTTTATATATCTGTGATTGTAAATGTGCAAACATAATACTGACTCGATTGAATGACTTTTGATGTGAAACATCTATAGCCGCACGTAAAACAAATTTATGGCGTGGCGACGCATGCCGTGGCGACGCGTCGCCACGCTATATGATGGTGTATATGTCGCAGTCATCTGGTTGAATCAGCTATTTGATTGTATGACTAGCGCGTTCATTGAATAGCAACATTTAATTGAATGACTAGGCCGAAAGCTGATTAAACAAGCATCGCTCAACGTCAAACTAGATAGCTGATTGAGGCATAGCCCTTTGAACAGAGCGGACGTAATATCAGTCAGGTGATTGTAATTTAGTTCATTTTTGAAGTGAAAACTTCTTTAGCGGCGTTGAGCACTTTTTCTGTAATGGGTATAAAATCTTAAACTCGCGTCAGGACACGTGACCTGATCGAAAAAGCGTAGGACGGGTGGATAGCACTACTCAACACTTAAAAAATATCTGACCCAATTCATATTATTTCATAATAAGCTTGACCAATATAAAAATACTGTATGCATTTTATTTCGATATCACATCTGGTTATAGGGATAAATATTTTTTTATTTTTTTACCTACCTACAAAAGTTAAAATGCGGGTAGTCCGGAAACTTATTACTTTTGCAAATGGAACATAGTGCATTTGTTAGTATATTAACTGACTTCTAAAATGTCGCGAGTGTGTGTTAACAGTCCTGATTTATTTTGCTATATTTGTGGCGAGTTTACGCCGAAATCGAAAAAAAAACCACTTTCTGACTTAATTAAACAGTGCTATCAAGCTTATTTTAACCGTGTCGTAAGGAATCAAGACAAGTCATGGGTTCCTAAAGTGTGCTGCTTAAGATGTTATACATATCTCAATGGTTGGTGTAAGGGAACAACTAAAAAAATGCCATTTGGTACGCCAATGGTGTGGATGGAGCCAACGAATCATGCTGTCGATTGTTATTTTTGTTTAACGCAATTAAAGGGGTTTTCTGAAAAATCAAAACGAAGTATTAAGTATGCCAACGTGCCATCGGTAATATTATTTTGCCGGCATTGCACATCAAACTGGGGCTCATAAAATTTTTTGTGAAAAAAATAAGCAAAGAAGGTGCGGCTTTCCAGTTTCTCAAGCAAAAGTTTCCCAAGCTTAGTGTTTTCGTAGGTCCACACATAAAAAAGCTGATTCAAGATCCATCTTTTATATCTGCTCTCAATAATATTGAAAAACAAGCATGGAACGCTTTTGTCGATGTCACTAACAATTTCCTTGGTAACAAGAAATCTGAAGATTTTCGCGAAAAAATAAAGTTTTATTGGACTGCTACTATAAAATGGGATGCAATATGTCACTTAAGTTGCATTTTCTTCACTCGCATTTGGACTTTTTCCCTGAAAATATGGGATCAGTCAGTGACGAACATGGCGAACGCTTTCACCAAGATGTTGTTGCATTTGAAAAGCGATTTCAAGGCAGATGGGAGCCTGCTATGCTCGCGGATTACTGTTGGAGCCTTATTAGAGAGACCCCTGCTACTGAGTACAAGAGAAAAGCCAGCCACTCCAAAAAAACTACGCCATTTCAATTAAAATTAGAATAAAATTATGGAAAATTCGTGATTTCGGACATGGATGTTTATCTGGACATTGAGATGTGATGGTGTGTGTATATTTGCATATTTTTATTACTTTAGTGGCAAGAAATAGTAATCACATAATGCGACCTCAGATAAAATCAAAAGTTGAAAATTTGTTGAGTAGTGTAGTAGACAGCTATAATCAAGTTTTCACTTCTGCCGGCACTCCCGGAGTGCAACCCGTCTTTTTTTTTTTCCACTGCGGCGTTAGTAGTCACCAAAACAAATATGGCGTAAAATAGCTCGCGCAGATAGCACTGTTTTGATATTATTTTTATTAAATTTACTTTAAAGTGACTTATTCTTGATAAAATAGTGTGCCTGCTGTGTGACAGCAAGGATTTACCTATTGATACTACTATTTTTTTTAAATTAAAATCATAATAAAGTGTGTCATGTCATGTCCTCATTTTTGTTATGTAAAGGAAGTTAAGTTTTTAAGTTGCGAACTTATGGTCACCCTAAACAAACATCACAAAGTCGACTATATCCCATTAAACGATAATGCTAAATGACGTTCAGTCAAGTCGTTGAACGTTACATTAAACAACTTGACGAGTTGTCGTTTAGTCATTCAATTAAATGTCGTCATTCAATAAACGCGCTAGTCATACAATCAAATAGCTGATTTAACCAGATGACTGCGACATATATAATATACAGTCACAGTCTTGTGTACTGTGTACAATGATGTTATATATACAAACTGTGTAGCGATGATGTAATGTCGATGTGTCGATGTTTCACATCTGCCAGGCGTCCCGTGACGGCTCACTTTTTTTTCATTGGCAATCAATCGAGTTATATTCATTTTGAGGGCTATTTTGATGATTTAAAAGATAATTCTGAAACTGATGGCCTATTACAGTTGCAAATTAATCTATATCAACAAACCCTCAGACACTGAGCTGCAAATTGCAAAATACGTAAGAAAATTTTAATTGCCCGGGCTACCTTGAGCATCCTCAAGTCCTGTCAAATTAAAGGTCATAGCATAGCTCATTAGAGTCACCCGGCACCCACTCCGCACCGACTCGCCTTATAACCGAGTTGTTAAATTTAGGTTAGTCTTAGTTTGTGAACAAGGGAATCGGCACCATTTTCGTATTAACGCGTTTCGTATTTCGTATGGTCAACCGGGTCAACCATTACGAATCGAGAGCCATATTTTATTCTAAAAAACCTGACAATTCCATCAACAGCTTGATCAACAGCAATGGTTTTTACAGAGCTGCAGTCATCGAGCCAAAGTACGGAATCTAGCTCCAATAGTAACTATTTAATAATCTGTGCTCCAATCATTATACCGTACCGCCCAACAGGATACCCATTTCCCACCTAGTTGAACGGTTCCGGTGGCAGTTCTTTGTCTTTCAGAGTTTACACGACTTCTCCAGACACGAAGACGTCAGTCAATTTGTGTCCCTGTCGTTGCTGTTAGTTCAGAGTGCTCGCCAGGATCTCCTCGATCGTAATAGTAATCGTTGCCAGGTGTCCGGAGTCCGGAGAGAGCCGGACACAGTTATGCTTTTTTAATGGCTTGTCCGGCCAAAAGAAACGGTTTCCAGCTGGTTCGATTTTTAAACAAGATGTGTGTTACTTACTGATAAAAAAAGCATGATTTATGTTCAACTAGCTTTTGCACGCGACTTCGTCCGCGTGGAATAATAGTTCCCGTTCCCGGGATATTTCCGGAATTAAAGCTATTCTATGTCCTTTCTCGGGTCCCAGACTATATTTGTACCAAATTTCATTCAAATCGGTTCAGTGATTTAGGCGTGAAGAATAGACAGACAGACAGACAGAGTTACTTTCGCATTTATAATATTAGTATGGATATGGATTTTTTTGTCGTATCTAAGGGACAACGCACACCGGAATGGCAGCGGCCGGCAGCGGCCGCCCGCGGCGCCGCGAGGCCGCCAGCGGCCGCCAGCATCGCTAGAAACAATAGGCGCGCGCATGGCGCGCGGCCGCTCGCGGCGCCGCGGGCGGCCGCTGACGGCCGCTGGCAGTCTCGCGACCTTTTCAAGCTTTCACACTGAAAGTGCTCGCCGCGCCGCTGTCGGCCGCTGCCATTCGGGCCTTAGGCCCGAGTCACACCGAAATGAGCGGCCGCGCGCCTTTCGTTTCTAGCTACGCCGGGCGGCCGCTGGCGGCCTCGCAGCGCCGCGGGCGGCCGCTGACGGCCGCCCGCGGTGCTAATTTTCTATTCAATAAATTGAAAAAATATAGTACCAAAATACAGCTACTTGAATAATAAAATCCGATTGCAAAAGAAATGATCTACTCAGGTGGTAGAGCATGATTGACTCACAAACTATCTTAATAAAGCCTCTACAACACAGGTACGTTATTATCATCCAATAGTAACGCAAAGTGCCAGGCCACACGGTGCGGCAACGCACCGCACCGCATTACTCCGCACCGCACTGGCGGCCACACGAGCAGTGCGGCGTCGCAATGTTCTTACGACACCGCTGCGGCACCGTATGATATACATGTAATTATTATCAACGAGCGAGCACTTTAGCCTATGCCGTATAAACAACTGAGCGGTGCCACTGCGGCGCCGCTGCGGCACCGCATTGCTTGCACCCCTCCCCGCCACTCCTGCCTCGCGCCGCTGTCCGGCGTGCATGCGGTGCGACGCCGGAGCGGTGCCGGACGTACCGTGTGGCATACCATTCATTTTTATATATAAAAAGGGATTCAAGGAATCAAGTATAATGTGTAATAGAGGCTCAAATCACCATTCAGCACTTTTATTGACTGTGGCCGACTTGACCAAGAGTTTTATATAATACACTGGATGTTGCACCACGAAGAAAGAATCATTTCACTTATATTTATTATACTTTATACGAAGTTAATAGTCTAAGCTTTAAACTTTCGCGTTGCATATATACTTCACCGCTTATCGGGATTTAACGGGTCTGCTTGTGACCATGGCAGGTGTAACCCTGCCGAAACGTCAAGCCAAAAATAAATAAAAGGTACGTGCGCGTTAAATCCCGAAAAGCGGTGAAGCATTTCACTTATGTTTTGCGTCTCTTTCATGAGGGTGACCAGTATTTTTACTTACTGTAGGATACGTACATTATTTTTTATAGATCAAATCATTTAACTATACGTTGCGTTAAATTATTTAATTGTGTTAATTTTGGTTTAAACTTAATATACTTACTATAATTACTAATTTTGTGTAATTTTGTAATTTTTTATTTTGTAAATTTTTCATTTTCAAAGTGTAAGTACTTATAATTATGTTAACCTCCGATTTTTTTGGAAAAGAATATTTAATTATCGTAACTTATACTTTAAGTGTGAGCGAGATAAAAACATACAAGAGGTGAATAAACTTGCATTCAATTATTTCTTCTATGGTACAGCTGCTTTTAGGGGAAGCTTTCGTTATGCGAGGGGTCCACCCTTTATAGCAGAACTTTTTACGTCATAATTTTATTTTGCATAGCAACGGATAGCATAAACCTCTTTTCGCAGAAAATCGTTTGGCATACACTAATTTACCATACACCGAAACCCATAATTTTGTAAGTCAGAATCATCTTTAGGCATAAATTTCATATCCATAATAATCAATAAGTATAACCATCACATCGTAGAAAGTTCAAAACCAGAATCATCTTTTGCCATATATTTTATATCCATAATAATCAAAAGAAGAACCATCATATCGCAGAAAATTCACAGCCAGAATTATCTTTTGGCATGCATTTCATATCTTATTATGGCATGCAGCAAGCATGCAGCAAGCATGCAGCTAGCATGCAGCTAGCATGCAAGCATGCAGCAAGCATGCAAGCATGCAGCAAGCATGCAGCAAGCATGCAAGCATGCAGCAAGCATGCAAGCATGCAACCAGCATGCATCATGCAGCAGGCATGCAGCATGCAAGCACGCAACATGCAGCAGGCATGCAACATGCAGCAAGCATGCAACATGCAGCAGGCATGGCTTCTGTCACGGCTCCGGCGCTGCGGGGCTCCTACGGCCCCACGCGAGCTAATCGTCGCAGATGGTTTTACGTCCACCACCGCAGCTTTGGCTTGCTGGCCGGCTCCGCCGGCCAGCCTCAGCCGCGGCGGTGTGCGTTAAAACCACCTGCTCCTCAGCTCGCGGGCCGCCTCGCCCCTCCGCGCCTTCGCGGGTTTAAACTACACTCTAGGGGTAGGGCAGACAAGACTACGTGAAGTCGGTTTTGCAGCGATTCATTTCTGTCACTCACTTTTGTAGCACACCATAGTGATTTTTTAAAACAATATTTTTTTTTTCAATATGACTAATAAATTATTTCTATTGAAATTTTGTGATCTTCGTAGTATGCTAAGTCAAATTATGCCAAATAATCGGCGCTCTAAATAAACGTTATGCTAAACGAAATTATGCAAAATTGTAACTCTGACAAAGGTAATTATTCCCAATAGGATTCTGCCATCTTAAAAGTATCCCATTTAAAATTCGGACATAAAAACATTAGGCCAAAAAACAATTATGTTAAATATTTTTTATACCTTAACAATGTTCGTTTAAAAAAGTTTCTGCCAAGTGAGTTATGCCAAATAGGTTTCGGAGAAACAAGTTTCTGCCAGATAGAGGGCACCCTTATGCGAGTTCCAAAGTGTGGAACAATGTCCCACCACCGATCAGAGCGGCCAACACGATAGGTACGTTTAGGAGACACCTGCGACAATATCTGATCGATGCCGATGCACAACGAAAGCTTGATATGGTGGCACAAAATACCTCAATTATATAATATACCAGGGTATAGGCGCGTTTGATGTTTTTAGGGCTTGGTGTTTACGGCATTTGGTCAATTGAAGCACAAATAACATCTTCTTTATTTTATCCTCTTTCTCTTTTTTGTTGCTTTTTTGTTTTATTCGTTTGATTATTCTGACACTTTACACAGACACACTATCTTACACATGTTCATCACTATCAACACAACTCACTCTTTATTAAAACCCTATTTTTATAGTATATATAATTCTTATTGTATTATTTTAACCACCACTGATTTATTTTATGTATGCACGCAAAAAACCGCTGTACGTCCGTGCGTCACAGCCACAGGTTCAGTTGAAAACCAGCGTCAGACACTAGGTGTTGTAATGTGTTATGTTACATTGTTAATGTGAAGTCCCGATATAAAAGTAATGTTAATTATAAGTTAAAAAAAGTCGGGCGCCAGGGAGCTCCACTAAATAAAATACAATGATGCCGAATAGCGAAATATGTCAGAAGAGTTGAACTTTTAATCTGCCGGCGGGAGGCTAAATAAGGGAAATCAAACCAACATTCTCTTTTGTCTTTCCTTTATTATTTTGGCCCGTAGCTTCACTCATATATGTTAAAACCAAACACTAAAAATATGAATAGCTTATTAGCTAGATAGATGAGTTTACTAATAAGATTTTATCTAAGAATTTAAGGTTTTAAAGGTTGTTTAAAGGTGTAAAAATTATTATTATTTAAAGTAAATACGGGTTATTATTGTTTAACGCATTACATGCTGAATAATTAGCACACTTTTGGCAAATGCTAATTAGTGGCTTACTAACCCTGTGCGGCAAACGCTCTTACGCGTTCAATAAGTATTTCGTGTGGTGCTATGAACGCTTATGCGCGATCGAAGGAAGTCAACCGGTGCGGCTGGCCGCACTAGTGCGCCCTTCAACACTTTCATAGAGTGCGGCACGGCGCTTATGTGAGTTTGAAAGTTTTCGAGTTTTATGACAGTTATATAATACTAATTATTTTATGACCGTCATAAAACTGTGAATGTAAAGGATGTGTTACACCATAGTATTTTTTGGAACATATTTTTCTCGAATTCGGATCAAGTCACGTGTTATATTCATATTTTTTGTTGTTCTTATTTTCGTAGCCAGTCAAAGTCGTAGACAGTGAACGAATGAATGAATGAAATTAAAATCTTAGTGTTGCCATTTCATAGTCAATAAATTATAATTTTATGAATGATCAGGGTAGTTCCCAGAAGGCTTATTACCCGACTGCTAAAAGGAGGGTTTTGTTTTCCGTGAGTATGTGAGTATGTATGTATGCACAATTTCTTAGCATGCTCTGCAGCTTAAACTATTTAACGGATTTTTACGTGTGTGGTGTCATAGAATCTTCTGATTTGTGGGAGTGGCATAGGGTATATTAATTTAAAGAAATGAAAACTGCATAAATATAAAAGTGAAAAAAAAGGAAAACAAGGGAAAAGAGATACAAAGCTTTTATGTCGTAGAATAAAACAAGTAAGTAAATATCAATTAAAACATTTATTTATAATTAAACATTGATTTACACTTTAAACGTTAATTTACACTTAAAACATATTTACAAAGTATAACTTAGACATTACGTCAGTAAATAGGAAAATAAAACAACTAAATATTATTTTAAACCTTTATTTACACTTAAACTATTTACAAATTCGCACTTAAATTCTATTTTATCTTTTAAGAAGTATTAATAAGTAACTTCGTCATGGTGTGGCCCGTAACAGGGAAGACAGAGGCCGACATCACAATCTGGGCACATAACTTTGGTGTCTTTCCTTTTTTTATATTTTTCCCAGCACCTGACACATTTACGCCTTTTAAGACATCCGTTAGCATTTCTGTCTAATTCTTTTGGCATGTGTTTTGCTTTATGAGGCGCAAATGTGTCAGCTGGAGGGGGAAGAAGTTCAAGCAGAACTTTTTCCCTATATGATTCTAGGGAAAGAGTACTGCTTGTACCTTTTTGGTACAAAAAAAAGGAATTTAAAAGTAACATTTGCAGAATGTGTATGCCTATTTTTTTGTACCACCTCATTGACTTGTGCTCACTTTTATAATAGGACAACATTTGGTCGTGTCGGTCAACACCTTTCATAAATTTATTATATTTAATTACAATGTTTGGCTTGTTGACCACACGACCACGCCTATTTTCTACTGGCATTAATTGTGGTGAATGCTCAGTAGAAATAGTGAGCACATCTCTCTTGTCTTTCCATTTACAGACACAAACACCTTTTCCGTTGTACCTATAAATACTTCCACCTTTTAAAAGTTTTTTTATAACGACAGTCTTGGGATTATTTTTTCTTTTAGGAAGCAAAGTTCCAGTACAATAGGTTTTTTTTAATAATAACGTTTCCGCTAACTGGACACTATTATAAAAATTGTCCATATATATGGAATGGCCGCTGTTGAGGTAGTCTTTTAAAAGTTTCAAAACTATTTTATCTACGTGGCCTTTCCCACCAACTTCGCTATCTTGTGACCCTTTGTACATATGTATTCTATGCACTAGTCCTTTTGGGTCAGCCAGAACATATAATTTTATTCCATATTTATGTTTTTTGTTTTTAATATATTGTCGAAAGATTACACGCCCTCTAAACCCAACCATTGACTCATCTATACTCAACTCTTTTTCGGGATATATTAATTTTTTCATAATGTCATTAAAATAATTGATTAGATAGTCAACTTTAGAATATTTTATTCTATTGTCATACGTTGTGTTAAAAAAGAGGCATCTTAAAATTAACAAAAATCTGTCCCTGGACATATATTTATTAATGTTAAATTTAACTAAATAATTTTTTCGCCAATAATCCGCTATTTTGCTCAGCCTAGCGGAACCTATGAAAAATAGGATGCCCAAAAATGTCCACAATTCGTTAATATTGGTGTCCTTCCACTTTGTCAATCGGCTGTTAGGCTTAAGTGGCCTGGACTTCAAATTTTGAGCATGCATATTAGTCATTTCCGCTAGGCTGGTCATAAAATTTTCTTCGAAAATAGCTTTAAAATATTCAACGGGTCCTTTAGAAGAAGCCTCCGAAATCTTGACTTCCGGGTTTCCAATGAATGGAAAGTTGTTGACAATTGCTGTCTCCTCAGTCCACTCTCCATCCGGAGACAAGTCGGCGAGGGAAACCGAAGAGCTATTAAGGAGAAAAAAAAAAACGATTAAAGTAACCGTTCAAATCTTGAAATAAACACTTAGATTATTATTAGATTTTTGGGTTCCTTACCTGTCTGAAGCGTTGGTGGAGACGCTTTCGCTATCAGAATCGTCGGACTCGACATCGGTAAAGTCCTCCCCGAAGATTTCGCTCATATCGCGTCTGACGTCTTCATAACTGCGTGCCATCTAAAAGCAATGATTTATGGTATATTTGGTGCCGCATATTCATAAAGTCTCTAATTTTCATTTTACTCTTCTCTAGAAGTATATGTGTCTGTTTCAAACCTATACTTTTGAAGAAATATCAAATAAGGGGGTAGTGCCAGCTAAACGATTTCAGCACGTACCCAGTATAACTTGAAAAATTACTAGGTGGAAAGCTTCAATGAAGGAAAACTACTTTAAATTGATAAGATAAATAATTTTTCTCATTAAAGAAAACATTCCTTTATTTATAAAAGAAACAAAATGGCACTCGGGGTATCGAACCGGCTGAAATCCGAAGAAGGAACACTATGTATTTTTATGAATTTAGTCCTTATGAATGACCTTGAGGTCATTCTTATGGACTAACTAAGGACATTCAAAATTAAAGGAATAGCATAAATCTGAAGAATATTGTTTTAACAAAACGAAAATTATCGACAATTGAATTTGCCCTTCGGTTTTAAAGATTTAAATTTAATGGTTCTTACGAATTTGCCACGTTTGTTTGGCTATTGATTTCTTAAAATTCAGGATGTTATCAATGTGATTAACTTATTTATAGAAGTACATTCGTTCTAAATATGTCGCGGACTTGTCGTGGGCGGTCGCTATTAGTTCACTGACGCTTCCGTAATTTTTGAAGTGGCGCTGGCGTCGTGTTAACTTCAAGTTGCGCTCGAGTGTTCTATGTGTACCTACATTAATATTTAATATTACGAAATCACAATATCTCTATCGGCTTATATAACGTGTTAATTGAGTAGTTTTGATCAAACTTTCCAAGTTATACGGGGGCCATACTGAAAACTTTTGGTTGGCTAAAGAAATGTACAAAAAAGAGAGCAGTCTCCTTTTCTTTCCGTAATTCTTTAAAAGCCAAAATTTAAAAGACAGCATTACATCGTAAAAGAAACAAATATTGCTAGAGGCGAGTACATTGCATTGGTGCACACCTAAAACTGATTCCGGGGAGCCTAGCTATAACAGCTAGAGATTTGGCGGAGCCATACATGGAAATATGATGATGCTTATATTGAGAAAAAAGTTAAAGATAAACATTATTTCAGATTTTTCGTGTAATAGTTAAACTCATCATTCGTCGATTACGAAGTAATACGATGAATTGGCATCAGCTACAGTATTATTGCACATAAATACCATATTCCTTAATGTTAAGTGGAGTAAATTACGCTAAAGATAGCTCACAATAATAACTGTTAGTACTTACCATGAAGATCACAGAGTTCAGTAGACACCAACCGATCACAAGGTATATCCAGATTCCAAATCACAAGCCAAGGTAATCACAAGGAATTTTCAGAGTCCAGAATCACAAGCCAAAGTAATCACAAGGTGTTATCAGAGTCCAGTATCACAAGCCAAAGTAACCACAAGGTGTTTTCAGAGTCCAAAATCACAAGCCAAAGTTATCACGGGGCAGATCAGAGGTCCAAAAAACAAGCAAGGGTCAAAAAAGGCAAGAGAAACTAAAGAAAGGGAGAGCACGGAGGGTACGTCTGTTCACCACGAAAGCAAAACAGAAGTGACTTAATTAACATCTTAAATAGAGATGTGAAAAAAAAAACTATTGTAAAGAATCGATTTCGTTCAACACAAACGATTTTCTAAAATCGACTAAATATTATTAGATGTGTTGCTGCCTACTTTTGTATATAAACTATATTTACGATACTAACAAACATGTTACGCTTATTAATAACCACTGTATAAAGTTGTCGTGAATATCATCATACATTTTTTGACATTTAAACCTGTCATAACTTTGAGCAGCGATTATTAGTACGACGCTTTGTGTGTAAATAAACTCTGGTAATTAGTTAATTTTCATTCAATGTTAACTTTTATATATTATTATTGACACATTTTCCGTTTATTCTACAATACTTTCGTTGGTTATTCGTACTTACTATTTGTGATTAATAATTAATTTTCTGTCAATAAATCCTTTTTTTATTACTTTGAAAAAAATATATTATAGTAACAAAATCGATTAATATTCTTAAAAAAATCGATACTTCATCAATAGTAAACTCAATAATCGATTATTTTATATAGTTTGTCGCATCCCTACACTTAATAATAGATTATAAAAAAAATGAGAGTCTAATAAATGACTACCTAAATAAGTTCTATCAAATATTAAATCTAAAATTTTTTACATGGCAACATTATTTTGTTTTGTCATTCATTCACTCGTTCAAAATTTTAAATTTTGCACTGACATTAAACCACTTTCTTTCCGTTCTTGCCGCGACCTGCAAACCCCGGTTTTTTACTGGTTTTTTTTTTCATTATAATTGTTTAAATTTAAAAATGAATGCTATGAGCCGTGCCATCTGCCGCTTTTTCTGCTGTGGGCCTGGTGCAGACGACGACAAAGAATCCTCCACGGTACCATACGTGCCATACTCTAATGAAGAGTAAGTATCAAATTCTGAATGAATACCTACTTGTGATAATAATATTGTATAATTTAGGAACAAATAATATTTTCAATGTTTTGTTTATTTCAGGCCCATCTATGAGAACGTGGGGGTGCTGCACCAGGCCTACGACGGCGACGCGGCGGGCACGCTGCGACTGGTGGTGGAGTCGGTGGAGGAGGTACATACCTACAACTATACTATGCCTGTTGTTCTTTTAGAACCACTTTTGTTATATAATCATTAATGCCTTTATAGTAATTTAAACACACGCCCCATTTTTACGCCCGAAACATAATAAGTACAAATCGGATGTAGGTATCTAATACAATTTCATTGTTTGCTTCTTCGACAGATTCGGCGCATGCTGCTTCCAATCGCCGACGTGCCGGAGCGCATGCGGCGATTGGAGTTAAATCTCCACCCGCTGCTGGTATACAGGCCAGAAGAAGGGGAGTACATGGATATGCGGTGAGTGAGAACATGCTTTGGTGCAATTACATGCCACCTCAATATTTTGTTTAATTTGATCAGTAACCTTATGGACATTGTTCACATTTTGTGTACACAAAAACAAATGTAAGTAGTAAAGTAAACTCAAACTCTGTTTCATTCATGTCGTTGAAATTATATTAATGTATTTACACATCAATATTTTTTTGTAATATGCTTTGGAGAACAGTTATCAATTTACTGGTTAGAAGTTAGGAATGGGTATAACATTCTAAAACAAGTCAATACTTTCAAAGTTAATTTAGGGATGTTATATTAGTTCCCTGAAAATATAAAAAACAAGCCGTCCAACTTTGTCCCTTTAAAGTTTTGCCTTAGAACATTCAAGAATGATTATTACATTTAGGTTTTCAATTAAGTTTTTATGTTCAGAAGTTATTTTTAACTACAAATCATAATTTTCTTTATTGCAGAAGCGTACCTCCCCGGCCTGCACCAGCAGCACCACCGGCTCCATGCAGCGTGTATGTGGCATGGCTCACAGAGCGAATTGATTATGGGGAGCCCTGGTGACCGCTCTTGTCCCAGCGACTCATCAGGGCTCCCCCATTAAACTATGAACTTTTCCCCAAGTTTTTTATTTTATCATCATTACATTACCCTTTATAATCTAAGTACCATCACACACACCCACACACACTATCATGAAATAAAGACTCACCAGGTGAGGCTGATATTATGTGAGTATGTACTAGATGGGCACTAGACTTCTAGACTATTTGTGATGATAGAAGTGTGCTTCCATTTTTGGCATGGCTTCAAGGCTTGTGCCAACTTTTTAATTTAATTGATACCACAGAATTTTTTTGATCTTTAATTATTTCTTTGATCTTTCACGGGTACGGCCCACATATATTGCAGGTTCTGGGCTGAGGGCTTGACAATGGATCGGAACGAAATTGTTTACCTAGTTACCTACTGTATTTAATTATTGTATAAATTCGTTGAGGTTCATAACATATATATTTTTACATAAAACAATTTAGAACTAGGCTGTATGGTTCGATTACCATAGCCTGGTACTGAATGGCCACAAAAATAAAAAGATTAAATTAATATCTATGATATGGTTTCACATAACCTGCTCTTTTTAACGACCAACCGACAGTCAGCTGTGAGGCTGCTATTGTATTTCTATTGTGTCTCAAATCACGTGCTCGAAGGATTAAAATGGAATTGGGAGGATTTTTGTAAGTATTCATAATTAATATAGCTATACATTTAGACTTAATAGTTCTCTTCGAAGTTATTATATAGCCATAGATAATTTTGGAAACAAGGTCCTAATAAGTGTACATTATTGTTACGTTTTGTTAGGCAAGATGAGGATACAAATCCCAGTGACTGGGTCCCGTCGGAGACACCGCCTCCGACCAGTGCCGACTCCGGCGTGCCTGGGGGAAGCGGTGAGCCCAGTGGGAGCGGCATTAAATTGACGGCTCTTTTGGAGGCTGCCAAAAGAGCCGTCATTATAGAAGAGCGGCCTGCCAAACGACCGCACCCGGAACCTACGCCTAAAGGCAAAGGCGTAGGTAAAAAAACTAAAAAATAAATAATTAAAATTTAAAGACTTATCTTTTATTGCACGCTCACAAATCAATAATTAATTACCTACGTAAAGAAACAATTCGAAAAACGAACTGTAACTTTAGGTAGGTACTTTAACCACGAACCAAAATCATTCCATTCCATTCTGACATTCGTAACATGATTAGGTACTTATGTGTCGGTAACAACCGAATATCGTACGTAAAAATTGAAGCATGTGTGTAGACACCTTTACTGATCCTTATTTTATGATGTTTCCGAAACAATAGAAATGAACAATGAACGCACAGGTGCGCCGCGCCGCACTGGAAGAAAGTTATGTAAATTAGGTGGACTCGCATACGCGCCGTAAGCACCTGGCCAAAGTTCGAAAAACGCGCATGTGCGCCGAGTGCACGGAATGCGTTAAAGAACAGGTTATTATTGCATCATGTTTGTGCGTGAAATAAATATTTAAGACACTCCTACCAGATGTTGGCTGGGTCTACCGAATTACTTAGCCTGAGACAGAGCCACGCGCGTAGAACGACGACAGCTTCATTGTCCAGAAATCGGCAAAAAGAATCCCAGTAAAAAGGTATAGAATAAAGAAAAAAACGCCGAATATAGGCTGAAACAAACGGGTTAGCCGGTTAAAATTTGGAAAACTGACAATTTACCATTCAAATATGAATGATCTTGTATTTTGGATTAAAAAAAAATTAAAACTTACCGTTTTTCTCGAAAAGAACAAACAAATCTCTAAGCAGAGTGCATACCCATGGCACAAGCCAATGGAAATATATTTATGTTATCATTTATCTGGAAAACAAGACGAAGAACAATGAGTGAGATTCCAATTCGAAGGGCGTGCGACAGCATGGCATTGAAGAAACGAGAAAACGCCAATACTCACCAAAATTCATGGTAATTTATAAACCATAATATAGTTTTATTATAGTTAATAAAACATTTCTGCCCACGATGGGGTCAGATTATAATATTAAAAAATTCAGGCTAGGAACAAGCAGCCATTCTTTCGAAACGGAATCGCAGAGTGACATCTGTCAAAAACGACACATCCACCAAAACTCTTACCACAGATAATATAGACGTGTTGTTCGGAAACATCCACTAAAAATCACTTCCAATATAACGAGATAAAAATAACTCGTTACATTACATCCCTCCCCAAAAAATAAAAGAAAGCCATTTCTTTTATGCTAAAGAAAAACAAAAGAGAAAAGCATAAGCTCTTTTCTTAGAAAAATAATATGGAAAGTCAAATTCCAAAAACAATCAGAAAATATCCTAAACAGGATTTAAAAGGATAATAAAATTGCAAGACAAAATATCAATGCAAGCCTGTTGCCAATTAACTAGGTATCAAACCAAAAAAAAAACATGCAATTAAAAAACAACAAGTGCAGCTAGACCGCAAACATAACTGACTCACAATATCGGAAGGACAAACAAGAGTACAGTTAGGCACCTACGCCACTGACTAGCAAGCTCAATCCAAGAAATACTGTTCGTACAGATAAGCACAATCATCGCTGACCACCATGCACAAGGCTATAAGCATAAAGAAAACTATGGAGTACGGCTAGGCACCATCGCCGCCGACTATCAAATATAAACCTAGAAACAAAAACTAATTTGAGTACGGTTGGGCACCATCGCCACCGACTATCGAATATAATAAACCACAATATTGGTTAGAGTACAGTTAGGTATAATTACCGCTGTCTTAGGTATACAAAAATGTCTACATGAGTACAGTTAGGCACCATCGCCACTGACTAACTAGAGCAAAAATATATCTGTGAAACAGTAATAAGATCTTCGCAACACAAATGATGCGGAGAAAGATAAAGAAGAGTGTTGTGATCGGCATAACACCACCAATTTTCCGAGCACAAACACCTTCGAAATTAAATGCATATTGTGATCGGCATAACACCACCAATTTTCCGAGCACAATAGCAAAAAGAATGCATACTGTGATCGGAACAACACCACCGAACTTCCGGGCACAGTAGCAAAAAAAAATATGCATACTGTGATCGGAACAACACCACCGAACTTCCGGGCACAGTAGCAAAAAAATATGCATACTGTGATCGGATCAACACCACCGAACTTCCGGGCACAGTAGCAAAAAAAATATATGCAAAATCAAGGGAAAAAGAGACACCAAGATCCGCAAAAATAAGAATAGGAAAATTCCTGCAACACCATAGGTAAAAAAATCCCTATAGGTAGTAAAAATGTACAGAACACAAAGTGCCTGTAACAAAAATGTATAAATTTGTAAACCGACAAAAATCAGGTATACCAAAATAGATTAATATAAGTATAATATAAGATAATATAATATAATACAAGATCTTTTGATGTGAATAAACGCAGGTGGGTGAAAAAAGTTAAAATGTCCTAAGATATACTTTAGAATGTTATGTAATCGACTTTAATATATTATGTGAAGTTACCTAACATACATCTCTAACATCTCATTCAAACGGCTATCACCCTATCATCCATCCCATCGTACATCAATCTTTCATAAGCCGTCTTCAAACAAAAATATTAAAATCCGAACTAACAGTCGGAAATCAAATTAGAATTTAATTATATCTTTAACATGGTAACGACCAGTGGTACCCTTATTAAGGTCTTTCAGAACGTAAACGTTATCAGAAACTTTTTCAATAATTTCACACTTTATAAACTTAGGAGCAAGTTTTGCCGAAAAATAAGTAGGTGCATGAGACTGAATAAAACTCCTTCTCCATACAACATCACCCACATCAAAAGAAATGACTCTGCGACCCTTATTATAATAGCGAGCATTACGCTGATAAGCTGTAAATAAATGTTTTTGAACTTTAACAAAAATATCACCAAGTGAATCAAGAGACTCAGCATAGTGACTTCTATTGGAAACTTCCAGCTCACTTAAGTTATCAATAGAATTACTTAAACGATGTAAAGAAGCATCAAAAATAAGTTCCCTACCAAACATTAAAAAGTTGGGTGTGAAATCTGTAGCAAGATTAACACTATTATTCAAAGCTAATTGAACATGAGGTAAATACTTAGACCAAGTTCTATGATCATCCTTAACAAAGCAAGCTATGCAAGTTTCAACAGTTTTGTTATATCTCTCAACAGGATTGTTTTGAGGGGTGTACAAAGTATTGTAAAATATATTTGTAATATTAAAGCCTTTCATGAATTCTACAAAATGTTTAGAAGTAAATTGTGTACCATTATCACAAACAATTATTTTGGGACAACAAAATTTAAGAAATATTTCTTTTTCAAAAAGTTTGTTTATTACTCTAGTCGTAGCATTTATCATTGGAAAAATCCAGCAGTATTTAGTGAAAACATCAACAACCGATAGAATGTATTTATGTCCAGAATAAGTTTTAGGTAATATACCAATAATATCCACTGAAAGCATCAACATTGGTCTATCGACTTTTTTAGGGTTAACCATAATACCAAAAGGAGGATGAGTGGTATGTTTATAAGCTTTACAAGTATCACAATCAAAAATATATTTTTTAACATCATTAAACATTGCTTTCCAAAAATAGTGTTGTTTTAATTTATTCAAAGTTTTATGAATACCAAGATGACCTGAATTAATATCATCATGATTAGAACGAATTGTATCTAAGATATGTTCTTTAGGAATAACTATTTTCCAATTAAGACGACTATTAGGATCGAATTTACTTTTACAAAATTTATATAAAGTTTTATTTTCAACTCTAAAATTCTTATATCTGCAAGGAAATTTCTGACAATTAATAAATACCTTTTTATACCAAGGATCATAAATATCATCATCAGGTAAAACTAAATTATTTTGTGAAGTGCCTATTGCCGCGACTTCAATGCGTGATAAAGCATCTGGGACTAAATGTAAGGATCCTTTCTTGTGAATTATATCGAATGTAAATTGAGATATTCTAGCTGCCCAACGTGCTAAACGTCCACTAGGGTTACTAAGACCTAAAAGCCACTTTAAACTAGCATGGTCAGTTATTACAGTAAACTTCATTCCTTCAATATAGGGTCTGAAATGTTCTATTGAAACTAAAATAGCGAGTAATTCACGTTCTGTGGTACTATAATTGCGTTCACATTTATTGAGTGATCTAGAATAAAACGCAATAGGATGTTGATCTCCATTATCATCTTCTTGACTCAAGACACTACCAATACCAACTGCACTGGCATCACAATGTAAAAAGAAAGGTTTATCAAAATTTGGGCATTGCAAAACAGGAGAAGTAATTAAAGTTTCTTTTAATTGATTAAATGCACTCTCTGCTTCATCACTCCAACAAAGTGATTTTTTAGAATTTTTACTACCAGCCGTTAATTTAGTTAAAGGAGAAGCAATATCAGCAAATTTACAAATGAACCTACGATAATATGAGCACAAACCAAGAAAACTACGAAGTTGTTTTACGGTTTCAGGACGTGGAAAACTTTTAATAGTATCTAATTTAGAAGAATCAGTATGCAAACCATTACTGTCAACTATATAACCAAGATAGCGAAGTCTATCTTTACAAAAATTACACTTTTTCAAATTAACTGTCAAACCAGCATCTTTCAATATTTTATAAATTTTGTTTAAATATTCTATATGTGAATTAAAATCTGAGTTTACACAAATTAAATCATCTAAATAACAAAACACAGTATTATCGAATTCAGGACCAAAAAGTTTATCTACTAGTCTCTGCAGCTCAGCTGGTGCATTAGTGAGACCAAATGGCATGCGTACAAATTCAAAAAGTCCTTTACCCGGAACAACAAAAGCAGTCTTTTCTCGAGAAGTCTCTTCAAGAGCAATTTGCAAAAATGCTTTAGAAAGGTCTATTGTACTAATATATTTAGCTCCCCCAAGGTTATCTAATATTCTAGAGGTATAAGGAAGAGGATAAGAATCTTTAATAGTTACTGAATTTAAACGTCTTGAATCTAAACATAGTCTAGTACTACCATCCTTCTTTTCTACTGCCAAGACAGGTGAACACCAAGGTGATTTTGATGGTTGAATAATACCTTCTTTTAATAAAACTTCCACTTCATCATAGAGTTCTTTTTGCTTTGCAGGGCTTAAAGGCCAATATCTTTGTTTAAAAGGTTCACTAGTAACGTTAATTTTATGCTGAACAAGATGAGTAAGACCTAAGCCTTTCTTTTCATAAGAAATATTTTCGAAAAGCGAAATAGTATCATTTAATTTTTGTTTCTCTGAAGGAGAAAGTTCACTAGCAGAAGTGACTGTACAAACTTGCACTTTATTGTTTTGAACATAAGTTATATTTTTCCATAAATCTTTAGCCAAATCAAATTTTAACCAAAAATCAAAACCTAAAATGAAATCAGGTTGAAAGGAAGGTACTATAAGAAAATTAATATTTTCAGTTAAATTATCACAAGTAACTGGTAATTCTAAAGTGCCAATAATTTTCTGTGAAGATCCATCAGCTGTATAAGCAGCACTAGAAACAGAATTTATTTTATAACCTAAATGTAGAAATTGTTCATGGCTATTTGAGCCCAGGACACAACGACTGGAACCGCTATCTAACAAACCAGAAAAAGTATGTTTACCTACGGAAAATTTTAAGTATGGCCTAGTGTCATTATGTTTGACAAATAAAACAGGAGCTGATTTATAAATTTTGAAAAATGTTTTTAAATAATCCAACCATTCTGCAAAATCTTTGTTTCGAGTAGCATCATCAGGCCTGTGACATTTAACTAAATTTTTCTTCATCGAGACACTCGCGGTTACATCAATAACTGAGGCTCGATGCAGCCTAATCAGTTTTTTGACTCACTAGAGTTTTTATTATCTACATTACAAACATCACAAGTCTTAGATGTGACTCCAATCTTTTGACATTTAAAACAAATTACGCCAGGTATGGATGTACACTTCTTAAAATGATGTCCAGATTTTTTACATTTTAAGCAAACTAAATTATTTGTTGAAACTGCATTAGATTTGACTGTACCTTTATTAGTTTTATCTATTAAAGTTTTTCGGTTGACAAAAACTTCAAGTTCCTTTGCAAGAATAAGAAACTGTTCAACAGAATCGATGTGTCTACCAAATATAAAAGGTGTGTAAATGGGTAACATGTTATGTTTAATTATATTAACCAAAACAGTATCAAACATCGGAGAGGAAAGACGACTAGCCATGTCCATAATATCTGTAATGAAGTCTGGAAGAGATTCAGAACTTTTCTGTTTCTTGGTACGAAGGTCATGCTCCAAAAAGTAATCAAAATCTGGCTTGTCAAAACGTTTAAGCAAAGCGAGTTTAAGCTGGTGCCATGAAGAGATATGAATACGAACAGTGCGAAACCATTTAAGAGCAATATCACTAAGCAAGTCTGAAAATGAACCAACCAATAAAATTTCATCAAAATTTTTATATAAGAAATATTCCTCAACTACAGTAATAAATTCCCTAACACAAGATTTTCCATCATATTTAATCTTACTTCTATTTAAATCTGGCAACTTAGTTACAGAAGGCAAATTTTTCTTAATGTGATCATTGACCAAAGCATTCATTGAATTAAACGAAGGCAAAGCATGAGTCGCAAGCGCAGAAGAAGAGTGTGCAACCCTGTCCATATGATCAAAAGGATGTTGTATCTCTGTCAAATTAATCATCTCAGCTACATGTGCGTTAGCGGCAGGAACTGAGCCAGCAACAACAGATTCAGCTAAAGGCGGAGGAGACTGATCTTCCTTACTCATTGTGAACAAGCAAAATTATCAATAAGTAAATAATTAGCCAAAGGCAAAAGTTCAAGTGCTAAAATATTTGAGGTTATGTTAAAGTATTTGAAGTTAAGTTAATGTTGTATTCTTTATGAAAATATCAAAATGTTTAGCCGCGTAAGGATGCAATAATAACTTACAAGGTAAGTTTTAAAACTTAAAGTATGATTTGAAAGTAAAACTAAAGCTTACTTAAAAGTTAAACAAAGTGAAAAGTCACCACACCAATATTACACTGTTGAGTACTTAAATATAACAAAATGTCTTACCATACAATTATGATGCTTATATAAGAGTATAAAAACAATGCTGTAACTATAAAAGTTAACAAAACAAAAATAAGTAGTACAATATTGTCAGTAGGAAAATATCTTTGACATTATATTTCAAAAGAATGCAAGTTGCAAACAATTAATATTTAGGAATTACACAAATCTGTAAACAATACCATTAAGTTATCAAATGCAATAATAACCCAAACAAAGCAATGAAGCTACTACTAATGTTCCTGTTCCGGAAGCCAATTTTATGTAATGTGTTATGTTACATTGTTAATGTGAAGTCCCGATATAAAAGTAATGTTAATTATAAGTTAAAAAAAGTCGGGCGCCAGGGAGCTCCACTAAATAAAATACAATGATGCCGAATAGCGAAATATGTCAGAAGAGTTGAACTTTTAATCTGCCGGCGGGAGGCTAAATAAGGGAAATCAAACCAACATTCTCTTTTGTCTTTCCTTTATTATTTTGGCCCGTAGCTTCACTCATATATGTTAAAACCAAACACTAAAAATATGAATAGCTTATTAGCTAGATAGATGAGTTTACTAATAAGATTTTATCTAAGAATTTAAGGTTTTAAAGGTTGTTTAAAGGTGTAAAAATTATTATTATTTAAAGTAAATACGGGTTATTATTGTTTAAAGAACAGGTTATTATTGCATCATGTTTGTGCGTGAAATAAATATTTAAGACACTCCTACCAGATGTTGGCTGGGTCTACCGAATTACTTAGCCTGAGACAGAGCCACGCGCGTAGAACGACGACAGCTTCATTGTCCAGAAATCGGCAAAAAGAATCCCAGTAAAAAGGTATAGAATAAAGAAAAAAACGCCGAATATAGGCTGAAACAAACGGGTTAGCCGGTTAAAATTTGGAAAACTGACAATTTACCATTCAAATATGAATGATCTTGTATTTTGGATTAAAAAAAAATTAAAACTTACCGTTTTTCTCGAAAAGAACAAACAAATCTCTAAGCAGAGTGCATACCCATGGCACAAGCCAATGGAAATATATTTATGTTATCATTTATCTGGAAAACAAGACGAAGAACAATGAGTGAGATTCCAATTCGAAGGGCGTGCGACAGCATGGCATTGAAGAAACGAGAAAACGCCAATACTCACCAAAATTCATGGTAATTTATAAACCATAATATAGTTTTATTATAGTTAATAAAACATTTCTGCCCACGATGGGGTCAGATTATAATATTAAAAAATTCAGGCTAGGAACAAGCAGCCATTCTTTCGAAACGGAATCGCAGAGTGACATCTGTCAAAAACGACACATCCACCAATTTTTTTTTTTTTTTTTTTTTTTTTTACCCTAAAGGGAAGGCTATAGTCTTTCAACCATATTGCCTAGTCTTTCGTCTTGATATTTTCTTCCGTGATATATTTGTGTAATATTGTCTTTCGTTTTTATTTCTCATATTTTTTTTGCTTTTTTAGTATTTTAATTTTATTATTTTATCGTCTTTCGCTATAAGTCCATTCAATGTAATTATTCATGTCCGTTATGTAGGTATATCATTAGTTTTTGTCAAATCCGTGAGCGTCATTGTCAATGTCAAGTCAAACATGACTTGAACAAACATGTCAAATTTATTTGTAGCCGTAGCTTATTTCCTAGTTTCCTCTAGCACAAAATATAACCTACAAAACTATGTACACAATTTATTTAGGTTTAAATAAAGTATATTATAAATGCATAAAATATGTAAAAGCATAACCTAAATCTCATTTACAGTTTCTAATATAAATTTGTACAAATATATATAAGTTGAGGCATTCATAAGTAGCTCCTGAATGCATTGCGGGACCATATCAGGTTTTTTATAAATTTTCAAAAGTTCATCCGACAACACAAGGCGCTGAATGTTGAAAGACGAACACTCAAAGAAGATGTGATGTAAAGATTGCACTTTTTCCAATTGACAGTATTCACAATAAGGCGAGTTAACCATTTTAAGACGATGAAGATGATAATTTAAACGACAGTGACCGAAACGCATACGACAAATAAATGAATAAAATTTTCTATTTATAAACTTGCTATTCTTACAAAACCAAGGTATGGAGTTAATTTGTACATCCAAAGTAGCAAACCAAGTGCCTTTATTTTCTACATGTGTGGACTGGTAGGAATGTCTTCCCCACGCCTGATACATACGCTGTTTTAAAAGACTAACTGCGTCTGTATGTGGTATGGAAATACTCATATCAGTATTTGGAATCAATTCATCTAGATCAACGATTTTTTTGGCCAGATAATCTGCCTTTTCATTTCCTGTAACGCCAATGTGTGAAGGTACCCAAACAAAACCAACTTCAATATTAGAATAAGACAGTTCTATCCATAACTCTTTTATCAAGTAGATAATGTAATTAGTGTTAGCATGTAGTTTGTTGTTTGCCAGATTTTTAAGTACACTCATGCTGTCACTTACTACAAACCACCTGCTGTGGCCTAAATTGCAATTTTTAATATGTTTTAAAGCACCCAAGATAGCAACAGCTTCAGCTGTAAAAATACTAGCATTTTTGTCAATTTTTCGACCTAAACCGATGTTTGAGATTGGCTCATAAATAGCGAAAGACACTGCTCTATCATTTTTCGAGCCATCACTGTACACAAATTTATGATCTGGCCACTTTGACAATACTGCACTAACTTCCTCTTTTGAAGAGAGATCCTTTTTGTTTTTTAGAATTATATTTATTTCTGGAAATTTAGCAGCAAATGTTCCTTGATAACATGGCAGAATGTGTTGTGATTGGTATATATTTGCATTTTTAATAAAGTTTATGAAATTATGAAGGTTCTCTAACAAATAAAATGGTTTTATACCCAAACTAGGATTGGAATGCAACAGATTGGCTAAAAGACTATTATTGGATGTGCTATACAGTTTTAGTATGAATCTTTCTTTCAGGTAATGAAATCGAATTTTTAATGGCGGAACATTACATTCAATCTGCATTGCATTTATAGGAGTACTTCTGAATGCCCCAGTGATAACACGCAAACATTTATTTTGCAGAACGTCTAGACTATTTACAAATTTAGTATCTGCAGCGAAACAATAAAAACCATATTCAAAATGACTACGAACTAAAGATTTGTACAACAGTAGCAAAATTTTTGGGTCTGCACCCCAGTATGAACCAGCTAAAGATTTCAATATATTATAAGCTTTATTTGCTTTACTAATAATATGTTTAATATAGTTGTTCCATGTTAAATTATGTGTAAATAGAATCCCTAAAAATTTAACTTCTTGTGAAATAGACAATGCACAATTGTTATATTGTACGAGGGGCATGTTATGACACTGTTTACCAAATACTACCACTTTAGACTTGGATGGATTGACATTAAGGTCAAGATAGGAGAAAAACTTGTACAAATTTGTCAGGGCATCATTAACTTTGTGAACAACCTGTGATAAATTGTTTCCAGAAGCATAAACTACCAAATCATCAGCAAATTGTAAATTTTTGACCTGAGATCCTAAAATTAAATATAATCTACGTATATACAATATAAATAATAATGGTGATAATATACCTCCTTGACAAACTCCTTTAGATGCAACTCTAGGACCATAAAGATGTCTATTAAATTTAACAAATACTTCTCTGTTGCACAAAAAGTTTCTGACCCAAATTATGAATTTTTCACTGATCCCTATTTGTAATAATTCATGACATAAAATATCTATATTTACGCTATTAAAAGCACCAGCGACATCAAAGAAAACTCCAACCAAATTCTCATTGGCCAATAAAGCATTATGTATATCAAGCTGCAGTTGACAGACACTTTCTCTAGCCGACCGATTTCTACGAAATCCAAATTGATTAGAAGGTAGAATATGATTTTTTTCAACGTAAAACTCTAAACGCTGCTTCAACAATTGCTCAAATAGTTTTCCAACACAAGAAGTAAGTGCTATGGGACGATAGGAATCAGGACATGATTTGGGTTTGTCTGGTTTTAAAATTGGTACAAGACAATCTACTTTCCAGTCTTGGGGTATAATATTGTTTTCCCATAGCAAATTCAGGACTTTCATGAATATTTTTAGACCAGTAATGCTAAGTTTTTTAAATAAAATGTATGGCATGCCATCTAGACCATGAGTAGTGTCTCTTCGAGATGAAATAGCAGATATTAATTCACTGATTGTAAAAGGATCTAGCAGAAAACTATGATTGGACGAGTTGGACTTGATTGTATTATTAAATAAGGATCTTGGAGCATTAGACACAAAATCTGGTGAGTATTTCTTCAAAAAATCTAAAATCCAGGCGTCATTTTCATGATTATTAGAATTAAATGTTTTATTATATTTGCGCATGAAGTTCCATATAATAGATATTGGTGTGCATCTATTGAAAGTTTCACATAAAGTCAACCAGCTTTTTTGTCGTTCAGTTTTTATAATTAATTTTTTAAGTGCACGAAGTCTTTTAAACTGTATATATGTTTCTTCAGATGGGTTATTTTTAAAATTAATGTAAGCTGTTTTGAAATTTGATACAGCGTCTGTACATTTTTGATTCCACCAAGGAAGGGAAGGTCTTTTATTCCTATTTGTGGGACATGAGCGATTGCTGGCATTCAAATTGCCATTCGAATTTTGGATGGAATTAGCAGCGGCTGTGCGTAAAACTGTACAAAAATGATAATATAAATCAAGAGGACTTGTGTTATCTGTTTTGAAATCAACTAAAATTTCATCCACCTTATTACTAAACATTTGCCAGTCCACCATTTTGTAATTTGGATAGACAGGCAAATGTTCAGCATTAGAACAATCTCTATAGGAATCATTTTGACTATTGTTCATTGTAACTTTTATAATTGCAGGAATGTGGTAACTACTACCAAGAGGACTATCATGCATGTGCCATTCACAATTAAGTGCCAATGATGGAGAGACTAAAGACAAGTCCAATGCATTCGCACGCCAAGTTAAAGAGCCCACTGTTGTTGCCTGACCATTGTTAAGAAGAATTAAATTATTTTCGTCAATGACCTCTAAAATATTTCGACCGCGTGGAGAATCAGAACCACAACCCCAAGATGTGTGATGAGCATTAAAGTCCCCAGCAAATATAAAAGGACCAGGAATAGACTTGACCAATGAATCAAAATTATCTTTATTGAAAGCTGGATTAGAAATCGAAGGACTGTAAAAACTGACTATACTTATTTCCTTATTATTAATTAGAACTTTTACACAGATATTTTGTAAAGAATTGTCAAAATAAGTGTTAATTTTAGTGTAATTAATACTTTTATGAATAATAATGGCAACTCCATTGTGTTTGTTGCCACAGTCATTTCTTTCAATATTATAGTTTTTAATTTTAAAGTTTTGTTCTGGTTTGAGCCATGTTTCACTAATTATTGCAATGTGAATATTGTACGTATAGAGGAAATTTATAAATATATGTTTGTTGCTATTGAGGCTTTGTGCATTCCATTGCATTATGTTTAAATTTGATAAATCCATTATGTAGGTGAGGGAATTTTGTTACTAAGAGTTGTTTTTAAAACCTCTTTAATTGAAGATGAGTTTATAGGGACATCTTTATTACTAACTATTTTGGTAATTGTTTCTACTAAGATATTTATAAATTTATCAGATTTCATTAAATTATTAATTTGTACATCTAAATTTTTTGCAGTTAGAGCTGGAAAAGCATTTACATTAAAAAGATCAGAATATGTGGCGTTTCTTGACTTTATTTTATTTTCTTCGATTTTTTGTTTTTTTAATGGACAAACTGAGGAAATAGCTATGTGATCACCCTTGCAGTTCGCACACTTAGCGTCCTTAGGGTCAACTTGACAATTTTTAAAATTATGATTTAATGTGCAGATCGAACATACCTCCGTATTGCGACAAAATTTTGCAATATGACCATACCGTAGGCACTTCAGACATTGCTTAACAGGTGGAATATAAGTTTTCACCTCGTGACGCCATGAGTCCAAGTATATATAAGCTGGAAGAATAGTGGACGCAAAGGTAACAGCGACCGCTTGTGTAGGTGTGAATTCTACACCGCCGAAACTCTTTACCCTGCGCATAAAGCGCCTGACCTGTACAACATTTTTCGAGCTTCCTATCAGTGAAAATATATCTGCATTCGACATATCTACAGGAACTGAAGTGAGAACTCCAGTAACCTCTGTATCAACAGCAGGGATGGATGCTTTAAGACCCAACTGATCTAATATTTTTTTGTTTTTGAGGAACATATTGGCGTTGTTTGGAAGATCAAATGTGATGCCAACCTTATATTTATTTATTGAACGCATGTGCAAGACGCCTGAAACGCCGTGTTCGCGTATGCCTTTCGACAACGCCATGCGATCTCTGTCGGTGAAAAAACGATTTTCTTCAACATGGTTCAAGAAAACAACCAGCTCTTTTTTCGTTGTGTCCTCCGGATACTTACGGCTGTAACCCTTTACCTTATAGACCGCGTATTTATCCTTCGGGTCCTTGTTCTTATTTACGTCCCTGTAAGAGGAACATGTTACCGCCGATTCCGCTGAGTCGGAATCGGTTGATGCTTGCTGAAGATCCGGTGGCGACTCATCCTCCTTCCTCTTTCTTTTTTTCACCATTTTTGACTATTTAATATATATTTACACTTAAAACTAACTATAGAAATAAGATTTTACAAAGAAATTGTACAAAATTAACAAATAAATATTTTTAAACTCGAAAAGCGCGCCTTTCAATGCAAACGATTTCCCGCCTTTTTCTTAAACCGACACATAGCGATGGGTCAACCCGGTTTGCCAAACCGAATCAATTCGGTTTGAGGGCAACTCGCATCAAACCGAGCTACAGTCTATCCAACCCGGTTCAGTTTGAAACCGCAATCGCGTCAACTCGTGTCCAGTTCGGGCGCGTACGAATGCGATGCAATGCGAATAAGCTGATGCGGGTTGAACGGGCTGAACCAAAGAGTAAAGTAATATAGAGGGCTGAACCGAACCGGACCGAACCGAATGAATAACGAACGGAACCGAGTTATCCCGAATGAAGTTGCTGACGCCGCCGACCGGTGACGCGACGCGACGAGTTGCATGTCAAATGGTGGCGCCAAATTTTCATTCCGTTTTATAATAGGCATTTGTTTGTAAGTTATCGTATATAATTATATTTTAATTAACATCGTTTTTTCAGAAAGTATCCAATTTTATTATTTTATTATAATAATATTAAGTATATAAATACTTTAACTACTAAAAGTAACAAGTGAGTATTTTTATCATACGGTTTATAATTTATAACGGGGTTCATGAACGAATGAATGACGTCACACAGTACTGGATGATTCGGTTTGGTTGAATCGGTTTGTAAGTCGGTTTGAGCAAAATTATGATTCGGTTCAACCGGTTTGAAAAAATTACGGTTTGACCCATCTATAGACACATCCACCAAAACTCTTACCACAGATAATATAGACGTGTTGTTCGGAAACATCCACTAAAAATCACTTCCAATGTAACGAGATAAAAATAACTCGTTACAGTGTCTGGCATTTATGCTGAACTGGACCTTTTTTGGTGCAGCCATGGGGCACAATATACCTTTTTTAGCTTTTTGTTATTTTTTTTTTCTTATTTTGTTTTGTGTGTATTGTGCTTGTGCCAGTGCTGTACCAAATAAATTATTTTTCTTTCTTTTCTTTCTTTCTTTCTTTCTATGTGCAACATCCAATGTTTTATATATTATATTCGTGGACTTGACTCATTTATCACTGTCATGTCTGTCACTGTCACTCTAATCATCAAACTGTCAGTGGCTGGCGGAGCTCGAATCCGAATTATTGGATACATTGAAGTGTTGACTTTTTCTTCGAACAAGAAATCTGGGCAACTTTTGGATTAATAAAGAGCTATTAACGAAGCAACCTATAGAGAATTCACTCTTTCATTTACTTTCACCAGAAGTAAGTATAGGTTCTAACCAGGAAACAAAATTATTTATGTGAATCAATTAATGTTATTACGAATTTCAAACTAGTCTCATTAGCTAGATTCATGGTAATTTGTAAAATTATTGTCAATTCTATTACAGTCTTACTATTATTATTCATTTCAGATTTGAAGAAAAGTGATTAAATGGCCTATAATGTGAGTATCAATACTATTAACATGAAAGATAAAAACTTTCTGAAAACTTACTAAAATATTTATTATATTGTTTGGTATTTTAGAAATGAAAACAGCACCTTAAATATATTTTTAATAATAATTTTATAAATCGAATGCTTTGAAAGGTAAAAATAAATGCTTTATTATCCAAAAGTAAAATTAATCTTATTGAATAGGCACTCCTGTATAAAATGCAAAATCAGGTAAATGTAAGATTATGTCAGAAGTACATTAAGCCTGCCTCTAAAAAAACAGCAATTATTGTATTAGTTTAATAGTTTATAATTTTTCTTTAGTAATACCTACATATATAATAATAATTAAATAGAATACTAATTAAACCTTTAAACGCACATGATTCGAGACAATAGAAAGACCTAAGGGTGTCACTTGGTCTTTGAAAGGTTTATAGAGATTTAAGGGTGTAAAACAGTTGTGTTGAGAATGATATGCATTGTTCCTTAAATACTTTGAGAAGTATGGTTATTAATTCAAGTTTATATAGGCCATACCTAGAGCTAGTCAAAAACCTGAATTCAAAAACTTTTGGGATGTAATATTTTTATGTAGTCTGTCAGTGAGATATGACAAGAGGGGCAAAATCCCATAAGTCTCTAAACAGAAGGGACCTCCAATTTACAAGTTGATAGCACAATTTAAGAAAATTTCAACTATATGTGGCGCGCTGTAGCATGGTGCGGGTGACAGTTTCAGTAACATTTCATTTCACTTTAGAAAGTTGCAGTGTTTTATAAATTATGACTTTATTAGTTTAGCTGTACCACATTCCTAATATACTAAATCAATAATAACTGCAGTAAATTAATTTCAACCCAACCAGAATGTGCTAGTCCACAATTAAAATTAATTTGGAATAAAAATTAAGCAAAGTGTTATTCGTATAACGTAACGCCTTCGACGTAATTAGTGATGGGATGTACTGTTACGATGGAATGTCGATATTTTATAGAATACTAGCCGACCCGTGCCCACTTCGTTGGGCGGTAAACATTTTAACTTGTGATGAAATTATGAGTGTGGTTCGGCTAGTTCTGAGTGCTATGAATTATCTCTTGACTACCAAAAGGTGGGTTTTGTTTTTATTGCATATCAGAAAGATGCTGCGCACGTTCAGCGCTAAATTCCTGAGCACGGGCCTGCGATGTTTTCACAGTTTGGCAAGCGAGCCGCTGAGAGCGCTCAGCTACAGACTCCCTATCCCTTGTTGCAGAGACATGCTGTCTTAAAAATAGAACAGAAATGTTATCACGAAAAAAAACATAAACCCGATGGTCCCATATAAATTTTATGGCAATCGGTTCAGTGGTTCTCGAAAAAATAATAAAAAAAAATCGACGAAATATACATTGACTATATATGCGTTACTTCAAGTTCAAGTTTCGATTTTCGTTTTATATGTATTACTTTGAGAGATACTGTAAAACACAGTCAGACATTGGGTCTCAACACTAAAAAGTATTATAAAACACACAAATTTTCGTAGTATCGATACCGATAAAGTGAATTGCATATTATCGTCCCTAGTCTTGTTGCACTGACTGATGTCAACGTCATTCAGGCAGGCAGGTGTCACCCGCACCATGCTACAGCGCGCCACATATACCTATGGTTTATAAGATACAGCCTTCTGACTGGTGGGCACTTTTTTCTACCTCTGGGTATGGAATCCTAAAAAAAAAAAATAGAAAAATAGCAGTATACTTGAACTTAACAGGTAGAATGGTATATAAACCAAAGGTTTTAAAATGACACTAGCTTTTGCCTGTAACTTCCTCCATGCAAATATTTGTTATTGGGTTGCAAAATGTGCCAAATTTCATCACAATTTGTTCAGTGGTTTAGCAGGGAAAGAAGCAAAAACTGCCCATTCGAACGTCGAATGAACAGTGGCGTTTTTGCTTCTATACCCCACAATATATACTAAACTGCTACTTTAATAATTTGGCTACCCTTAGGGACAACGCAAACCGGAATGGCAGCGGCCGGCAGCGGCGCGGCGAGCACTATCAGTGTGAAATAATTTTAAACTTTAACTACATACTTAAAAGTCTAGTATCGCTTGAAAAGCTTGAAAAGGTCGCGAGACTGCCAGCGGCCGCCCGCGGCGTCGCGAGCGGCCGCGCGCCGTGCGCGCGCCTATTGTTTCTAGCGTTGCTGGCGGCCGCTGGCGGCCTCGCGGCGCCGCGGGCGGCCGCTGCCGGCCGCTGCCATTCCGGTGTGCGTTGTCCCTAGGCCCGAGTCACACCGGAATGGCAGCGGCCGGCAGCGGCGCGGCGAGCACATTCAGTGGGAAATAATTTTAAACTTTAACTACATACTTAAAAGTCTAGTATCGCTTGAACAGCTTGAAAAGGTCGCGAGACTGTCAGCGGCCGCCCGCGGAGCCGCGAGCGGCCGCGCGCCATGCGCGCGCCTCTTGTTTCTAGCGACGCTGGCGGCCGCTACCGGCCGCTGCCATTCCGGTGTGCGTTGTCCCTTAGATAGCTTTGACTTTCATGTTCTTTGATGACTAATATAAATTGTTGAACTCAAGACTTTTTAATTTTAATAAAAATCAGAATCATGTTTTGTGTATGTGCAAATAAATATTTTATCCCCATATATAGTTAACGGAACGGGATTACGGAATAAATAAAATAAAGTCCGGCCGTGCGTGGGCCGTGCTGCCCGCCCAACACCATATGACCATAGCCAAGAGTCCAAGACCACAGAGTACTAATATAATTATAAAAATGTAAAATAAGTATTCCATAAACTTCGTTTTATTGTAGTAGCGATCGATATGCATTTTTGCATCTCACCGAAAAAAAACTAAATAAAACAGTTTGAAAAAAAAACACAAACATATTTTTAAAATAAATTTCACCCAGGATTCAATCTAAGATTGTTATTTTATTTAAAGTTAAAATAGTTTTGTTATAACGTAAAAACCGGTAACTGACTATCAACTAAAATGCGTAATTGACATCACTACAAACAATGATGAAGAAAATAAAATGGCCGTCGAGTGGGTCACCGTAAATATGTTGAGTTATTTTTCAAATCGTTCGTTTTTATCACTATTACAATGCGAATATGTTCAGAAATGAAAATTGAAACAGTGTATTTCACTTTAGACTTTGTGTGTGTCTCATTGGTGTCCTAAATTATGTAAGAACAAAGAGTTATCGTCGTTGTTGTATCAATCGGGCAGCTATACAAATGCATGAAAATGGGAGTCTCTCATTTGTTGTTGTTTATAGCGATAATCCATTTGATATGTTTTTCTACAAATGCAGAAAACATTGAGTGCCCACACAAATGTGATTGCCTGGAACAGTACGTCGATTGTTCAAAGAAGAATTTCGTATCTGTGCCAAAAATTCCCAAGTGGGTGGAACGATTGGATCTCAGTTATAATAGGTTGAATGAAAATGTAACGGAGGCTTTTGACAAACTACTGAATTTACAAGAATTGAAGCTCGACAAAAACTCCTTTAATTTCATACCAAGCCTACTGCATCATGAACAGTTACAGGAACTGAGTTTGAATAGGAATAACATTGGATCAATAGACACAGGTACTTTTCCAGCGAATAGTTCCATCAGATTACTAAATGTGAACAGTAACCATATTCATTTCATACAGAAAGGAGCTTTAACTAATTTGACAAACTTGGAAGTTTTGAAACTAAATAGGAATGAAATAAAATCACTTCCTAATCACTTGTTTATGCATCAAACAAATCTAAGAACTCTAGAATTGAATCATAACAAGTTACATGTGATCAGTCCACTGCTGTTTCAAGGGTTGTCCAATTTGACAACTTTAAAACTAAGGTTTAATACTATTGACAATATAATGGATGGTGCCTTTTTTGGATTCAAGTCTATGAATTTGTTACAATTGGACC
The DNA here is from genome assembly GCA_033675125.1 of Athetis lepigone. Lineage (NCBI taxonomy): Eukaryota > Metazoa > Arthropoda > Insecta > Lepidoptera > Noctuidae > Athetis > Athetis lepigone. The sequence continues at coordinate 12,897,330 of CM066239.1, read as the reverse complement.
ATAATAGAATAAGGAATATTTCTAAAGGCTGGATGTATGGATTGGAATCATTGATAACTTTATCCTTGTCTAATAATTTAATATCAGAAATAGATTCTGGTAGCTGGGAACTATGTACAAACCTGGAAGTTCTGGATTTATCTCATAACCACTTATTACAAATAGAGGGAAAATCATTTCAACATTTGGTTAACCTCCGAACTCTGAGCCTTGGCTATAATAAAATTTCATCAATTTCTCAAGATGCTTTTGGTTATATGACTCAACTGCAAACATTACAGTTAAATAACAACAAAATATCATGGACTGTGGAAGATATGTCTGGACCATTTTCAAAATTACAGAATTTGAATACATTTAGCCTGGCTGCTAATCATATAAAATCTATTAATTCAAGAGCTTTTGATGGTTTATCAAATCTAGTTGAATTAGATTTGAAAGGAAATAATATAACTTCTATACAACAGCATGCTTTTGATTCCATGTCAAAACTAAGGAAGTTACATTTGAATTCTTCATCACTGTTATGTGATTGCAATTTATTATGGATAGTAAAATGGATAAAAGAGAAGGCTGAACAAAAATATGTTACTGCTAACTGTGCCTATCCATCTGAAGTCCGAGGAGTATCAGTGACAAAACTAAAGGAAGACAACTGTGGTGACTCACCTAAGCCCAAAGTTGTAGAACATCCTAAAACTCATCTTGCCATAAAGGGACGGTCAGCCAATTTGGTTTGCTCTGCAACATCTATCCCTTTTAACAACATGACATTTTTGTGGAGGAAGAACAATGGAAATGTAAGCAACCCTGAGGTGTATGAAAATATCACTATTGGACCCAATGGTCAACCATGGGCAACATCAGTTTTAGTGATTCCCAATGTTACTCATGCTGATTCTGGAAAATATCAGTGTGTTGTTGGTAATAATTTTGGAACAACATATTCTACAAAGGCTAAAGTAAATATTGTCACTTTTCCTAGATTTACAAAAATTCCAACAAATGTGACTGTGAAGACAGGAGAGACTGTAACACTTAATTGTGCTGCCACAGGGGATCCACCTCCTGAAATATCTTGGAAAAAAGATGGAGGAAATGATTTCCCTGCAGCAAGAGAAAGAAGAATGAATGTAATGCCTACTGACCATTTATTTTTTATAGTAAATGCAAAAACTACAGACATGGGAATATACAGTTGTGCAGCAAAAAATCCAGCAGGAACTATTATAGCCAATGCAACACTTACAGTATTGCAAGAACCATCATTTGTCAGAGTAATGGAAAACAAAGAAGTGACCAGTGGTGACAATGTGGTATTACAGTGTATGATATCTGGATCTCCCAAGCCTGTCATAAAATGGCTTAAAGATGGAACTCCAATTACTCCTACTGATCGCCATTTTCTTACTGATGATGATCAGCTTCTGATCATACTTACGTTAGAGTCTAGTGATGCTGGACGTTACGAATGTGAAATTACTAATGAGTTAGGTACTAAAAAAGATATGACTGAGTTACGCGTGTTGCCTCCAGTAGCCATTATGGTGAATGAAGAAAATATGGCTGGTATTATAATTATAACAGTTGTGTGTTGTGCTGTAGGAACTTCTATTATTTGGGTGGTAATCATTTATCACACTCGTAGACGCATGGCCAGCGCCGTGCATACCTTTCCCGCCGAAAGTATAAAAATGACACATGTAGTGCATAGTGACAGTGATTCACCTCAAATGTTTTCAGACAATATTTCGGAGCACTCATCATGCAAAGATAGTGGAACAGGTGATTCTGCTAAACAAACAAGTTTTGATGGTGTGCCTACCGATAGAAGTGAACAAGTGCATTTCGAGACTGTATGCCAGAGTTATTCTCCAGTGCCTGAGGCACATAAACTTCTTCCATCATCTTTTAAACCTTCAATTCAAGTGTGTGTAAATACATCTGTTACACCCGCTACATATAGTTTTTCTAGTCACAGTGGTAATGTTTAAGTTTATAGTGTATATTTCTATTTTATAATAAGTAATATGTACAATAAATCCCTGTATTTTCTGCAGTTTCACTAATTACATTTTATCTTTTTATTATGTCCTACATGTTCAAACTTATTTGAATTTAATATGAATGTTGACTTTAATGTTAGTAGTGAACATTGGGTAGGATAAACTACTCTTGGTAAATATAGAGATGACCTTCAACTTATGATTATACTTAATTTTGTTTCTTATATTGGGCAGCTATATTATTTGTAAACATTTTTATATGTAAATATATTTCCTTATCCAAGGCCAAGATAAATAAACATAAATTAGCAAGTGCTTTGACTGCAGTATTTTTGACCCTGCAGCACAACTATCAAACTATGATGACATACAAAGCTAAGCTGAAGCACTATGCCTAACGGATATGTAATTATCTCAGCCTTAGTATTATACTGAGTCACTTTTCTCCCAGTAACTTACAAATTATATTTCTAAAATTTAAACTAAACAATTAGTATATAATTTTAGTGTAGTTAGTGAAATGGCAATAAAGTTAGGCATCTATGTAACTTGATTGCTTAGTACAAAATGTAACAAACTTGCCAGTATTGGTTTTGATGTAAAAGACTGAATGTCGTTTAAGTAAGTGTATGATTACTGTTATTTTGTAATATTAAATAGGCAATAAATATTTTTAAATTTGTTATTTCATAACATTTTTCTAGATGCTATGTCATGTGATTTACCTAGCAGCTTTTTATTAAATATTAGGTGAAACTTGATATGGACTTTTAAGTATAATGTATATAAGTATGTGACATTGTAATTTTACAAATTCATCTGCATAAAAGTGCACTTAAAAATAATGAAACCAAAGTAAGGTTCAGAACACATTTGTTTGGCATTCTGTGCTATATTGAATGCAAAATGCAATGTTATACACTATCTACCTAAAATGGTATTACCATAGTAATCCACCTCTACTACTGATTTATATGGAAAGTTAAATATAAAATAAAATGTTAATATAAAGATGGATAATAAAAACCTTAGTAATGTTAATTATGTATAATGGAGGTAATGTAATTAGCTACTAAAATGTGTTAGTTTCTAGGTGTAGCATGTGTGGATGGGAGTGAGATTATTGGTTATTTATCATTTGGGACACAATTATATTCTCATTAAGAAATTTAGTTCAGGCAATATTTTATTGACTATCTGCCTCCATCAACCCTACAGTAAAAGCATAAAAACATTTAAACTGAAAGGAACTGTAAGTGAACAAATTTAAATTCTTAGATCAGATCAACAGACAATGCTCATTTTTAAAGACACATGTTCTTTGTACCTAGGTACCAGGAAATGCAGCAATTGTAAAATGAAGTACCCAAGCTACTTTTAAAAACTAATAAAATTTGATCAATACAAAAAGATCTATAGACTCATTCCTATATTAGGAGTCGTTTGATGGTTTTTAAATATGTAATATGTCCATAGTTGTCACTAAAGTTATTTCAAGAAGCTAGATTAAAGTCAGGTTTTGATTTTCTCCTATTTTTATTTATTTTACAGTTATAATAACCAGTGTAACTGATCACTCAGACTTTTACAATCTGCCAAACTTATACATTTTCAACTTTAATTTTAAAATATTAGGTTCAAATTTGACTGGGAAAATTTGACAGTTTCGTGTAGCTTGATTTGCTGGCATCTGTATAACATACAGTGCAGTCTTCTCACCAAATCAGGTAAATTAGCTCTACTTGTTCCGATCACTGCTAATAATAATTGAATTTAAATTGCTGCGTTTCTTAACTTAATGTTTTAATAAGTGTAAAAACGTAAATAGTTATAGCAGTTTTTTTAATGTTCATACTGTGTAAATACGGTAACTATTTATATACTTTACAAAATAAAATAATCTAAGAAAAATAACCTTTATTTATTTACCTTTTCCATTTAAGTCGAGGTCGGTCGCCAGTTTTTACATGGAGCTACTGCCTATCAGTCCTTCACATACCTACTGGGTAATAAATACATTTCTCTTGGATAAGGATGTCAGCGATGGTGTGACTCTCTATGGCTTGGCCACCATCAGGGATTTTAATTTTGATAACACAAAAAATAGTCGAAATTAGTCGCCAAATATCAGAAATAGTCGTTCACTAGTTAAAAAGTTATAAGAGTTTATAGGTGGCCGAGCTGGAGAGTCTCCCCAGCTTGGCCACGTGTATATCTCGAAAACTAGGCCACCTAGGTGAAGATCTGTTTTTACAAAAAATAGTCGAAATCAATTGCCAAGTCAGAGATTTAGTCGGGTTCGGGTCTTTAAAGTATAGTCCAAGAGCTTGACAGAAAAGTCTACGAAAGTAGAAATAGTTCTAACAGTTACTGTGGCCCCGGAACATAAAGAGATCAAGCTGAAATATATCACATACTCAGGTCTGCTATCTCTCAAAGCAGTGAAAAAAAACAAATTTCTAAATCAACGCATTAAAAAGATACGGCTGTTTATGTTCCATTTATTATATTGCATATTTAGACATTTGCAAGGGAATCAAAACCTATAAGGGTATCAACTTCCCATTGACCTAGAATCATCCGTGTATGTATTTTACAAAAAAAAAATGTTTTACGGAACCCTCGTTGCGCGAGTCTGACCCGCACTTGGCCGGTTTTTTTTACATAAATATCTTTGTTATCTACGTGTTGCGTTGACCTAAGTACTGAAAGTATTCGAAATTCAATTAGACATTCGGTACATAAATGAAGTGTATTGTAGGTATCTCGAAAGGCCCCTTAACCTTTCTACGACCAAGCGACAGCCGGCTGTCGCGCTGCTATTGTCTTTCCATTGTGTCTGGAGTCACGTGTGATCGAAGTTTTAACTATTTCCAAAAATCTCGCTTTGTTGCAGCCTGGCTATGGTGCACCGCAAGGGTATGGGCAACCTCCCGCTGGCTACGGAGGCCCACCACCGGGGCAACTGGAAATGGGACATGGTCCATATCCGTCCATAGGACCTGGAGGTGGAGTTAATCCTCAAGTCCAGCAATGGTTTCTTGCTGTCGACAAAGATAGGTCTGGCTTTATTACAGCTACAGAGCTGAAGGCAGCATTAGTAAACGCGCAAGGCCAGACGTTCTCCGAAACTGCCTGCAATTTGATGATCGGTAAGTTTTCACACGAACCTGATTCTTGTAAGAAATGAACATCGTTAATCAACAATTATTGTTATTTTTTTTTTATTCTTCTTGTAGGAATGTTCGACAAAGACCGTTCGGGACACATCAATGTTGAAGAATTTGACAAACTCTACACCTACATTAACCAGTGGCTGGCGGTGTTCAAAACATACGATACTGATCAATCGGGGCACATAGACGAAAAAGAACTTTCAGATGGTATGTGTAGTAATCCATTATTGAAGTTTTGCCCAGTTTTATGTGGGACTGATGCAACATTTTCTGCTGATATCAAAGATCGATCATGGGATATGGGAGTCTTTATTTTTTCATAATTTCTTTGATTTTTTTTCAGCTTTGACAAAGATGGGTTTCCGGTTCACACCGGACTTCTTAAGCTTCTTGGTGAAAAGATGCGACGGAAAAGAAGGAAAAGTTTCAGTGGATAGCTTCATTGTTCTATGCGTGCAGATCCAGCGATTTACTGAAGCATTTAGAGCACGTGACACTCAGCAGAATGGCACTGTTACCATCGGATTTGAAGATTTCCTCACCGTGGCTCTAAGTTGCTCCATATGAATGGGTTAACAGCCAGCATAATGGAGTTCACGCATTTATTTTTAAGTTCTGCTTTCAAACTTAGAAAAGCAGTTATTATATTAATTTAATTTATTAAGTTTCATAGTATTCCACTGTATTTTTAACATATCACTCAGCTATCATTTTTAAGCATAAAATGGCGATCCATGATAATAGTTAATACGCGATCAATTTCAGCTTTACCTAGTTACGAAATCATCGTAAATTGCGTTGTCAATATTTTGATAATAAGCTTTCTTACCACTTCATCTCGAATTCATAAAACTTAGTTAAGCGATAAGACGACTATCGACAAAAACCTCATATTAGTAGATAAAGCATTAAATTAATTAAACATGATTTGCTTGCCTATAGGAATATACTATAGCATAGATTTATTTACTCCAGTTACCTAAATAGCTTTCTAGATTAAATATTGCAGCTGTGTTCAGATACATCATTATGTCAACATTAAATATGCTCAAAGCAGCCTTTGAAACACTAAATAAGTACACATTAGATTTAAATCATTCCTACTCAGTCCCGTAGTCCCGTCTAAATAAATATTGTATTTATTTTTGTGAATAGCAATATAAATTTTATACTTCGAAAATATTATAAGTACAAATGTTATTGAAAAGCTAGCTATTGCTTGGTAAAGGGAAATAAATAGAGTTTCATATAATTCAGCTTGTTTTATTGTTATTTTTTCCTTATCAAACTGGATATTAAAGCTAAGAAATGAAGGGTTCTATAAACTGCCATGATTTTACACAATTATTATTTTTAAAACCAAGTTGAACTAATTCTGCAGCTGTGATATTTCGGACAGGTCATAATTTGGTGTCCCCGTACAAAGTAAAGAGATATCCTTCTCAGGAGGGGTAATAATTAATTAGCATTTTTATTTTCAAAATTCCAGTGACATATCTGAAACAATAAAACATGAAATATAAAGTGGTCACTTAAACCTTCTTACACACAGCTTAGGGCTACTTTGTTCACTGGGTGTTTATCAATTTTTTTAATCCAAGATCAGATAAGGCTCTGCTGCACTGGAATTAAATAAATTGATAAATTAACTATGTCTATCAATACATAGTATAAATACAAAGTGAATCAAAAGCAAAGTTGGCAAAAACCAAAGAAGTGGCAGTGCATTGTGGAATATGAGTTTATTGTATGTGACAAATTATGCTATATGTGATTACTTGGTAATAATTCAGTCAGCCAATAGGGATGACGACAACATAAAAAAATGGCATTCTGTTTAGTCCGTCTGATAGACTGGCCAAAAATGCGAGACCAGACACTAGTTTTTTCCTTGATCAAATTGCAAAAAAAAAATACAAAGATATAGGTAGCCACAAAGTACCGCAGTGGCGGCTTTTGACATCACTGTTCAGCAAAAGTTGTATCAGATCGTGACGTCACGCGAACCTTCAACGCACTGTATCGTCGTCATTTTACACTTACGTGAAAAAAGAAAAAATCACGTGTCCAAAAATTTTGAAGAATCAACCTTTTCGCGAGCGTTGGCAGAATATTTGCCAAACCACTTCTTTAAATTGGCGCCAAATTGTATGGTAATTAGGTTAAACAAGGCATTAGCAAAGAAAACTTACAAATTCAATCTGGGCATTGGCAATTACTTTGCCAAATAAAAAGTCACGAACGGCCATTGGCAAACATATTGCCGTGGCCCAAAAAAGGGGGGGCTGAGAAAGGAGGGAAATCTATTAATATTGTTTTACAAATGTTATTTCACAATGATTAGAACAAATAAAAACAAAATTGGAGATGTAAATAGTATTGCTCGCGGAAGGGCTAACTGACGCACTAATTACTTTTTTTCGTCATCTCGCCTATTGCAACTACTTTATTTTTCTCTTAGGAAATTCGGGGATTATTCCTCAGCATTGAATAGAAATTATGTACTTACTAGCATCATTCTTTCTCCTGATTGCCTCCGCTTTTTCCAACGAAAACACCACTTCTTGAAAGTTTTTCACCGCTGTCCTCATATTAATTTCATGCTGAGCATTATCTGGGGCACTATCATCTAACAAACTGTAAATTGAAGGCACCTCATCGAGTTTCATATTCTTTGCATTACTGGGTTTGAATACTACAGAAACTTTCCCAGTTTTTGGGTGAATACTGAATGGTGACTTCAGTAAATGGTTGAACCCTTTCGTAACATTAACATCTAATCGAGGATAGCAGTACTGTATTTTGATTTCCTCCACTAAGTACCTTATTTTCCTGACATTGTTTCCAGACTGAAAATTAAATTTCGATTTCGTTAATTTATTTTTAAAACATAATACTGTATCTTGTCGGGTTTTAAATCAACAAATTTCAACATACTTCTCTACAATAGTTTTCATACACACTAATAAATGTGTTCCATCTCTCTAAAGATGAATCTGCCATACTTTCCAATCTCTTATGAACTTGTGATCTCAATGTCTCATCTGGAATCATTTTTAACAACTTGTCTAAGCGGTCTGAAGTGCTGAAAAATTCTTGATCCTGCAGGAGCTGCTCAAAATATTTATCAATGATGGTCAATGCTCTTCTGAAAAAAGTAAGAATTCAAGTCGAGAATTATTATAATTTAGGTGATCAAAATAATTAGTATAGCATCAGTGATTTATACAGTGCAAACAAAAGGTTAAAAAGAAGGAAGAGGAAGCCACTTTTTAACAGTTTAAAACAAAGTAGAAAAGAAACATAGTAAACATTTGCATTAGAAAATTATTGTTTTACACTGTGATAAATAATTTCATTTGTAACAATTATGTAAAGATGTAATTAGTTTTACAGTTAAAGGATTTCCAATAATTAAATATTTACCTTATACTAGAATGAAGGTTATCATTGCCTAAATGAACCTTCTTGTTTTGATTGTCACCTCCCATTATTAAGCACAAGTAATCGGCAACTGCTCCTCTACCAGGACTGTCCAGTGTTCTCGCTTCATAGTCAGACACCCAGCAATGGATACCTCTTCTACCAGAGAACACCCACAAGATGCTTTGGAAACCAAAGTCCTCTGAAGGAGGATAAAAATATCATTTTAGTTGTAATTGAAGCAAACATTGAATAAAGGATTAAGAAAAAATTTGACACAAAATGAAATAAAACGAAACAAAAGCAGTGATCTAATAACATTAAAATTCAATGTTATTAGATCACTGCTTTTTTAGCTAGAACAACCAACCATATGAGATGAAAACCAATTTGGTACTATTTGTTTGTTGTTCTAGCAAAATGTTGGAATACAATCTATTGATAATCTAAATGTAAACTCTATATTGTAATAACCACTGTAAGGTTTATTTTGTACAAAACAATTTCAATAAAATGAAATACCTTTCAATGTCCTATCAATGATTTCACAAGCGATGACCATGAATTTCCAACATTTCTCACAAACTTTAGCTTCTTGGCAGCACGTCCTGACTTCATCATAGTCTGTGAGATCTATATCAAAAACCAGTTCCCTGGACAACACTACTGCATCATGACGGCCTATTGATGGCCTTTGAAATAAAAAGAAAATAAAATTGATAAACGAGATGAAATATACTACAATGGGAATATTATCAGCATTGAGTGTATTTCAAATGTAAATAAGCAGAAAAATCTATGTGTATATAAAACAGTAAAGAGACTGACTGATTGTTGAAATATCAACACACAGCTCAAACTGCTGGTCTTAGGCCCGTATTAATAGACGTCACTCAACTCCGAGATGCTCTCAAGTCTCTTGCTGTCCTTATTTTTTCCCTTTAAAATGACAAGGACAGCAAAAGACTTGAGAGCGTCTCGGAGTTGAGTGACATCTATTAATACGGGCCCTAGAGACATGAAACTTAGGGGTGTTCTTTGTGAGTAGTTAATATCCCATAAAAAAGGATTTTTTGAAATTCCAACTATAAGGGCGTAAAATAGGGGATGGAATTTATTTCGACATCTACGCGGGCGAAAGCTATTACAGTAATAAAAACAAAAGTAAATAGAACAACTTTCTTACTTGGTATTGTATACAGCTCCGATATCTAACTTGTGTGGACACTTCTTCTGAAGCAGGGTTTGTAGTTCTTTTTGGTTGCTAATAGACAAGTATCGCAAATACACATCATCGGCTAGCGTGAAAGATAACTCCCTGTTAGAGAGCGGTTGAGGTGAACTTCCGCAAGTAAGCCACCTACAAAATATGTTTTGAGGAAAAAGCCTAGTATAATAAATCGGCAACATCTCCGGTAACATGTTCTCATCATAGTGCCCGACCTGGAAAAGCAAGATTGCTTACTTACAGAACATTAAGCAAAACTTTATTTAAAATAGTAAGTCGGTCAATCATTACCATGTTCAAAATGTTCCAAATTATTGTCTTTCAGCACAATTTTATTTAATTCACCACAGTAGGCTAATATTCATTAATTTTGTAAAATAAAAAAAATAAATAGCAACAAACGCGAATAACATCCACATCTAGTCGAAAAATGTCATTGTCAGGTTAAATTGTCAAATTTTGGCGCGAAAGATTATTTTTTCACTTTACACAGGCACGCAAAAGTCGTAAGCTACTCGGCCTAGTACAATGTTGCCAAACTCCACCGTGTCTCCCACTATACACAACCCAAATAATCAGTCAGCAAAAATATAATCCTATCAGACTACAGGAAGGGGCCCAACAGGGCCAACGCCTGCCGGGGTTGCGGAATGTTTATAGTGGTTACCGTGACCCTGGAACATAAAGGGCAATCGAAGGAACATGAGTGGGTTTTAGTCAGTAAGAGTCTGATACGCCCTCCCGCCGCACCCAGGACGGAAGCAGTCATTGGATGATTTCCCACTCACCAAAAAAAAAAAATCCTATCAGACTCAACTACTTCCTTGGTAGGGGCAGATTGAGAAACAAAACTTCAACTCTTTATGTAACACGAAAATATCTGTAAAATACCAATAGAATTGTGACAAACCTAATGATTGGTAAAATACTTTATATTATTATATTTTTTTTTTGCGAACAAACTGGCACACGCTCTAACTGGGGAAGACGCTCTGCAACATACCCGATTAAAAAGAAGTGACATTCAGAGCCTACATAAAAGATTTACATCTTGACAACAAGAGAGTCGTGTGAAAAGAATTATCACACAAGTGTGGCTCTTGAAGATAACATAAACTGAGAAATCAAACAGAGAAGTGGCTTATTGTTGGAAAACAGATTGCCATGAAGCAGAAATCATAAAATTTTTTTTTTGCAACGTAGACTTGCAACTGTAGAAAACCCTATTTTCTTTTTTATTGCAATAAAGTGGCAACTTTTTCGACGTGAGCAAAAGGCTTCGTGAGCAAAAATCTTTCTTTTCTTTAGACTTTGAGATTTTGTGGAAATAATATGGTTAAAGTTGTCTCCTGCCTTTTTATCGTACATATCGATCGGACTCTGTAGTATTAACCTAATTATTTAGTAAAGAATAGATTAACTAATATATTTAACTAATTTATTTTGATAATAATATAGGTACAAACTCGATTTAATTAATAAAATCTCTTAGAAGTATAATATTAGGTACATTAGTTTAAGTAAACGATAAAATGGAAATTAATATTAATAACGCATTTAAAGAAGCAGTAAAATTGTCATATGGTAAATGCACTAAGTCGTTTAAAATATTTGTTTTAACGGACACAGCACTGCGAGCTTGATGATTTCAAAGTTTTGTTTTTCTTTTAGGACCTTGGGCCGAGAAATACCATGTTTTAACCGAAATTAATCAAAACCTATGTCTAGAAATTATCAGTTATTTCTTGAAGCGACCTTTTCTAACAACGTCACTATTTTCAGTGTTTTTTACTTTATTCATGATCATTTTGTCAGCTGCATTTATTGCATTATTAGGAGTACTCGTGATTACTATCATTATTTTGCTTTTTGAAGGTAAGATTTAAAGTTTGTTTTTTGTGAGCCCGTTTTACATGATGTAAGTATTTAGCATAAATAAACTTATCATATTTTTTATACATAATTATGATCTAAATTTTCTATTCTGTTTCAGGTTTCATTTTCCTTATACTTGTAATAATAATTAGTCTGATTATAGCTGCAGTAACCCTTATTGTTATGATAGTCGTCGGAATAAAGTACAAAGTATCTATAATAAACAATTCAGAATAAGATTGTTTTCACTCGAAAACTAAGTGTATATATTTTTAAATTATTTTTAATTGCTATGTTAATGAAACATCACATTATGGTAATCTACAAAAAACATATGCATCTACATATCAATTGAAATGATTTATTCTATTTGTTGGAATATTTCTCAATATTTTCAAAAAGCAATGTTATAATGTAAAGTAGGCAAGTGAATCATTAAACTATTTAACTGTACCTACGTAACGTAAAGATATTATTTTTGAAAAAATAAAATATTATGAATGGCTAGCTATTCTTCTTGGTAATAGTGTAAATAATGTACATCAACAACAAAATTTTCAAAAAATACGATTATATAGTTATGTATAATAAAAGCTAGAACATTTTGATTGCTTGGAATCAATAATAAATGTAACATAAGCTTCGTTGTGTTTTTTTTTTTATTTCGCGGGCTAATTTAATTAAGCTCTTGTAGAGGCCAGATGGACCTCTATTGTACCGGGACTGCTATTTACTTTAATAAAAGGGATTTTTCATATTTATTTTATATTTTGTGTTTTTTTTAATCATTATTAAATCGACTGCTTGACAGCCCCAACCAACGAAATTAAAAATACTAACTCCTCAAGTTGACAAACATACGTGGTCATACATAGATTTTTTTTTATGTATAACCACGTATATCATATTTTGATAGGGCTAGGGCTTGGCTAGGGCTAACCAATTTCGATTATCTTTTTGACGTGACAACGTCTTAAATTAGGTTGCGGCTGGGAGTCACTTATGAAAAAGTGTAACGCTCGGTAACGTTACGATGAGTCACCGAACGAGAGAGAGGCCCGCCGAATGCCTTGCGTCTCTCTCCCACTCAACTATGATCGGTAAAAGACGTTGTCACGTAAAATCTTCGCCCGTAAAACCGACTTTACAGGCAACCATTTTTTTATTAGAAAAGGTATATCTCTCATTATTTCAATTTAATTTTAAAAAATAATTTACTTCTAAAGGCGTACATCCATGAGACGCATACACATTATATAACATAATAAGTTACGAAACACTGTTGTAAAATATTTTTAGAAAAGTGGATGCTAAATGTGATCAAATGTATAGTTTTGTTATATATGTTGCCGTGTTGAAAAACTATGTTTTATTATACAGCATGTTGATCTGTACGCACCTTACCACGTGCGCATGTAAAAATATCGAATATCGGTGGTTGGTGACGTACTGAATTTTTATTATATTTTGTTGAAAGGCCATCAGTCACTCCCCATATATTTTTGGTAAAAAAATTTGAAAGAACCAAAGAAAAAAAATATGATATTCTGTTAGAACTTGTTCTTAACGTTTTTTATAATGGCACCAAAACTGTGGGACCATTCCCCTTGGTTTTATTTGAGGTCAAAATTGCACATATTATTATGTTTAGTAAAATAAATTGCCGAAACAAAAGATTTAGACTAGACATGTGTTGTGTCTAGTGGGTTACTGCCCGACAATTGCTGTCGGTATTTTGTATATTATGCTAATGTCTTGTCAAACTCTTATTGAACAAGGTAGGATGACATTTTTAGATCACATGTTGTGTGATTGTCGCCACACCACTTTCTCCCCGAGAGTGTCCGAGAACGGAGGTCATTAGCACAATTAGTTGTCTATATACACCTTCATGTGTTGCGTGCTGGCCCAGTGGAAGGTTTTAGTGCGTTAAAACCGATGGCTGCTTGGTTTCCGGTAAGTATCAACTGTCTGTGGAGATGCCCCAATGATGAGTTGGAGGAGTAATGTCACTACACTGAGAGGTTTCCGAACTAATCGTTATTACTTCCTCAAGCCATTGATCGGCGAGTCACAAAGCCAGCTAACATAAATAGCTTCAACCGGTATCCTGGCCACCTGCATGCAGCGGACACGCGTACCTGGTCATCACCTCAATCTCTATTCGTGACCTTGACATAGTACATGGCACTTCGGCTAGTCAGCAAGTTGAGATGCAATTCTGACCCGGTCGACACAACAGCCAACTACTAAGCGACACTGCATTACCCCGACTCACTGGAGCATAATATGTAGCATCACTCCGACTCACGGGACATCTCCACTGACTGTTATCTACGACTCACCGAGAAGTATGTGGCCCTCGGATCCAGCGTACTACTGGTTTCACCGGAGCGGCAAACCTCACATAAAGGAAGTGTATCTAGACAGGTCATCATGCTAACAACCTTCGGTCTCGAAGGGGACTCCATGTTAACATGAAGGTGTGGCGACCTATTTACAAAATAATATGATTTTATGATTTTTTATTTTTTAATCACCCAACATGTGAACTATAATACAAACTGACATCCTACATCGCACAGTAGAGTTCGACAAGACAGTAGCATAATACTAGGTGTATTTTTGATCTTGCACAACCCGCTAGGATAGGATTCTACCCATTAAAACAAACAACTTTTATTATGGAACCAACTCTGATAATGCGAAAAAAATATCAGCTGTTTCGAACAAAAGTTCAACGCCCTCCCAACCATAATGTATGAAACAGCTGATATTTTTTTCGAGATTTCAGAGTTGGTTGGTAGTATATAAAATCGCGACAACAATTGGGTAGTTTTCACCATTAACCAATAAATGTTAGACACAATTCCTATAAAACCTATATTAATTTGAGCCTAATAAATTCGGTTCATTTTCAATTTGCTATAAAATTTGATTTTTAGTTGGGTTAAAATTAATAAATAGAAAGTCAACTGAGTTATTATTTTAGTGACGTCATAAGTCGCCATTGCCATACAAAATCTATTGGAGAATGGCGTTTTGACAGCTCATAAAAAGTACGTCAATTGATAATGGTGGAAACTACCGTATTGTCGGGCAGCTTAGGGCAGTAACCCACCATACACAACACACGTTTGGCCGGAGGATCCTTGAGAAGCTTATCTCTTAGAAGCTTAGCTCTGCTCCTCATACCTCTAAAAAGCAAAATCTTTTGATTTGGCAATTCATTGTACAAAAAATATGTGTGATTTTGAACTCAAATAAAACCAAGGGGAATAGTCACATAGTTTTGATGCCATAATAAAAAAAGTGAGCCGTCACGAGACGCCTGGCAGATGTGAAACATCGACATTATTTTGTAAAAGTAATATGATTGAAAAGAAAAAGCGCATGCGGCAGGTTTTACGTGCGGCTATAGATGTTTCACATTAAAAATGTAATAAAACTTGTAAAAACGGCACTTTCGATTTTGGACCAAAAAGAGTGATGTCCTTTGATTTACAATGGATAAGAATTAAGACAGTTTAAGAAATTCCTTGCCTGCATAATACAGAATTTGTCTCATGTTTGGGTCAGTCAATATATATCTTTCTGTGACTTTTAGTCAGTATTCTACGACTGTTGTTTCATTTTATCAAGCAAAAAATGATCGTGTTGTGGGGTAATTTATTTTAAAAAGCTTGCCACACAGCGCTTTTGTGGGAATGACTGATGAATGAGTAGAACGGTATTTGAATGAATAAAAAAATGGAACGTACGAAACGAACCGAACGAACGAACCAACCAAAACCAACGAAAATGATAGTGTGTCGATCGGTGAACGCGGGGATAAGAAAATAAGAATAATAAATTAAACCACTACAAACTATTGCAACAGTGATATTAAGTGAAACGTTAGTAATAGTTGTAAATGTCTATATTATTATGTGCAAGAAAACTTTGAACTCATTAGTGAACGTGTGTACAAAAAGAACTGTTTCAAGACTGATGGATGTATCTTTGGGGTTTTTGGCAGCAAGGTCAGATTTGCAGCAATGATGTAAATTATGACAGTAAGTTAAAACTGGTTTTTGTTAGCAGTATCCGTGGAAAAGCTTAATATGCCGAAAAAAATTACGTCACTTCATCCACAGGTTTCAAAATGCAAATGAGAAGTTGCACTTTTCAGTGTAGCTTAGGAAGGCTCAAACTTGTGCATAACACAGACAAATTTCTTAAGCGCTATAATTCTGGATTTACATTATTATACAAACACTTTTTGTAACATTCCTTTGCGTTATTACTTCTTGTGTAAGTAGGTACCTTACTGGAATAGTTAGTCATTTTTTTTCTAGCTAATATATAAGTGTTGAAGTGTGACGAGTAAAAAATAGCACACGTTTACAATACCTAAGCTATTTTATCTGCTGTCTATCTAAGTTTAATGTCAAGGGAATTGAAGCATTGTCTTATCAATGAAGTCAGGTCATTCACTCTTATTTTAAAATTGGGGTCTTACCCACCACAAAATCGGTGTCCAACAAACAAGTCATCCAATTCAAGTTATCCTCATAACTACTTACCTCCAGTTTTGGTCACGTTTTTGTTTTAAACCCCTAATTTGACCAAAGTCTGTTTATACAAGTTCAAGAGCTGGAAATTGCCTTTTTCAACCTTAAAACAAGGTAATAAAGTTCGAAATAAGCTTGCTTTATCTTGATAATAATCTCCCAACTACAGATATTACTCATGATATAAACAAAGCAATTGCATTTTCTATTCATGCACTAGGTAAGTTAAAGCTATTATTAGTTTTCAGTAACAATTTGAATTTTCTAGCTCTTAAATAAATTGAATGATTGACTTAATTTGCATTCCGTATTGTTCCAACTGTAAGTAATAAGTTTAGCTGACATATTCACAATTTTATATAAGAGTCTTTCTGGGGGTTATACATAGTAAAGAAAGAAATATGGATTTTGAAGAGTAGATTCTTAAGCAGATATAGGTAGATACTTGGTAGTGCAAGAAGTGATTTTTTGAACCCCAAAGGGGTAAAAGTTTGTATTAAAAGGGTTGGGCAAAGGTGCTGAGAACAGTGAAACATAAACTAAAAAAAAATATCTGTATGTCCTACATTCAAGAAATATAATACTTCCAAAATCTTGGCATATGGCAATGGCATATGCAGCAATATGTATTTTTTTGTTTGACCTAGTAATCTCTTTTGTACAATGAAAAGTTGTTTTATGATCTGAATCCTCCACACACTCCCTGGGTGGGAATGTGACTAGCACACATTAACAATGCTGTTTATTTTTTATGCCAGCAGCTGCATGTTTATAAATGAACATTGCTCACTTATAATATTCTTTGTGCATCATCTCAAAAGAAAACTTTTTATTTTTCAGAAATTAAAACTAATACATGCCTTCTGCGGTGTCATCTAAATTGATTCTGTAAGTAGTATTATTTATTTTAATCTTTACCTTATTGATTGGTTTTATCTTTTAATATTTTTAACAGATAACATAGAAGTAACATTGACAAATATTTCTGTTAATTCTAGTTATGTCATGTGACTTTAGTCCACATAAATCTTGTGCTGATTAATAAAAATAGCCCCATTTATACAATATGTTTGAGTTTGGACTGTACAAATTTTAAGAGGTGATAGTTTGCTCTGGTTTATGGCTACAACCATTAGCCTTTCAATGTCCAACCGGCAGCCAGCTGTCGGGCTGCTATTGTCTTTCTATTGTGTTTCAAATCACGTGTGTTCAAAGGATTAAAATTTGTGGGATCTAGACCCAGCAAGCACCCTCTGAAAGGCAGCCATTTTTGTATGTTAGTTGATTTTTTGGTAGCGTCCATACAGTCCATACTAAAAGTTAACCTTTGGAATTGGATGCCCATCAAATCTATTGTTGTCCTTACTTTATCCCTTTAGAGTGACA
Source organism: Athetis lepigone (assembly GCA_033675125.1). Taxonomy (NCBI): domain Eukaryota; kingdom Metazoa; phylum Arthropoda; class Insecta; order Lepidoptera; family Noctuidae; genus Athetis; species Athetis lepigone. The sequence goes on along the minus strand of CM066239.1, from coordinate 12,879,683 downwards.
AAGACAGCAACAGATTTGAGAGCGTCTTAAAGTTAAGTCACGTTTGAGTATTCGGATCTAAGTCGGTAGATTAAGCAAACTGTCACTCCTAAGTTGGTAAAATCTGAATTCAAACATATTGTATACAATGTGTGAAATAGTTTACCAATTTGTGTTGTCATGTAGAATTCTTCTTAGGCAATGTGAGCTGGAGCTGAGTTTAGAATTTGATGTGGTTTTTTCCCAAACAACCATCTGATCCACATATATGGTATAAAGCAAGCACTACCATTTTATGAAAGTATTATCAGTACTAGTAGTTACACCGTCCCCTGTGATAATTCGAGGCTGTGTTTGCACACAATTATCACATGCACTAACCGCCGTGTTACACAGCATGTAGGATTACTATACTATGCAATTTAGTTGTTGGTTATCAGCTAGCAAATCTATTGAAACAAAGGCCTTCTAAAAGTGTAGGGACTACATTAAACTTATCTGCCCTAAAGTGGTTTATTCATCAGTGTCCTATAGGTGATCTAAGTGGTATACCATTGACATTATTTCGCTTTCAAAATGTGTTGATTAGGTAAAGAGTGTTAAGTTATATGCATAGATACTTCATTGTATGTTACTGTTTCTTTGCAAAAGTAATGTTGTGGTTTGTGTCGTATCTTATTGTCATATCTGTTTGTAGGGCAGATAGTCAAGCTGGCGGCCCTTCAGGATGCGGCTCGTGCGCCCTCGCTAGCACCGCGCGTTCGCCACGTCGCCACAATCACAGGTATTATGCCCATTATTCAATATACTCCCCACAAACTGAGTTGGAAGTAAACTTGAATTTAGAATCTTGCATCATCCAGTTTCTGAATCATAAACTCGAAAGTTTAGTACCAGTAGAGATCTTTGTGACAGAGCTCGATCGGGAAATACTACCGCCACTCCATTTCTGCTAATAGTCGGTGTGTACCGGTTTGGAGGGTATGGGTTACCTTTACATAAGATATACCATTGTCTCAGTGATGGCAACGTATTTGCTAGACCTTTTCGTAATGCAGACGTTTAAAAGTGGCGGTAACCACTTAACACAACATACATCAGATGGCCATCAGCTTGTTTGCCATTCAATGATATATAAAAAAAAACGTTCTATGAGAGATTCTAAATTCAAGTACACACAAATATGAAATAAGGCTTGTAAAAAGATTATTTGTTTAGGAGTTAGATTTAAAATCTGTTATCCCCAGCCTTGTCCCAACTATGTCGGACAGTCGTATTACAGCCGGGCGGAACTGACGTGACGGCTTCAAGGTACAGAGGTCTTGGATGTAAACAATGGTCACTCATCCGTAGGCTGACTGCAAGGGCTGAATAATTCTACTAGCCCAGTCAAATTAGGGTTTCACCTCGGAATAAAAGATAATAAGCTGAAAATTGGTATGAGCCTTTGTCTCGTCGTTCTAAATGTTGTCTCAAAAGTCACAATTGTTATCGTGTCCGCGTCTTGAGATATTGGAGGTCAAAGGTCACAAAAATCGATTTTTCGCAAATATCTCGTTTTCTATTGCCTAATGAGATTTGCACCTTTAACAAAAAATGTGGAGTATAAAATTCTCCACAACTTGTACCTTAACTTTTTTTTCATACGATCAACCGTTTTTGCGGTAGACCGCGAAGTGTGCGCCGCGCACAGTCATGTATGGCCTAATGCAAGGACAAGCATGAGTTACGGTTATTAGTACGTTGAATCAAGTTAGTTATTTACTAAAAAAATATAATTATTAAAGAAACCTCATTTTTGATGTACACGACAGTAAGGAAACATACTTTATACATATATATATTTATCATTAAATATACATTTATTGAAATGTGCGTTCAAGTATTAAAAGATTTTTTGTTTATTTTAATTACATATAATAAAATTGTAAATGGAAGCTAGTTATCTTCATCTTCTTCGTTGTCTTCTTTTTGTTGTCGCTGGAAAATCCTCATCATCTTAGTCATCTCCAAACCTTCCAAAATTTCGTATGTGCTTTCTTCATCGGGATTATTTGGAACCACAACCGTTTTTGCAATAACAAAATATTATATTTAGTAGTTCGGCTAGCGCTGCCGCTGGAGGCAGTAACGTTTTTATGGGTTTCAGGATTTCATTTTCGAGCATCCAGCCCCATTCTTGAGGTTCTAAGTCCTTCCCTAACCACGTTTGAATTTGGTAGTAGACTCGATTTATGTGTTGTTGAGCTGCTGCACTTGTTGGTGGAAGTATTAATAACTGTACTGGTTTATATAATTTAATTAATTTTATGAATTGCGTGTAGCGTAAATGATCAATGTTGTGTTCAGATTTTGGAGCATTATATAATGCCAACAAGATACGCACTCCATTTTCAAATAATGTTTGTACGGGGATGTTTTCTTGTTGGAATACTTCCACCAATTTATCCAAATTGGGAATTTTCTTGTCTGACAATGAATTGAACAACAAAGAAGAAAACAACGAAGAAGATGAAGATTTTCCATTTACAATTTTATTATAAGTAATTAATATCAACAAAAAATGTTTTAACCTTTCAACGACCAACCGACAGCCGGCTGTCGGGCTGAAATTGTGTCTCAAATCACGTGTGTTCGAAGGATTAATACTTGAACACACATTTCAATATACGTATATTTAATGATAAATAAATATGTATAGGTATAAAGTATGTTCCCTTACTATCGTTTTAACTCAAAATATAACTAAAACATACATTTCAGAATTATTAATATACTATAGTTAAATAGAAATATTTAGATATATAAAATATTTAATAATTAGTACATAAAAAATGAGCATTGTTTAATAATTATATTTTTTCAGTAAATAACTAACTTAATATAACGTACTGATAACCGTAACTCACGCTTGTCCTTGCATTAGGCCATACATGACTGTGCGCGGCGCACACTTCGCGGTCTACCGCAAAAACGGTTGACCGTATGAAAAAAAAGAAAAGGTATAAGTTGTTGAGAATTTTATACTCCACATTTTTTGTAAAAGGTGCAAATCTCAATAGGCAATAGAAAACGAGATATTTGCGAAAAACCGATTTTTGTGACCTTTGACCTCCAATATCTCAAGACGCGGACACTATAACAATTGTGACTTTTGAGACAACATTTAGAACGACGAGACAAAGGCTCATACCAATTTTCAGCTTATTATCTTTTATTCCGAGGTTTACCCCATTTTTTACCTAATTTGACTGGGCTATACGCGGCTTTTGTTTTACGAACCTACAGTATAAAAAAAATAATTAAGTAGACTAAAATAAGTATAAATTAACATACGAGCATAATACATTATAGGAAGTATCTGTAAAATATTGCACGATTAAAAATAACTGCTCTTATTTTTTAACAAAAGAATAAAGGATTTAATTAACGAAAAGTATTATTTTGCAGAACTTCATATCTAAAAATACGCGTGTATTCAATTCAAGTGTTGTAAATTGGTATGACTAATTGGTTAATACAATGGAGAGACATAACATGTAAAATAAGGCAATATTTGAGGTAGTCTGCATTTTTTATCCTTAAGGGGTTTTAAGTTAAGATTATGAATGGGGTAAAATTATAGTGAAGGCGTGTGATTGGCTAGTTGCCAGATGGTGGCTATTCTGGGCGGGCGGGCGGCGCGCGCGCATCCAGTTGATCGTCGCGTTTCTACCTTCCAACTGTTTGCTAGACTTTCGCTCTCACATACATAACGAAGACTTACTGTTCGTTTATTATTTGTTTTCAATTAAGTTACTATTTAATTTAAAAACAAAGGTTTAGTTACCGGTTGCAAAAAAGTAAAGATCTAGTTTAAATAAGTTTTAGATGATGCCCCGTAAACATACTTTTCGTTATTTCTTCAATGTATCTTGTGTTTTACATTAAGTCTCTTTTTATAAATGTAGATAGGTAGGTTTGTCCTTATCTTTAGTAATTAAAATTTTACGTCCAAAGTGTAGCGACTGATTGCGATTAATTATAAACTTAACCAAGATTCATTATGAAGTCTTGAATCGTGTTGTTAACAGTTTTTATAACAATCGGTTGTGTCAATAATGTAATTATAGTGTTTTTTATTTATTTACCACCAAGGTCTGCTGATGACAACCAGAAAACTCAACCTAATACAAGAATGAAAGGTACTACAAATAAAGTTAAAGTTTGTCTTGTATGGCATGCTTGTAATTGTCAACTTTTATTTTAAAATGATTAACAAGTCTAATTAAAAGAAAAGTTGTTATCTCAGTAACTTTTGAGGCTCATAACAATATGGAATCTAAAGGCATTCTTGAACACTAACAGTTCTTATTTTTCATCTTAATAATTATTCCATTACAGTCATATTTAAACATCCAATTTCATAGAATGTCGATGAACATTTTATTTGTTGTTGAACTAGGTCTGTCTATAACGGTATCAAACCAATTAATCACGTTATTTGGCTTTCATTTTATCTGATAAGAGAAGTCTAAAAACCGAAAGTGAATCGAAAGTGAATTTACAACGTCAAAGAAAACGAGCCAATTAATCTGTTGTACTGAGTCTATACATCTAGCGGCGGCGCTATGAACTGTCAGCCTTATGTAATCAATTCTATGTACAGTTCATCAGACGTGTGATTTAAATCGCTTGGAATTTTAGCTCAATTTGTTTTGTATTAGTTAATGATTACGAATGTACTTTCAGATTTTTCGTGTATGAAACTATTGTTGTTAAATTGGATCACTTCATCCGTTATGTAATCATTCTCTACTATGACTTGTTCAATGTATGGGGTAATTATGCTGTAATGTAAGGCCCTTATTGGTGCTGTAAGTGACAAGGTCACAAAATTGCGTCACCGAGTTAGCGGGGCAACCCGTGGCGGAGTTGACCCCGCCATGGTAGCGATGCCAACATATTGACGACATCCTTATTTTTATTGGTTATTCGAATGAGTACGTCGACCGTACCGCCTCCGCCTCTGAACCGTGTGGCCTCGCAATGAGTCTATTTACAGGCCTTTCCATGTCAATAGTAACGAAATGTATTATCGAATCTAAATATAGTAAGCCCGTTGAATTTCTCCGTACTCGAAATTGGGACGAGTTCGCACAGATCTGCATGCAGGTTAAAATTGTGCGCTAATGATTACTGCACTTATATTCAAGAAATATTTTATTTCTGATAACTTTTAAGAGATTGCAGACAATACGTAGGTGGCATTGTAAGTTAAGTAAGTTACGTTATTATAATAACCCCAATAACCATATTGGTGAAACAAATTACAACCATATTGCCATTTTCGATCTGTGCTATCTGCATCGTGCATATGTTGACACAGTTGTTTAAGATGGGGAGTCGTGACGATCATATACTTATTGTTGAAACGTTGATGCAATGATAAAGCATGTGATCTGTGCGCCTCTGTTGCAGCGCGGAGAACAGGTGCCTTAGCAAATAATTCCTAGTGAACTGGTACATTATGCTAACCTTATAGCGAGAGACTTTACAGTAGGCTAGAACACGAAGGGGTTTCTGTAATTTTATTGAAATATCATTGTTATACCTTTGATCGGCGATAAGTCACGTTCACAGTTTTATTTTTCTTCAATGATTGTTGCTAGTTGTTGGCGATCGGTTCAGCGAAGCTCGTTATCGGATTTATGACGTTGTAGACATTATCTCCTATCTGTAGCTAATTACATGTTGGTTGTTTGGTAGGCCGCGGCCGCTACACGGTGCACGTCCGCAGATGTAAAGGTGAAAGTGATGTTACTCTTAAAAGATGTGCAACGTGATGTGAAAATAGTATAAGTTAGTGCATTATATGTGTCCGGATTATGACTGAAAAAAGACACCGGCCTCGGCCGCGGCGTCGGGATGAGTTGCACGAGAGGCAACAGGATCTACTGCTAGCTTGGAGTCATGGTGAGCTATTACCTAAGCTTAGAATGAATATGATCTATTGTGTTACCGCTTATAACAGAACTCTAGTATTAGAGCATTCGAAGGATAAGAAAATGTGTTTTCACCTTTCTCCTGTGTCTATGTTTTATGCAAATGCAGCTCAGTCAGAGATAGACATCGACATGTAGCTGTTAAACAGAAACTCAAACCTCGAAGTCTTACTTTCTATTAGTTGTATAGTTTATTAAGACTTCCGAAATATCGATTGTAGGTGCAATACAAGTACTGCAGGCGTTTTACATCGTAGATACTCACACGGAAACATCGATTGTGCACCAGCTACGTTATTTAAATGTAGCAGGTTCTGAACACTTGAGTCAACTGCATTCATTATAAAACGAAAGCGAAAGGGCATATATTTCGCGTGGGTTTTGGCACATTCCGTTTTGCATATGTAGAACTAGCTTTTGCCCACGGCTTCGCTCGCGTTAGAAAGAGACAGAAAGTAGCCTATGTTACTCTCCATCCCTTCAACTATCTCCACTTAAAAATTCACGTCAATTCGTCGCTCCGTTTTGCCGTGAAAGAAAGACAAACATACAGACAGACATACACACTTTCCCATTTATAATATTAGTATGGATGTACCTACATTCATTAGGGCTCGTTTATACCAAAAGTAATTGACTCAAATTGAGTAACGTATTGTTTGTTTACAAATTATTGAGCACCTGAAACAAATGGTACGTAACTTTATTCTTTTGAAGAATTTCCAACGGATATACCGAAATATTTATAGGGAATGGGCACATCTACAGACATTTCAGTAATGCCTTTGATTATGTATAGTGCTTGTATTGGTTGTCTGCTATTGTTTAGCAGACAAATATTGTTTGTTTTAATTAGGAACTAATCATATTCCACAATTGAAGTTCCAATTTCCTGAAATTGATTATATCAATTGATTGCTGCTTGATGATATTGCTCACCACGTGGAAAAGGCGTCGGTGTAACGTGCATAACCATGTAGGTACCTACGCGGTAATACCCTTATCAGTTATCAACGTAAGTCTGGACTGTATCGTTTTATTTGAATGTCACAAACTTACTTCGTTTTTGGCTGATAGCATTGGAACGGTTATCTTAGGTATGGAAGTGTAGATTTCCGTTTTGGGGTGCAAACATGTATGATAGTATGTACCTAATTATTCAATTCAACTTAATGTTGATAGTCTAGATCTTTACCATAGCTATGCACTACCACGTGTCGGTCTCATTTTGGCTGCTAAGCGAGTCCTGTATTGTCATTAAGGGCGTAAGAAAAACGTTAGTGTACGCTTTTCCGATGCCAGTTTTGAAGTTCATGATTCGATACCCCTGTAACCTGCGCTGCCCCTGATTATTACAGATTGTGTCGGGTTACGTCCTATCGGACTACAAGGGCGAGATACATAAATGTTACACAGAAGGAAACTTTGGCTTAGCATTTCCCGTCTACCATCTTGTCATGGTAGACGTTCAGAAATTTGACCATTTTGTCTGGCAATTTATTAATGTATTCACACGTGAAAACGATATTTATTTAAATCCTTTGTAACATCCACATCACATAAATCTGTATTATGCAAATTAATGAATTTGTTTGTAGTTTCACAGTTGTGTGTGTGTGACAGTAATATTGGTTAACCTTTCAACGACCAAGCGACAGCCGGCTGTTTTTGTCTTTTTATTGTGTCGGAAATCACCTGTGTTTGAAGGTTTAATCGACGCACTTGCTAAATAGCGATTATTTATCTCGATTTGAGAGTAAGAGAAGGAGAGCACTTGTGTTTGCGCATTTGTGCACTAGTAATATTCCTGTGAATTTGGCTATATTCCATTTAGATTGACCGCCGTGACCGAAATTCGGTCGAGAAAATGTTATTAATTATCCTATATTGATGTTTAAAATGTCTTTGTAGGACAACTATTAAAAATGATTCAAAATAATGTAGTTTTGCGATTTGTACACAAATGCATGAATTTTTCACTAAGAATAAGCTATAAGACTTGAGAACAAATTTTTTGCACTTATATTATGACTTCGACGCTTCGCCTTTGGCAATCTAAAAGAAACTGCTAAGAGGTTATCAGTTGACAAGAGAACTGTTTGATCTGCCATCGTACTAGTTTCCACGCTACTTACCCACGGGTAGAGATGACTTATTATTATTCAGTCGAAAACGCGACACAACACTGATATCATTGTTCTAAATATTCTAAAGAGGAAAGTTTTGCTGGTTTCAGCACCAAAACGATGGTATTATATTGACTATATAAGTAAATGAGTGGATGTCTATGGGTTTTTGTTTACTAAATAAATAGTTTATTTGTGTTGGAGGTTAGATGACAACCACACTAAGGAAAATACTAAGTAATAATTGTAAGTACATATTACTTTAGCCTAGATAAATATACGTGACTTATCGCACATACTTAGGCTTAGCTATTATCCGTTTCTATATTGTAGTTTGGGAGTAATGGGACACTGACACCAAAAAGCACTTGCTAAGCAATCATCGAAAAGGATGGTTAATAATATTTTCTGGACCGACTATTATGTATGCAGGAGATGTTATAATATAATGCACATACAGAGTGAAACGCTGAGGCTCTCTCCGTTACATCACATTCCGATAGGACGGTAATCCGGCAAGTATATGGGGGAGAATTAGACGCAGGACAAATAAATGATTTGAACATGTTTATTATGAAAATAGGACATTAAATAAATCACTTTTACACGTCATATTACGTGCTTTCTGAAACAGACACCAACCTGCTCACTCTAATAACCAGGAGTCTGAGAAATTCTTAAGGAGTAAAAGAAAAAATGACCGACCCCGTACTTTGATCCAAAGTGTCGGACCGAGGACCTCTCTCTCACTCAGTAGTCGTGGTCCTAAACACGGAACAAACAAGGAATAGTTAATTATGATTTATGCTGTAGTTTATAAGTACTTATGCTAAGACTGTCAGGTCACGAAGGTTACATCGAGGCAAGCTAGAGAGTACTAGAACCTTTCCTTGATCTACTTCACTGTTAAGTGTTAGGTCAGCTTTGAGACTTAATACAGATACAATTTGTTCTAATATGGACTTGGTTTTTAAAATGCAACTTCACAAAGAGTGTTTATTGCAATTATCAATTTTAATATGCTACTGAAAAAACACCCTACTCAAACAACTACATATTGATAAAAAGTCTGGTCACGCTAATAACGCTAAGGTCGATATTCCAATCATATTATAAAATTTCAAGTTTTGCTGTTAGTGGTACAAATCGGTTGATAGTATTTTTTTGTTACTACATACAAAACTCATTATCTTGGTTGTAAAACTAAATAGAAATTATCGTTTGACTGTGGTTTAATTTACACACATATTTAACACGTACACATTTAACTTCATTGTGTGTCAAAATAATTAAACATATTAATTTCATTAATAAACATCATCCATTCGAAAATGTTTGTTGTGAGATTTGTGTCGCATTATTAACATTAACTCGAATTGAAATACGTTGTACTGTGAGGATGGTGCAAGGACATTGCAGAAGTGCATGCCCCCACAGATCGGTCAGCCGCCGACGCGCCGGGAGGCAGATATCGATTCTGTCTGCAAGCGCCGTGCCCATACTAAATACGGAAAGTAGACACTCCCTGCAACATACAAAGCGGCTATACAGTTAAATACTGCAATGCGCTCAACTTTTCTAGTCACGACATTGCGTTGAAACTTGCAGCTTTCCAACTATTCATTATCTTGATCCATACCTGTTTTACTGCCTACTACTGCTTAGAAAATAGTAAATAAATTCTGCTACTATAACTATTCAAGCTAGCACATTTCCATCTAATCTTTCTTTTGTCAACAGAGGTGTGCAATAGCGAGGAGGTGCCCGAGGTAGAGATAGTCAGTCTTCTACAAGAACATATACCAAAATATCGCTTGAGAGCCGACAGTCTCACACAGTTTGGAGGTACAGATACTTTTATGCGCTTTGCTTTTAGATTTTCAATTTTTCGTTTAATTATTTCAAACTGGCAAAGTATTCTTTTTTTGAGCTTTTAGCGATCCATTCACAAAGTATCCGCCATCATGATCACCTGAATTATAAGTTTATATCACAGTTCATTTAAAATCAACGCTTAAAAGCTTTTGGCAAAATATTAACATACTTTTGAAAGTACGAGACTGGCTTACAACTTTACGAAGTAGTGAAGTCATAATGTCGAGCGAGAGAATTTCGCCATTCACGGCCGGATTCACCCAAAAATCAATACTTACTTGGCATTTCATGGCCATGTACATAATTTCAACGTCTAAATTTAACTCTATGAGAACCATTAAGGCTTGGAGGACTGTGTTGAAAGAACAAAGTAGTAATTTAGCACATTCATTGTATTTAAAATAAACGTTGGGAATGGTCTGTAGATCGATATTTCTTGTGTTTTCTGGACAATGTTTAGAAATTAGTCATCAAAATAAATATTTTGTAAAGTCCTTTGGACTTATGTTGGAATCGTTCCAAAGCTATTTCTTTTGCTTTTGCCCAATCAAAAAATTCTGTTCCCAGTTTGCATCACTGTGTACTTGAGGTTTTTCTGAGAATTTGAATCACTCAATACTATTTATTACGAGCAAGCTTTCAACAGCAAGTCAATAAATAATTATAATATTATATGTTTTTAATGTATATATCAGATAAAATATTCACATAAGACCTATGTTGAGATCCTGTATCATTTATGATAAGAAAGTCTGGGCGATTTAATTAAGTAAATTTTCTTACTATACTTTGCACTAATAATAGATTTTGTCCGAAAACTATGACTGAAGACTCTTTTATGTGTCATTATCAGTGATCGGAAAAGAGTGAGCTAATTTACTTGAACTTCAAAGAACATAGAAAAATAACGGAGACTTCCTTACTACAACTTTTCTTTTCCGGTCGTCCCGATGCCGGTTTCGGGATATCACTAATTACCAGTGACCGAAATTAGTAGAGCTTACCTTAAGTTAAAAACATAGTAATATGTGCTTGAATAAATGGTATATAAGCTATAAAGTAGTTTTTTTACCATTATCTTGTTAGTTTCAATTATTAGAGCTGGTATGTAAATTAAATAGCATCCGCTCTTACTTTTGAAACGTAAAACTTAAAGATGTATGTACCACCTTTATTTTTTTTAAACTATAAAAATCGCGGATTCTGTTTTTTAAAGAGAAAGTAATAATAGTTTTACTGTATTAATTTTAGTTGTACTTGAGTAATGTCGTAACCGGGAAACTATACCGAAAATTATGTTGTCGTAAGACGACTCCACTTTGTATTTGTACATACATCTGATCTGAATGCAAGGTTGAAAATTCTCAATTAATTGATGAAATAAACCTTGACTTCAAAAACAACTTAAGGTAGACAGATCCTTGGAATATGTTTCGCAGATGATCAATAAATCGAAGAAAACTAACTTATTCAGTAACAGATAAATTATAGTTGTCTAAAATAATGTAGGTACTATAGGTTAAGTTATTGTGGGGCCTTGATTGCTGCCTAGTTCAAATACATATTATGTGACAGGCACGAACTGGTACTGATTTATTAGCAACTTAGTTCATACAAACTAAAAAAAAAAGTATTTTCTTCACGCAACGAACATTACCAAATAGACAAGTTTATGAAGCCCTCGGTTATCCACAATATAGTATCGGATGATGACAAAACTTAGTTCAGTTATTTAGTTTTTGTGAATTTATAGGTCCCCAAACTAAAAGTTATTCTTCATGGTCGCATTCAGTCCTATTTCAAACTTTTATATTATGTAAGTGTGCCAGTTGTTTTTTCTTTGGATTAAACCTAAGTTGTCATTTTGAATGATCTGTAAAGAAACATAAGAAAAGCCTTATGTAAATATTCATCTTGTCCTAGTTTTGTTTCAGTAGTTCTGCGTAAATTTCATCAGGTCAGTGTTCAGTAACTAGGGCGTACCCTACTTGTAAGCATTTTTTCTCGCCATATTCTGATAGGCTCAAGACTGTTGAGTCTGAGGAAGTATTATGTTGTTTGATGTAATAAATTATTAGAGCTAGGTATCGATTTGCCGTACTCCATTGTAACGTTGATAAGGTCTATAATTGAATGCTTTGTGTTAGTGTTTTCATAAGACCAGTCTTAATACATTCCAATGAACTAGAACGTTTAGTTTCCAGGCCTAAAGAACGATGGTGTGCAACGACTCTATTGGAATGGCAAGGTCTCTTGCGAGACTGAGGCACAATAGTTTCTCTAAATGTCAGACAGCACAGCGAAATGGAATACGATTTAGAAGTACCTACTTTGTGAAAGTAAAACGGTAATTTAGGAATAAATATTTTCTCATTATTTAAAATGTCTTTAGTCTGCGGTCCAGACGTATAAAGTTTTATTCACTGTTTTAGTTTCTATATACATATTCATATAGCTGAATGACAATAATTCCGCTGGAACAGTCTTCAGCTATATTGTTGAAAGTGAAATAAGTGAAGTTAATGTACCAAAACACCATTGTTATAATTGAATTGAAGGGGAACTTTCTACACTTACTGTTTCACATATCATCAATCCTTATCCGGCTATCGTTAAAAAAAATACCAGCCTATTACTGTCCCACTTTATCTGGCTATCGTTAAATGTCATTAAAATTCTTTGGCTAACATTTTACAGCAGACAACATTTACACAATAGGAAATGTGTTAAGAACTGGTAAAAATTTGACAAAGTAGAAGTGGGCTATATGTGGTGTTCCGTCTTAGTAAGTGTTTGAGCCGCGGCTTCCGGCGCCGGCGCCGTTCTTAACGCTATAAATAATGGTGTCTCATCGGTCGAGTCATCGCCCGCTGGCTAGTATGCGTCCCCGACCGGTCTGATGCGTGCCATCTGTCAACTTGCTGCATTCACTGCACAAAACACCATAACTGTACGTTCGATACTAAGTTATTTTAATGGAAACATGGCGTCTTCAAAACCAATGCTCTTCTAATCAACTCTATATAATTAATTTTTTATCTTACTGTATACGTTAATCATATTTCCCTGTGACTATGTAACAAGGAAGACCTTTAGTGGCTTCTAAGTCGAACAACAAGTTTATGTGCAGTCATATACAGTTGTGTAACTTTAAAACTGTAATGATATAATTACGCATAGCCCGATGTAAGTAGATGTACTCACAGGTGTAAAATTAAAGCAATTTATTCTTAGTTCATGAGAAGTTCTCGACATTTAGTTAAAAGTCATTGTAATAGGACGCGATCTGAATAGATTTGAATTGGTGGTGGGATTAAGCGGTTGGCGGCGGTTGATGCGTGATTCAACGGCCCTGTGTCGTTATCGTGTGTTTGGGGTCACCAGTACTGGGTATCAGTAATTACTTCAATGAGCGTATTATACAGCAATTGGTATAAATTGAAATAGGAGCACATACCAAGTGCGAAATTGTCCCTTCCAAACAATGTAACATTTTTCAGCTATATTCTCAATGTGTTGATATATTTCAGGATACGAGAATCAAGATTGGTTTATACCATCCCCGGCGTTGCCGGTGAGCGACAAAGACTTAGCACTAACTCCTGACCAGATCAGGGAGACTCTCAATTATTTCCGTGAGTATGCGTGATGATTCTTTTTTTATGGTTAATATTAGAAGCTTGTAATAACATTAGTTATGTAAGTTCATTGTCTTTAAATGTCAAGGGATATGACGATTCTATGTTAGTTTTTTTCAGTTTTAGAGACAATGAATTTACAAATTATTGTATGTTCAATTAATCCACTAACTGTTAAATGTATAATAACGTTGTGAGCAAAGTACAAATTAAAACGCAAAGCCGTGTACAAAACACTTTAATTGTTTAACTTAAATATTACAGATATATAAATAACATACTTAGTAATTACATATTTTAACGGCTGAAGTAAGAAATACCTGTGACTTCTGAAACGAAATCATACTTGGTCAATCTAAATTACTTGTTTTGACCGCGTTGGATATATTCTTAATGAGCAACTATTATTTTTTTATGACAGTAAATTAAGAAAGGATTTTTAGATAAATATTTTGCCTTATGCCTTATGAGCACGCGATGTTAGTCACGTGGTGTAGAAAAAAACTAATGGCGAGTTTTTTAAAATTCTCATGTATAAACGGCAGAACGTCTTTCCCATCGGGGGGCACGGTCGTGCCCCCGCCAAGACAAGCAAGCGAAGCGCAAGGGCACTACCTACCTTTTCTCGAAGTGTTTCGTCGTTTTTTTGAACCCTCATAGAGTTGGTTTCCGATGTACCAGATAGTTCATATTCACAAGATATGATGTCAATAATAGAGTTATTAAACATACAAAGTCTCAATTGAATAAATACACCGATTTCGTCACTGACTCACTGACACACTGACTCACTGATGATCATCAAAATGTTTGGCTACTTCCTGAAGTGCTAGAATGCTGGATATGTAGTCTAAGTATGGTATACAGTCAACAAAAAAATCATAAACTTATAACTTTCGCCTTCCATCCCCTAAAATGAGGGGGTGGAAGTTTTGTGAAGAAACATGTAAATCATCTAAGTAAAAATGCAAAGACAAAGAATGGGTTATAAAAACCGTCACTGCTGATGTACAAGAAATATACCCCAAAAAAGAAGAAAAAATAAACACTAAAAAGACTGCCTTGCAACTTACAAAAAGAACTGAAATCCCACCAAAAACATTTCATGTTAAATGTGGCCAAGACAACCAACCACATAAGGTTTGCCCTGTAAAAAATATATCAGATCTCATGTAGAGCCAAGCTTCTGAATCTAGACGGCCTTAATCTACTGACATTAAGTTCACAAATTCTACATATCAGTAAAAATATATGGCTTGGCTGTTTCCTCAAGCCTTATGTGGTTGGTTGTCTTGGCCACATTTAACATGAAATGTTTTTGGTGGGATTTATTTTTACCGAAATACCGAAGAAGGTTTTTTTTCTTTTACTCGCTTATTATAAATACATAGTATGGAATAGTAAAACTCTTATTAGCTTTATGTTAATTACGGTTAATTTGTTTAAAAAATATATTTTTTTTGTCTGAATTTCCATAAGAACAAAATCCGAGGAAGTGCTAGTCATCCAGTGCAGGGTTCTGTAGTTTTTTAAGTTAGTAATTTTATTTGATTTGATTTGATTAGACTTCCACTCATCACTAAATGTATAAATAAAACAGTTTTTAGCAGTCTGTACCTATGTATGTATGCGCAACTGATTTTGATGCGGTTTTTTAATAGATACTGATTTTACAGGAAGATTTATTGTAATATGTGCATATTGTAGTAGAGAAAAATAAAGTTAAAAAACTAAAACCCGACTACAACAAAAAGTGATCTAAAAAGTACGAAACAAGAAAATATTTCTCACAGAAATCAAGACATAGGCACAAAATGGTCAAGGTAAGCCGTGGTTGCATGCCTGTATACCATGTGGGTGCGGTGAATATGAATCAAGATGGCATGCAACCACGGCTTACCTTGACCATTTTGTGCCTATGTCTTGATTTCTGTGAGAAATATTTTCTTGTTTCGTACTTTTTAGATCACTTTTTGTTGTAGTCGGGTTTTAGTTTTTTAACTTTATTTTATTTTAACAGTTTTGGTGTTTAAATATACTGTGCCGCCGTCAGAAATTAAGATTTCTTATTCTTAATCTGTCTAATTCTGCAAACAACCGAATTTCATGTGGATCTTGAAGTATTTTTTATCCATCTATACATTTCAGTCCACTGAGAGCGACATAGGCCTGTTCTTTAGCAAACATGACTTTCCTAAATCATTAACTGTTTTATCGAGAGAACAACTTTGTAGTTTATGGACGGTACAGCTCCAAAAAAAGTACCAGTGAAAGCATTTTACGCTGATCTTTTCCAGATCCCTTAATCTATCGAATTCAGTGAGACAAGGCTCGATTCTGAAAATACCGTCATTATCAGCATTATATATATATGCGTTGTGAAATAGTTTGAAAACAGAGCTTAGATGTTCTCCGTGTTTCAGCTAATCGCGACAAAATCCAAGTTCCAAGATCAGTTTCCCTACCCCCTTTCCCTACTCGGGACTACATTGTTTAACAGAATCTACAAAAGTGTTATCATTTGCTTGGCGCATATTTTGGCTTAGTTTACAGAAATCGAACATTCTGCACAAGTGCTGCTTAGCTGCAAGATGTTCCAGCTGTTTCAAGCGGTACAAACTCAAACTCAAATTCTTAAACAAAGATATCACTAATTTACCTGTATAATTATAAAATAAAATAAGCTAGGAGCTACCTCCACGCATTGAAGGCAATTACAATGTAGGACTTATTCTCGATGATAATTCGATGAATCATTGTAAATTCAACTCTACTGATCAAAACTCTTTTTTTTATTTTGTCGAATAAGTATGACTTCGGACTTATGTTATTTGAGTGTTTAATTTCCTTTTCCCTTTTCTTTTTAGTCAAAGATATTATTGACCAGGTATCAGAATAAAACTTTATCCGTGCCTAGAAAGAAGTCAGTTCTTTCCCAATGTTCCAAAAGAGCTAAATGATTGAGGATCACAAGATCCCAAGAATCCACCAAAAAGCGTCAGGAGAAACTTGATGCTGTTCGAGAACATCAGGCTGCAACTCGCTCTGTATATATTATACATCTTCCGATCGCGAAGTACGCCTGCGTTCTCAGCGTAATTAAGCACCTACGTACAGGTCTTTAGAGACCAGTGAAGAATATGATGCGCCACTGACAGCTGATCGTGAACGACAGCATTGTCTCGCGACTTGCAGTCGTTGACGGATAGACAATTGTGCTTGAGTTCTCAGTGTATCTACGCATCTGCTTCTAGGGCTCTAGATGTTAGTACGGAACGTGATGCGCAACTGACCGCGAACTGAACTGAAGCGACATGTATTGGTCTCGAGAATCGGAGACGTTTACCGATACAGAATCACGCTTGAGTTGACTTTCAAAAATGAAACATTTTGAACGTCTCGTTTCGTCGAATTGGAATTCGACATTTCAGATTTTCAATTTTGACGACACCGTTGTCGCTGGCATTGGCAACAGGATTTGCGTACGAAGTCGCGGGCAGAAGCTAGGTACACTGTGGATTAACCTATAGAGCAGGACCAGCATGCTTCCAATTATTCTTATCTTGGACATAATCTCCCAAATTATCATATGCTTGTTGACATTATTTATTCTTATAAATGTGTTTTAAATTTCCTTTCGTTAGTTTCAATATATAACAAGGAATTTCGTTGTACTCGTAACATTTTACACAGTACCTCATGAAAGATGTATTTACTTTAGACATTCTAAAATATGGTTGAGCTAGTTTATCTTTATTTCTGGTATTAAAATTATATCTATTACCTACTAAACTAAAGGTATGTTGGTTTTTCCTTACATACATGATGATTGCTTAAATAAATTGGCAAGGTACCGTCATAATATTTATCGTTTTAAACAGTTCTCTAAGAGATTTTCAACGACTTTTATTTGATTCTTTGACCATTTCTGGCAAGTGACAAGTAAGTGTTATATATATTTGAAAAGCACTAGTAAACCCCTTTCAAATGATACCAAACTCGGTAGGTTTGTCGTATTTTTTTTTATTTTTCATGTCTTTATTATCCGTCAGAGGGCGCTACATTGAATACAGGGATACGTCACATAGCCTATAACCAGCGGACAATCAAGACGCTTCTAACGATACCTCATTTGCTTAGTTTTGACAAGTAGTTTAGAAGCTACGGTGGAACAGATGAACATACATACATACATACATACATACAAACATACATACATACATACATAGCCTGTCAAAAACATAACCCTCCTTTGGCTTTGCCGTAGTCGGGTAAAAAGCCGGGATATTCAAAGATTTGTAACAACCGTGCAAAGCCAAAGCCATTACCTATAAAGCGAACTTACTGTTGTTTGTATTTTAACTTTATCTTCTATTACACAATGAAAACCTATATATGGTTGGTTTTAGTAGGTTGGTTTGGGTGTTATTTTTATTAGTAGTACTGACCAAAAATATGCATTCTAAACTTTAAAGCATAATATTTTTCGGGGTTGCGGAATGTTTATAATAGTTACCGTGACCCCGGAACATAAAGGGCAACCGAAGGCACATGAGTGGGTTTTAGTCAGTAAAAGTCTGACACGCCCTCCCGCCGCACCCAGGACGGGAGCAGTCATTGGATGTCTATTGGAGTGGATGATTTCCCACTCCCCAAAAAAAGCATAATATTTTGAAACCGATTTCTGAATTGTAATGTTTTTAAACTTCCAACGCTTTTGACTTATCTGAGGAATGAACGCAGTATACACTAATACTTACAGTAATAATACCTACAAGATCTTTCTTCAAGTCTTTTCTGAAAATTCATTTTTATGGGACAGTACAATATTCTGTGGGATGATGCAGGACGTGTGAATTTTCTGTATTGATTCATTTCTTATTTGAAGAAAAATCTATTGATCACTTTTTTTGTTATGTTATATGAACACGCACATTATTACTTGTTGCTTACTTACGTACTTACTTGCTGAGTAGCATCAAAAGGGGCCTATTTATAAATTAGGTTCTACCCACTAATTACTTACCCTTTAGTGAGTGGTTTTGTCGTATATTATAGGCTAGACCGCATTGTTTATATGGATGACGTATTTGTCCGGCGGGTGGTCGGAGTCGGCATGCTAGTGATATCTGTGGCGACTGCGCGTGCGCGAGCATAGAGACGCGCGACCACCAGTGCCGGTCGCGCCGGTAGCCACGCGGCACGCGTGCTCCCTCATCGCCCGCCGCAGCGGCCCGATCGATACCGCGACGCCGAAAACGTGCGCCGCACGCAACGCGCATAATACGCCCCGATCCGTGCTAAACTTAGAGAGTAGAGGTGCACCGCTGCACCGCCCGTGTACCATAGCGCTATTAACACACGTGCCTCAAACTGCCGGTAAAAGAAGCGGTTTAACGCTAAAAAAACTCAAGTTCTTTACGTTATAGACTGTATTTTGTGATATTATATCTTATGTAAGAGGGTGAAATATTTCGCTTGTAGCCTTATTTTTAGTGTCTTACATGTTTCTCATTATAATCAACAATCTCATAATGCCATTGTAACGTTCGGCATGCTGTAGACGGTTAATTAGCACGTCTCTGCTTCATTGATTGGGGGTGGTTTGGGAGTCGGGGGAAGACTGTACGACGCGGCGTCGCAGCGCGCAACAGCTGTGAGCCAGATCTGTTATCTTGACCGTGAGAGTATAATTATTGTGTTCATTGTTTGGTTGTGTAGTACTTTACAAAATTTGAATATAATAGCATCTATCTGTTTCCCGTATTTAAGCGTATTTAGGCTTTCAAGAAAATTGCCATTTCAGCGCATTTTTTCTGTTAACTTTATTGGAAAACAATCAATTTAAAATAACGCCGATTTTGAGTTAGTTAGACATTAGTTTTGTATAAAATACAGAATAATGTATGCTTTATTATTATAATATATATTTATTCAAGAGTGTATTTACCTTTGCAGCACAACAAACAACTTACTATCAAGAACATTGATTGTATTATTGATATGTATTCTATGTAAGATGTTTAACTATCTACACTGCACAATTTCACAATGCTAGCAATTTGCTAGTCACCCTTCAGCCATTTCGCTACACCCAAGCATCCAGTTGTGGGCATGCGTACATAACAGCCTTCGAAGCTATGCCAAGCCACTTTCAGCACGGTCCTCTGATAAATAAATATTTGGAAAACTTTTTGAATTCAGTCATAAACTGCTTGAACCCTCACAATTAATGGGGGAAACAGGCATTTCACTGAGAAATGTTATTGTAAGTTTCTTATTGGCCAACTTTTTATACTTTGTTGCAGATTATAATGGGAGATATTTTTCTTCTAATTGTATTCGAAAATTAATCTCTTCTATATAGAAATAATGTTAAGATAAGTGCCATTTAACTTACTTCAAAAAATACAGATTATATATAATCAATTTTACAGCCTTCATTGCACGGACACTTGCACATTTAATTTAGGTACTACGTTTTTATATAAAAACGTTGGTTTTACCACAACACAGTTATAAAGATTTTTATTATGCTTTCCGCACTTATCCAGTGGCTAGGAAATATAGTATAGTAAGCTAAATCATTATGCGTAACGGTCTGCGATTGAACGTTCATTAGATGCAAGGGATACGATGTGCAATGAGAAGATGCACATATTTCCACAAGTAATGAGCCAATCATTTCTAACACCACGTGTAAGAAAATGACCAAGGTTTGAATTCATAAACCCTCTTTGGCTTTCCCTCTTAACTCTTGCCAATCAAGTTTTCTGATAACTTAAACATCAAAAATTCTAGTGTTTCCAAAATAATTCGGGTATTAGTCCAGGCATTTGCTTAAATTAGGTAAGAATCTCGGAATTCGAGATACCCAGCTGTAAGTCTGTAAATACTTGTATATTGACACCCTAATAGTTGTCTCAAAACCTACATAATATGGTAGGGTGTACGCAACTATTAAATTTCAAGGTCAAAGGTCACAAAAATCGTTTTTTTGCGCTTTTTTTTGTGTATATCTAATTTCCTATAGGTTTTTGCTATTTGTATTAACTATCAATATTGTAAAATACAAAAAAATCTCCACAAATTTAGTTTAAAAAAAATTATACGGTGAACCGTTTTCGAGATAGAGGGCGGAGGGCGCGCGGTCACAGCATCACTTCAGATCAATCGGTGCCTCTGGTCGAAAACTATCGATAAATCAATGATTATAAATATTTGTCAATTTTTATATTATATTTTATCATTTTTTTCCTAATATATCCACTTTTTATCCACTATTTACAGACTTACAGCTGGGTATCTCGAATTCCGAGGTGGACTTACTAAAATGACTGGACTATACTATTATCCGGATTCATACTTTAAGAATTTTGAACTTAACTATTTCAGTTTCTATTAAAAAATCACAATAAAAAATGCAAGTAGTGGCAGATGCTTTCTGCACTTCAGATAAACAGCATAAACTGTAAATGCTGCAGGTACACAGACAATACAGGTCTATTTAATGTATTCTGCTCATTTATTTATTTTTAAAGAAGTAATAAATATGTGTGTATGACGTATTCATTAGGAAACTTGCTTATTTGACCTAAGACCTTCGCCAGTGTAGTATAGATAGTATCATGGATTTAACGTCTTTGCCTATACTTAATGTATTATTTTTATTTATTCAACTAAAGTTATTTTTGGACTCTTTTTCTTTTATAATTTAGTTTTATTATTATTATTTCGTTTGCATCATTTGAATGAAAGGTGCCGTGATAGATGACGCTTACGATAGTAGCTTTGCTTTTAGCTAATTAATTTTATGTAGGTTACTTTGTGTTTATTAAATATTTCGGTAGTACCTACCTAGTAGTAATTTAATAATAATCGCACGTTGGATTTTAATATTTTTGTCATATCACTTGCGTGCCTGTTATCTCTGACAGCTTATCTTTATAAATTCGTCCGGGAGTGTATAAGTAGCGCCTTTTAATCACACATAGTGTGCACGTCGTGAGTAATTTTAGTATGACTTGAACGTAAGTGTAGAATACTAATTTAGTTTTAGTTATTTGTATGGTATCGACGGAAGTGGACGTGGCCGGTCGTTCGCTGCGCGAATCTGTCTCGATACCGTTCATATGTGTCGTGTTCGCGCAAATAGCGTGCTGCCTCAGTGCTGCAGACGCCTGCACTTGATCGTGAAAGTTTATTACCACTGGCCTCAAACACTAGAACCGTTACTAAAAGAAATCGCCTTGTTTTGAGATAAAGGTTGTTTTGTGTGTAATTTCAGTGGTTAGATTGGAATTTATATTGTCATTTTGTGGCTTAATTCAAGAGCTTATCGATAATTGATTTCTTTCTAGAATTTCGCAATAATCCGTATTTTTAATGTGAATCATGTATTGTGAATGCATGTAGTATGTATAGTGGCGTACCTACTATTTGGTACTATTTTTATAAATAATACCGGTGATAAAACCTTTCACTTGAATGTGCTTGTATAGCATGGTGTTTAGTGTTAGTTGTCACGTGACTCATCCCCAATTATTACATACCATCACCAAACTTGTACAAGCCCCGACATTGTATTGTAGAAGCGTGTCTGACATTGTCTGCTCTGTGGTATGAGTGTATTCGCGGGAGGTGCGTACAGGGCCAAAATTACGTCAGATTCTGTTAACCTACTTTCATTTTACTATAAAGTTAGTAAGGTAATTGTTATAGCAAATTTTAAGATCAATGTCATTGATAAATAACCACGTAATAGATTTTATTCGTCTGATGATTACTTACGGTCTTAGATCTACTTTACAATGAAACTAAAATTACTTAAGTGTTATTTTCAAATTCTCCAAATCTCGTTGAAATGCAATAAGTGAATGTAAAAAATAACGACTAGGTATAATATAATTGCACCATTCATTGAGTCGGGTAAAATTTCATAAATTACACAGGCCGATAAATCATTCGGTCTGGTAACTCAAACCAGTAAGACGCGGCCGATTAAATATCTGCGTTTATTTCGGTTAATCGTCATTCATGCACAACATTATGTATGTGTAACGTTGTATGACTAATTGTTTCTAATTAAAAATGCATTGCTGTCCATAAGTCACGTGAAGTTAGGAAAATACCTGAGTTAATAAAATTAAAGTTTGGGAGGCCAGCGACGAAGGTAAACGACCATAGAAATGGCCATGACCATGAGATGCGAATATAAAAATTATGTACTTATGTCGCTCAAATCGGTAAATAAAACCGATTGAGGTGTGACACACGATGTGAGGTCAATGTTTCCATTAATATTGTATTCGACTGTAAATTTTTCTTAACTAAATCAAACGTTAATTGTCTTTGTCTAGAATATTGTCAATAGTCGTGTACTGTGCAAATTATTTGCAGTTGTGCCGTACCGGTTGTGGAGTAAAACCTTTCAGAGAGGTTGTTCGACGACAATGTCCAATCACGTGAAGTATGGCCTTCACTTCTCTACCAGCTCGGTACAGTACTAGTCTTGCACAAGATGACAAATATATCGACTTAGAAATAAACAATGATATACTAGATGAAAACCTCAGATCTTATAGCAGTTTATAGGGAAGTATTTAGTAAATAATGCATTTTTTAAACTCATTTTGGATGTACTTATTGCCTTAATTTATTTAACAATGTCAGTAGCGCACTTCAGGCTCATCTTCTTAAGGTTGTTTAGGAAATTAGAGGCAACTAAGCAATTACACCGTTAATGTGTTTGTTTTTTTCACTTGACCGTGAAAACGCGACCGATTGTACCTGATACAATACTTAGAGCGGAGATCACTACAAGATTTGCATTCATCTTGAATTCGATAGTGCGTTAATGATCAGGTATTTCCAATTAATAATATAAATACCACTTATTAAGAATAGGAATTGTCTTTTCATTGTTTTAAACAATGAATGGCTGTCTAAGACAGATAGTTATATCTTTGCCTTTATCATTTGATAAAAACAAGGAAATAAAGGACAACTTAAAAGCAAATATCTTAGTACAGACTAAGATATTTGCTTTTAAGTTGTCCTTGTAGGTAAATAATAATTAGTAGGAGTAGATTAGGGTAGGTGTTTATCAACTTACTCATATTTATTTAGCCTTACCCTTAGCTTAAAACATACCTTGATCATTACATCTACCATTACCTAAAAAGGCGTGGGAGCGCCCGACTTTGCCCTCATTTCGGTGTATAAATCGATAACTCCAACATCAGAGTAAAACCTCATTCACTTAACTAATACTTGGTTTTAGACAACGTGGCGTAAACGCTATAATCGGGCTTGGGGTATTATGAATTTCATAAGATAGTTAATTTAAGCAGCTCGCTTGGCCACCCGAGCGTGCTGCTGATATCCACCAGCTACTCACACTATCCTGTCAGACGTGTTCCAATACATCCTCATGTTAGTGGTCGACACGATTCTCGTGATTTTACAGGTTACGTCACTATAAATATTGGTTTTAACACAGTGTAAAATGGTTTGTCAGTTCAGTTTATTTGTGACTTTACGTTGGAGACATTGTGCATAGTTGTCGTATGTGATATAAGTGGGAAAATAGAAGGAAGTCCACTGGTGGTTGGGAGTGACCGGCGGGCGCAGCGGCTGGAGCAGATGGTCGCGGGTGACGCGCGTCACGGCGGAGGGCTGCGCGGGCTCGGGCGCGGGGTGCGCGGGCGACTCGCGCGCCTCGCCGCCGCCGGGCTTCGATCCCGAGCTCTTCCAGGAGCTGAGCTACTTGCCCGACGCGGAGCTCCGGGAGTGTCTCGGAGAGTACCCAGACTTCCTGTACCACGTCGCGAGGGACAAATTCGGCCGACTATACTTTCGCGTCATCAGGACCTTGCTCCTTGATAGAGGTACACCTTCATGTAGATGGGTACGGCTCATTGTCGATCACCTCATCGCTCGCTGCCACTTCCAATGTCGTCTGACCATCTCCTCGCTTTTCTTATCTCTGCGTCGTGGCGATTTGCATTATGTTCCACTTTCTGTAGTTGTGCTTGTTACCATGTACCTAATCACTGTAACAATGTAACATAATGGTCTGTCAATTTTCTAATCACTTTAAAATACATATATGGTATGTTAATTAACGAAAGGCCACCCGTAATACTACAGCGATCACATGTAAAAAATATGGAGGAATATGCAGTTATGAATGCAGATATGTACAGAATTTACGAACACATCATCTTTTAACTGCATGCTGAAGTGTTTTTACGTACCTGCTTTTTCATTTTTTAAACAATTAATTGTTTTTATTTATCGTGAATATATTTTTCTCAGTGTTAAAACGGAACGCTATAGAATTACCGGTTTAAGAGAACGCCTATCGTTAACCAACACAATTATTGTTTCTTAGAGGAGTTGGATTTAACAACTAACTTATAATTTTATTGTAAATGTATATACTTATTTAACATTTTCGCATCGTTAACACTGTAAAAAACAACGTAACTACACATTTAATTGCTACAAATTCGATGTCGCTAAATTATGTGCTCTTCCTAAATAGATACTTTTAATTAAAACTTTGAAAAAAGTATATGTGGGTAGAACTCCTTTATAAAAAGAACTACGGCTTTTTATGTAAGTATGATCTAACAATCGGGTAAGACTTCAAAGAACTACACTTGCCTAGGGTTACCATAAATGTCGTTCGGATTTTCTTCTATTTATCACAGTTGCTGCCAAAAAAATGGTGTTTGTGCTTTGTTAGACTCAAATAAATGCAAATCTAAATTGATTTGCATTTGTTTACTGCAAATAAGTATAGCAATGTGTTGTAATAAGTTACAAATGATGTGTTATATTTGCTTATATATCGTGTTAGGCTTATCCTTAACCTGATATCAAATTTTTGTAATTAAAAGAAATATTTAATTAAAATGTTGGTTATCGCTACTGTGTAGTGTGCTTCTGGAAGTGAATGCAACAAAAACTGTGAAAGTCTTTCAGTATCGTGTGAGAGATGTTAGCACGAACACAATCAATATCCGTTGTAATCTGAGGTTAGGTAAGAGTGGGAAACACTCGCATTCCTGCGCCTGCGCTCCGTTCAATGGAGCTATTATATCACAGTTCCCATAAGTTTTTATTCTTGAACGTAATTTCGCCGTTAAACCATTTTGTACCTCATAAAAGCTTATGTTGTTATGTACAGTTTAAAAGACTCACCATCATAAATTCTTAAACGTTACGTACAAACCTTTGACACTTACGATTTTATCTGTAGTAGCGTAATTAATTATAGTCATAATTCTTTTTGAGACATACCTAGTACTTTATCTTTTATCTTCCATACAGACTTACTAATGTTTTAAATTAAGACCATAAAAATAAAACTCATGTGAGAATCGAAAGCGAATTAATTGAAACAATGTGTTTAATGAAACATTAAAAATTACCAAGTTAACTGTAAAAAAATGTCGATGTGTATTTGTTTTGTAATTCATTGTTCCCACAGAATGGATACAATAGAAAAGTATGTTTTGTTTGCCCTCCGCAAAAGCGCCATGGAGTCCACACGCCATTGCATAGTACTCCGCTCCACAGTCTCTTACTTGATCGGGAACTTCGCGCCCGTATTTGTCGCTTGTCGCCATCGTTACGAGAATTAGTGCGTCTCATCGATGTAACATCTATAGCTAGTGCCATTCCTCGAATCGCCCAGTTCATGTGTAATGTTGCGTTTGGTGATCGAACAATAGTGGTTCGATGAACGCCCAGAGGCCAAACACACGCGATGTACTCCCGGGTTTGTAGATATTTATAAGTAGAACAGTCATTGTAATCACAATAGGTGATTTGTAAATATTAGAGCGCAAAAATTAAAATTCATTGATATCTTATCAATGTGGCCGAAGCGGACAAGCGGCGAAACTGAACGTTATTCGGTGTTTACAGTGCGTGCTTACACGATGTTTTGCGATACTTAGTGATTGGCGTCCGCTAAGTACCGCGCGTAGTATCGAATTATCCTCCCATTGTGCCTGACTATTACTGTGATTGTTTGCACGCATAAAGGGGCACTATTATGGACGGGAAGTCGAAATTGCAGTTAAAATGTTTTTAGTGTGTAAAAATTTCTACAAATTTTCTAAGAGTGGAGTTTCCAGTTCTATTAATACATCAGATTATTATGCTTCCAATAACGGTTTGATACTGTCTTTCTTAATATCAATTTTAAATAATATTAAAATTATTTACATTGCATTTAGATATAGTACAAATGACTTTGAAGTTCCTTTGAAAAGCTTATTTTTTTCTATGCGCTTATTTAAATATTTATTTCTTCGTACCAGTTGGTTAATGTAATTTGCGACAAAACATTGCCTTTATAAATAATAGGTACAAGCTAAATAAAAAATACTTACTTTTTTTTCTTTACCTGAACAAGAATTTCATAATTATGTAATTTTGATTTTTTTTAAACCGAGTATACAGTACTAGTTAGTTATCATTGTTATAAAAAACATAAAGATTTAACAAAAAATCCTCGAGTCATCGCTTTATTATTTTGTTTATTTTTTTTTTACAGATGGTTAAACAATTTTTGTCTCAATTTTTCTATGTGTAGTTACATAAATACCTTCCTACCTTACATACATCTTAGAATTTCTATGAATCACAAAAACAATTAATCAGTTAATTACTGCACATAATTATCTACTGTTTGCTGCATTCTTTAGATACCATCCGTGAGTTTTATAATCCAAGTACACTATAGAACTTAAACTTATATGTGACGATCAACATTTAGGTCACCGATATCCATTCAATAGGTTTATTAATAGTACTGCAAGCTTTGAGATGAATTTAGTTCAGATTCTATTCTAGTGCTTTTAAATATAAAATATTCATTCACTGTGGCCTCTTTGGGAATACTCCGTGGGCTACGATTGAGGAGTGCCCAAAATAGATAGTGAGCTATCAAGAATAATAAATATTGATGTAGGAACAAGGTTAATATTGATTTATGAACATGTACAAATACCTGAATCACATATTTACTACGTACGAATAATGATAAAAATTATTAAAAATTGTACATAGATAAAACACACAAAAACAATAGAATTAAAATAATAAATACTCCAGAAGATAATTCATTTTTGAATCTTTTCATAGATTTATTTGAGACAGGCCAACAATAATGTAACCACAGTTTGTGGTCATGTTGAAGGTTGATGTAATAACGCATGTAAAGCGTGTGTGACACGTTTTACCGTATCACGAGTTTTATTGAACATCTATCTAAGTAAAGACAAAATTATCACAGTGATGTTGCGCAGACGCAGTCAGTCTAATAACGTCTGGAAATTGTGCCAGGAATTACTGCGGCGAAAATATTTTAGATAGGTGCGAATAATTCAGTACTTCACTCTAACATCATTCTTTTTCTTATTCAAAGTAGAAAATCAGCTTTCTGTATTTCATTACAAATATGTTGATAGAAAATTGGTCTCGAAATGCAATTTTCTCTTACGGCTTTGTTCGAAGATTAACTACACATCATCCATTGTATGCAAGCGTTTGGCGTACGCGCATAAAATTTTTACTATCAAAACTTTGCATTCATCTGAACTCTGAAGAGAGTCCCGATATCTTGACTTTAATTAAAGTAATGAAAGTGGTTTATCTGGATACTTCTACTTGTTTGTGTTCGGTATTAATATAATAAGTATCTGGCCTAAGAATGTACTGATACCTGTCCTGGATCCGGTTTTTCGCTACAACGAATTGTGTATAATTTCGAATGTGAGAATGCTTTTACTCGCCTATATGTTAAGATCATAAAGCATCGTAATCGATTGACCAAGTATGTTTTGTAACAAATTGTATGACAGTATTAGTCATCGTTTAAAACCAATTAACTTTTTATAACGGTTACATACGCTTTGGTTAAGTTGGGCGTAGAAATTCTTTTGCATGGGTATGAAAAGTGTGATAATAGTATTGACTTTAGATGATATTTCTTATGTTTATTGAGTAATTAACATTAATGGGTATCTATTATATGTATAAACAAAGGTTTAAAATAACAACATTATAAACGCTTTTATTAAATATCTATATGACAGCACCAACTATCAATGAAAACACTTAGGATTAATCTCTTCATCGATAGTCGGGAAAAGATAATATTAAGTATGATTACTTGTATCTATACTTACTTAAAATAACAATAGTAATAATTTGGACACCCACCTATACATATAATGTTGTACATGGTTTTCGCTTGCTTATCAAATGCCTATTTTGCATTTTCGCCGTTTGCTACATAGTGGTGTTCTTTTTACAGTTCTATGCAGCAACAGGGTGAGCCAAATGACAAAAACCTACAATGACATCGAAGCGGTAACACGGCTCTTAGAAGAAGTAAGTTATGCTATTTATTTTGCTAATTTATTTCTCTAGAGAGGTATATTACGAGGCAAGAACTTCTAGGCAGTTCAAGGCGAACTCCACACCTTGCTGTCGACTGGTTTATGTCACAACTTTTGTCGTCATAGTGCTTTTGTATGTACGAGGTTTTTTTAGACATTTTTGCTGTAATATTTGGCGCCTCTTAATATGATTTTGGCTATGTAGATATAGAATTATCTATTAGTACATTTAATTGAGTAACATCTTTTGGTAGAGGTAATGTGGTGTCTCATGATCGTCATGACGTTTTACTGATATTTTGCTACTGTTTACAGAAAGAAAAAGATTTGGAGCTAACGGCTCGCATCGGTAAGGAACTGTTAACTGCTAATGGTCGTTTGGAGGCGCGAGTCACCGCACTCGAAGGGGAGCTGCGGAGTGCTCGGGACCACATCACACAATTGAGGCACGACCTCAACGCGAAAGCGGATCTACTTCAGGTAAACAACACCTCTGGTTTCCCACCTCAATCAATATAGAAACTGCAGAAAAAACCGCGAAATTTTACCGATATTAACCTATCAGACAAATGTGTGAGAGTTGAAGAATGAACGCTTTGTTAAAGTTTTGTATGGTCAATAACAATAAGAATTTATTTGCTCTTTGATGTTGTCGCACATGTTAAGATTTTTTTATTATCCTGCATGATATCATCATCAGTATTACTATTCATCTTACAAGGAAAACCAATTTTGGTTTACGTGTGGAAAAACAGTACCTACTTAATTTAAGGAAAGGTTGTGTTAGCGTCAAAAGGCCGAGAAAGATTTTGGCCAATATGTAAAACCATTAGCTCACCTGTTTTATAAAAAATCACAGAACCAGTTATCAAAGTTTTGGGTATTCTCCAAAATTCAATCAAAAATCGTTATCATCTGTCTCGCTTTTCCCAAATTAGGTAGCGTTGGCTTCCAGCGTAAGTCGTAACTGTATGCAATTGGAACCAGTGTTTTACAATGAACTACTGTCTAACTGACTCCCCAACTAGTAACTGGGTAACACATTACGATTTACAAATCACAACTGGGACTTACGTGCTTTTCTAAGACAAGGGGGTTTCACCACGAACTACAATTTCGGCTAAACATTTTCTCTAAGTCGCACAAAAAACAAGATGTTTACAACGGGACTGAGGGATTGGAGATCCGTCTATCTCTGAAAAAAAAAAAAACTATCAGCTAACGTTTTTTGACAAAACAAACTGTTGTACAGGTGTTAACAAATGACACAGAGGAGTGTTCATCCCCCGAGGAGCAGGAGGCTGCGAACGCGGCGCTGCTGCGCAAGCGCACGGGCGCGCTCGAACGCGAGAACCGAGCGCTGCGCGAGGAGGCCACGCGCCTCGCCGCCGGCGCCGACAGCGCAGAGCTGGCCGAGCGAGAACTGCTGCGGGACATCGCTCACCAGCTTGGTATGACTATACTTCTTTTAGAAAAAACACTAATTAACCCTTTTTTATCCAACTGCCGAAAGAAGGGCTATGTTTTTATAGCGTATGTATGTATGTCTAATTTTAGGGCACGCTCTACAGCCTAAACCGTTCGGATTTAGACATATTATACGAGGTGTGATTGAATTCGTCTCAGTTGTGGAAGTGACACGGTATATTAATTAGAAAAAAAAAGGTGAAATATAAAATATTTCCTTGTATTTTTTTTTGGATGAGAAATCATCAAAATTTGCTTTTTCGGGCGAAGCGGGAGGGAGTGTCAGGCTGGCTAAAACCCACCGATGCTCCTTCAGTTGCCCTTTATGTTCCGGGACCACGGTAACTCTTTCGGACAACTCCGTAACCCCGGCAGACATTGGCCCTAGAGGGCCCCGTCAAGTGCTGACAGCTCTTTGTGGCGTGCATGGAGCTAAATGCACCGTCGACCCGGGACCAAGTAAAGGTCATAGCTCATTACAGCCACCCGGCAGCCACTCCGCACCGACTCGCCTTATAACGGAGGCGATCCGGTGACGGTACGGAGTTGATATAGTAAGCGCATGCCCATACAAGTCCATATTATAAACTTCAGCTAACGATTTTTAACAAAACAAACTGTTGTACAGGTGTTAACAAATGACACAGAGGAGTGTTCATGGCTAGTATTCTTTATAATATAAAGAATACTAGCCGCAGGAGGCGAGTCGGTGCGGAGTGGCTGCCGGGTGGCTGTAATGAGCTATGACCTTAACCCCTGGTGATAGTAGTTTAAATAGTCCCAATAAATTTGCGTTACCGTTTCTGTGGTAATGGTAATTAAACTGGGAGGACAGTTTCGTTAAAAATCTGCTATTGAGCAATGCTTCTGAACCGATAAATAA
This sequence comes from Athetis lepigone, assembly GCA_033675125.1. Taxonomy (NCBI): domain Eukaryota; kingdom Metazoa; phylum Arthropoda; class Insecta; order Lepidoptera; family Noctuidae; genus Athetis; species Athetis lepigone. The sequence goes on along the minus strand of CM066239.1, from coordinate 12,848,309 downwards.
GTCCTTGGTTTATTATAGGTATATAGAACAGCAAACACCACATTTTCAATCTATCGTGCTCAGTACAGTCCGGATGTAAGATTTCTTTTGTTTACAGCGATTACGTGCGAATAAAAGTATACACCGCAATGTCGCATTATTGGATGTCTTTCCGTTATCAGTCAATCCTTAATATAATATGCATTAAGTGTCTTATAAGCACCAGCTTGTCGGAAATTTGTATATACTTACATTTTATCTACAGAAACAAATCGGAACTTTTTATTGAACATTGGAATTGGAATGTATTGTTATCGAGACTTAGAAATTAATTTAGCCGTGTCGAATTTTAATTGGTCCATAGATTTTTTATCAATCCTTAAACAGACTATTTATCTAGATGCTTTTAGTTAGTATGTGCTGTGTGTGTTTTATAAAAACAATTTGAATAATGTTATTTGTATGGAGAAATCAAACGTCTTTGTATTGAAATGTCTAGTATAAGTTTATTGCTAAAGCATAACTTTCTTCATAAAAAAACAAATGGGATTCTTTGCTTCCCATTACTATTCTCTAGGCATACGATTCCGTATAGGTAAGATTTTTCTCACGATGTTCTTTTGCCTTGCGTTAACACATAATGCTGTGTTAAATGTCAACAGTCAGAGAAAATGACCTTTATGTGCTTTTCACTAACAACTCTCACTAGAATGCCTAGCTCATAAGAAATCCTCAGAAAAATGATTGTTAATTAATGTCAGAGTACTTAGTATTTAGTAGATTCTTATGGTTGAAAATGTAGAAAGAACACTAGTTTGCCTGCGCATGTGTATAATATTGCTAAGAATACTGTAGTCCAGTGGTAATCCGGACACTGTCTAATACGAAACGCATATTGCTGATTATACCCAAAAATTGCGGCAAATCTTCACTAATTTAATTTGTAAACAAAAAAAAATCCGGGCTATGGAGGGTCTTACTACCAAATAGTCACAAGACAGACTATAATTAAAAAAAAAAACGATAATACGACAGCGCCATGTAAAACTTTTTTCAGATTACCTCGGGTTTACACTTGCAGCTCGTTTACACTGAACGCGAATAAGTTTTCATAACCGTAATTGCAATATCAACCGGCACTCAACTAAATAGATTGGCTATAATATTATGGTTATGTCGCGAGCAATAGCTCGCGACATAACCATAATATTATAACGTTATGAATTTTTTTTTATGTAATCTTTCTATTATCTCAATGCATCTGTAGCCGACAGAGTTGGCGGTGCAAAACAATTGTATCCGTTTGTTTGTTGCGTCTAGTTAATAGAAGGTCGTTGGTTATCGTTATCAGTTTATCAGTCAAACGAGCGACATCAACCGGCTTTGCAGCCTACTTTGGAATAATTAAATTAGACTATCTCGATGATCGATTGAAAGCGTGCTCCGCTCTACTATGTGAGGTACCTCAATATAATAAAGTTTCGGATAATTATACACCTTAAGACATTTAAAAGAAAACATTCTCGAGGCTATGAGCATTGTTTATATGATAACGGATGATAGTGTGACAATTATAAGCTTATCTGTGATAAAAATAATCATATCGCAGACGGTAACGAGGTCAGCAATGTTGTTAGTTGGGGTGCAGCTGAATATAATGTACTTATTATGTATGGCTACATTACTCTTATATAACCATGCATGATGAGGTGCATACAACGAGCGCATTGCGGTAGCGCCTTACGGTCACTGCGTTGTTCTCGACTCAAAACTCTGTTCACATGATCATTAAACGCCTACCGCCTTATTACAAAACAAGGTTTTTCTCTAAACCAGGTTTAAACCATTGAGCTAGGTTTTGTATTTCGAATCTTGAATGTATCAGAATAAGATTCAAATTACAAAACCTGGCTCAATGGTTTAAACCTGGTTTAGAGAAAAACCTTGTTTTGTAATAAGGCGGCTAATGTTTATTCATATGTGGTGTTGAACATGTTGATTTAGTTCGCACGTAAACACAATTATTCACACAGCAACATAAGTTGAACTCAAAGTTCGCAAGTTAAACAAAATAAACGCTTATTTTGTTTGAAAACGCGCTGTTTAACGTTTATTTTCATTTGATTGCTCTTGAGACTTTTTTGCGTTTGTTGACATTGACAGGCAAACTACTATAACGAGTTAAGTTTTTCTTAGTAGCGGAAGTAATTTTCAAATAAAGTTTGTGTCGTTATCGTGTGTATTGAGATGGTTCAAAGTGATGGATATACAGTTTATCTAAGTTAGCGTTTTGTGTTTAAACGACTAGTTCAAGTGAATCGATTTTCTAAAGTAATTTGCTTTGGTATGAAACAATGCGATCATTCTAGTTCTAGGTATAGTAATCAGTACAGGCTAATTGAAGTTTTTTATTACTTTAATGGTAATGGAAACACTTGGCGCAGTAGCCTAATTAAAACCCTTAGCACTGTCTGCTGCGAATATGTATTTCTTCGGCGGTGAATAGCAAGGAGGTCGTCGGTCTTCTAGTCATCAAGAACATGAGCTTGGTGATTCAAGGTGGCCTAGCAGCGTGTTTTCTCTTAAGGTTTGCACCCTGTCAGACCATACTTGTTTCAACATGCCTCTAATCATCATTAGAAGAAAGAATACTGAAGATATTTGTGTGTTACAAATGTTACGATGCTGTTATGTGGTGCTAGTTTATTTATTTGCAAATATCTTTTTGATATGATAATTTCCTAATAAACTATACTGATGATTCAGAAATAGTTCGAACTCCAGTCCTCTCGAACATTCTCGTATAGAATGATTTAAATATTACTATTAGAATATAACTATTGTTTTCTCGTGTTTTCGATTTGATTTCCATTTTGCCATAAATGTAATGAATCATGTGAAATTGTTAAACTAAACATAACTCATATTTTATTTGACGTGTTTATCGTTTTTGTTTGTAGCAGAATTCATTTCCATTAGAAGTGTAATGTAAATTCCTATTGAAGCTAGTGTATTAGTGATTGTTTTATTTCCAGCGAGCGCGAACTCGGAAGCAAGTGCGTTGGGTTCCGAGCTGGTGGAAGAGCGGCAACGTTCCGCCGACCTTCAGCAACAGCTTGAGAATATCAACTCGAGGCTCGCCGCTAGTGAACGTAATTATCAGCAGGTAAATCTCTTCTATTTTCGTTTTGTGATTCACGACGTCTGATAAATTTGCATGTCATTAAAGTTGGATGGGTTTTAATTTTATTCAATGAAAGTGGCGTTTTAAAATATGCATTGTTTTGTAAGCTAAAATGGACTTGTGGCGGTGTGTCATGACTTTTTTTTTTTTTTTAAAGTCATGACAAAAAAAAAAAACATTTAAAAAATAAAAAACATTTTTTTTTTCATTACTTAAAAACATTTCTCCTCATTTTGGTAAACACGCAATTTTTTAAACTGACACGTATGCGTAAGTGAACACAAAATTGAGCCTGTTGAAAAATATAGCGTGTGTGTGCTGGACACATGTGCGGACGCGGAACATTGGGATGTGACGCTAATTATATTATTGAGTAATTGCAAATTTATTCCTATACGTACAAACTTACTTACACCAATTGAACGAGTCATACTTTTTGCGTTTTTTAACCGACTTCAAAAAAGGAAGAGGTTTCTCAATTCGACCGTATAGGTATATGCTTTTTTTTACAACTATCATGATTCTAAAGAAATCTTAAAAAAGAAATGGAAAAACAAATAAGGTTTTATTTACAAATAAAACAAACAAAAGATTGTTAAAAAGTCCCATTACAACTCACGTTTCGCATTATCATATCAGCGTAATATTTTCTTCAAATAATTAAAAGAAATGTTGGACTTATCGTATTATCTTTTCAAAATATTCGATATAAGTAACTGTAATCCTTGATAACAAGCAAGCACACAATTGGTTAATACTAGTAAACCGGATTACGTCAAAGTTAGCTTAAAGCCGTAGACTAGTCTAAAATCCGATTATCTAGTCTAGAATAGAACTTGGGCTTCTTAATATTGTATTTATAGACTCCCCTTCATTTTACTCAAGGAAAGTTGGTTGGAAGGGTTTAAGATGCAGAGCTGAATCTCGCTCATCTGACGGGATCCTGGCTAATAATACATATAACATTTTTTCCGCACAAGGAAGTGTACTCTTTTAAATCATGTTTTTCCAATTCTTCGCTAAGATACTGGAGAAACATGAATAGTTGAAACGTTAAGATGTTTTAGAAGCCCTCACTACCGATGCACCAGTGTTTATCAATTAGTATTTTAAGTAAACTTTTTAAACTAAAAATACCTATTTGTAAAACTTGGAACCTACGAGGAGGGCAAAGAGGGTGGTTTCCAAAATAGCCTCTTTTAAAGGAAAAACTCAATATTTAACGTTCTTGTATAATTGTTCACAGTTAACAGCAGAGCATGAGCACACGTTACGGATATTAGAAATAACAAAAGAAAATCAAAATGCACTCGCCGCAGAGTTGGCTGACACGAAGGTAATTATAATACGCGACTACTGATTGTTTTGCCTACTGTGCACGAATCATTGTTTTTAGCTATAACCAGGAGTTACCATGTTAAATGTTATCAAATAATATAATGGAAGCAATCTCTTATCTCGTGCTTTTTTCTGTAAGCGTGAGACTTTATGTACCAATCTGACCTACTATGCTCAACCCTTTCAAACTATTGCACAATTGTAACACCAGCTTGTGATGCGGGTTCGTTATTTGCCTGTTCTTTATTGATTTGGGGAACGTCTGCATATTGATCTTTAAGCTAGATTTACACTACGACAAGACAATAGATAATAACATCATACACTCGATGAATACTCCCGAGTGTCTATGTGCGATTACGGGTGCTTGAGTGAGTTATTTTGACACCCGGTTTCTATCGAAACGGAGAGATGTGTCATACAATCAATCAGCTTGCGTCATTTTGACAGCTCAGCGCTTAGTTTTAGCGCATACAATATCCTAGTGGTTAATTATGAGACATCTCGCCTCTCCACTTTGGTGAAAACTGGGCCTAATTGGAGACGAAATTCATTTTCACACCGACACTGGATGTATACGCATCGAGTGATACATATCGTAGTGTAAATCTATCTTTAAAGATGATATACAATGTTCTGTAGTTTCACGTAAAACATTGGTACCCAGCTGTATCCGGTTAGGCTGGAAGCCAACCCCCAACACAGTTGGGAAAAGGCTAGGGAGATGATGATGACAATGTTCTGTATTCTAACAAAGCATCCTTGTACCCCAGGAGCGGTACTCCGAGGTGGCGGCTCACCTGGCCGAGGCTCAAGAGCAGCTGCGTGCACTACGCAAGCGCGGCGAGCCGGCGCGCGGCCTCATGCCGAGCGTGGCGGCCGCGGCCGGCCTGCTGCCGCCCAGTCTGCACCGGGAGATGCACTCCTCCATCTACTCCGAGCTCAGCCTCGACTCCGGCATCGGCGATCCGCTTGCACAGTCAGTTTTATTGGATTTATTGATATTTCGGGACAACTCACACACAATCTGATCTCAAACTAAGCCCATATATAGCATACTCAGCGTCAAAAATATGGGATGCACAAACTGATCAAAATATCAAAAGTACTATCAAAATTAAACTTTTGATTCAATGTAAATAGGAATCTTTCAGAATGAGGACAGTACACGACAACTGTCATTTTGACAACTTTGTTACGTTAACATAAAGTTGTTTTTTTTAGTTGTTTCGATATTTTGAACAGTCTTCGTTTCGATATTATTGACGTTTACTGTACTACACAATATGTAGTACACACAGACATAGGAAAACCCAAAGATTTCTCCTGGGTGGCAATCGAACCCATTCAATCACAATCCCACCCAACGCCAACAGTCACAGTCAGTCTTACCGGTACTTAGCCGACGCTCGGTCATAGTATGCCGTAATCCGTAATATCATAAAGCCTGTCAGACAGTGTTTCATTTTTTCTTTTCATCACATTGTTTGCGGACATACAATCGTTAATCATTGTCTCTCGTTACAAAGATTAAATACCCTTTGTCATTTCACTCGTAATACATATTATACAATTTATTATATATTTCAACTCTCACTGTTAGTAGTCGAACCGTTGACTTCCATCAATAACAACACTATTCGTTCCTCAAGCTGTCATCAATGTTTACAAACAGTAACAGCTGACGTAAGAACTCATCGATCACCGAGATAACTTAGATGGCTTATCTTATCGTCTCGTTGCTTGATTACGAGACAGCTAGTCTCTCAGTTCTCAGTTTTCGTCTGACTTACAGTTTGAATATTTCAGATCAAGCATGCACAAAGTGTTTGAGACCGTGCAGTGTGCATCGCGTTGGTCGGGCCAGTCGGGCCCGTCGCTGCCCGGCTCCGACGTGGCCGACGGGCCGTCGGTCAGCGCCTCCTACCTGCGACCGCCGATCAACAAACCTTCCAGCGATTCCTTCCTTGATGACTCATCGGATACTGACTCCGATGATCTCTATCCGTTAGTATTGTGCACTTATTACTGTTAATATACTGGTGGTGGTGTTTAGTGTGTTGGAATTCATTGATAAAGCTTGTGTGAATAAAAAATGTTCTTGATCTTTACGTGACGTAAGTCAATAAAATAACATTCTATACAATAAGCGATGGACAGTCTCATCGTTCGCCATTCATACCATTAGGTTCATAACTAATTGATTGGCTCATTCCACCGCATAAATAGATTGTTCGCATAACCCACATTATAGTAAGATACTGTTTATCTCTCAGGTGTAAATAATGAGAAATATGCGTGTAATTTAGCATACTCGTATTCGTCAAGGCTACTGGTTCTCTGAGCACACAGAGAAAGCACCTTTGATGACCATGCTTGCTTAAGATAGATTGATAATGTATATTCACTGAAGTCTTCAGCTGCACGGAAAACAATGTAAGGAATTACATTGTTTTCCGTGCAGCTGGTGTGTAGTTCTTAGCCAGACTGTTTAGAGACATGTGTTTTGGTCAATGCTAAAGTTATGCTCTTCCCCTTAGCGGCGGCACGGGCGTGGGCGTGCCGGGCGCGCCGGGCGCGGCGGAGCTGGCGGCGGCGCTGCGGCGCCTCACGCCGCAGGAGATCAACTCACGCCGCGCCTCGCTCACCGCCTCGCACGTACTGCGGCACCGACGGTACACAGGTATAACCACAAATTCAATTTACATACATTCGTTGTAAATGAAAGTCCCTCATTGGACCAAATCGGAGGGCAAAGATGTCTCGTGCAGCCAATCGGTTTGCATTAATCCACGGTTAAGCTTTAGTGGAATACAATATTCTATCCTCTGCTCTGGCCAAATGTCAATGTGACAGCTATCATTAATGTCAGGTGTCGTATTACTGCCACGCGAAATTGATCCTTACGATCACTGTCTTTTTTTGTTAATTTTGTGATATATTTGTGGATCACTCACCCGATAAAGGGCTATTGCCATTGGTTATTTACGAGACATCTCCGTGCATCTCCACTTTGGTGGAGTCCGGGTCTTAATTTCGTTAATATATTTGCCTCATTTCTTATCCAAATAAAATGCATCTCCCTACATAAACAGATAGATGACCGTTTGATTATTTATTATACAAGTGTGACTCGCCTACATATAATTTCGTAACTATGTGGCCCTCACCTGCCAAAAGGTTGTCGACCGTTGCTTTAGTCTAATAGTTTAAAATAGATTAATTGGCTGTACACTCTCAAGCCGTCTCGAATTAAGTGACGGATATTTTTTTTTGTATCTTAAAAAACTGAAATTGAAAGTTCGTTATATTGTTAATTTCAATCTAGGATATACTCAATTAAAAATTAGGTTACTAAAGGTCGATTTCACCAACAAAACCACCAACCACAGCTTACCTACCACAGAGTTTATTCGCATTGGCTCCTGAGTATGCAACTTTGTTGTTATACCATTGACAAATCTCGAGTAAATCACTACGATGGCGATAAGCCTTTATTTGTGTAGAAATAAGATTGTCAACCTAGGAGACAGTAGTGATGGTTGATCCACTCAACTATCCACAGTCTTGTGTGTAGCGTCAACAGCTAAAATGTTTTACTTTTAAAAATAAAACATTTATACCAACCAACCATCTGACTAGGTAGGTAACCAGTTTAGTGGTTCTGGCATAACTAGTATCAATGATTGATAACTCGGATAGTGAAGACTTTTTTTTCGATTGCTGTATAACATTTTGTTGCAAGAAGCAACAAAATGTTACAATGATACAAACAATTTGCAATATCATACTTTAAAGATGAAACTTTTTTAAATACTTTAATTTAACTTTATATTTAAGAAAACATAAATTAACCTAGATGGTCATTCCACAACAGTAGTTCCGAAAAGATAAAGATGTTGCTTGAATTGAACGGAAAGGAAAAGATGAATATAACATGTAACGTTATAATATAAACTTGATACGTCACAACAAATAGGTTCTAGTCTTTACTAAATTGTTTGAGCGGTATTACGAAAATATTTGCTTACAAAGTTATTAATGACTTATCAATTTATTTTAGTTCGATAAAAGTAATACTCCTTATCGTTTGTTTGATTGTTTAGCGTGTTTTCATTGTGTTTGAAGTATTTGTTTTATAATGTTTTTGTAGAGCGAGACGCGAGCGAGGAGAGTGCGGTGTGGGGGGCGGGCGCGGGGGGCATGGCTCGGTTTCGACCGCCACACAAGCTGCAGATCGTCAAACCTATGGAGGGCTCCCTCACCCTGCACACGTGGGCACAGCTCGCCAAGCCTTCTATGTCAGGTACACGCCTACTTACTTTGGATTTTATGATTGTGTTTACTTCCTATCACTAATGTGTACATTAGTTGTTACAAAACAGTTTCAACGTCAAACCCAGTTAGGGCACGTCAATATAATAATAATTAATAATATATTTAATATTTATAAATATAATAATTATTTAATATAAGTAACTAATAATAAACAAGTTACAGATTTTTTTTTAATGCAAGGTATTCTGCGACCGAGTAAAACGATTTTTTAAATTTGTATTTAGTGATGTCAGGGACAAAGCTTTGTTTAATGTCATTTTTTTGTCTCAGGTTTGCTAGAAGATCAAGAAGGCGTGGGCGTCCGCGGCTCGCGCTCCACTGCGCACGGCCTGCGTCTGTACCGCCTGTCCGACGTGGAGGAGGACGACGACATGCCGCGCCTACCGCACTCTAGTCACGTTTACACATTTGTCAATAGGTATGCTCATTTTTGGAGTAATAAGGAATCAAATCAAACGCTTCTAAAATTTTGCTGTTTTAGCTTCTAGCTTATAAGTTGCTTACTGGTTTATAAGGTAAATTTTAGGCAAATATTTATGAAAACTTACTGTTATGTTCAGCACGGTGCTTCATCCAAACGACGGCAGTATGATGGGCAGCAGCGCGAGCAGCGTGTGCAGCAGCGGCATGTCGAGCCTGGCGTCGTCCGTGCTGGGCAGCGCCTGGTCGTCGCGCCGCACGTCGCTGCGCTCGTCGCGCCGCTCGTCGGCCGGCGCCTCGCCCGTGCGCTCGCGCCGCGACTCCGTGTGCGTGCCGCACGCCGCGCACTTCACGCCCACCGCCACGCCCGCCAACAGCCCGCTGCTGGGCTCGCCCGACTCCACGCCGCCCGCCTCGCCGCGCCCCGGCGACGCGCCGCCCTCGCTGCACGCTCTCATCGCATCCGGCACGTCTATCTTGCGCCGCCGCCACCTCGCCTCGCCCGGCGGCGACGGCTCGCCTGCGCCTATCGCGCTGCAGACGCCCGGCTCGCTGTACACCGGCCTCATGCACCGCAGCCCCATGGAGCAGCTCACGTGCCTCAAGCGCACGCTGCGCTCGCCCGCCGCGCTGCCGGGCGACAGGCGGCTGGGCGAGCCCGCGGAGCCGCCGCTGGGCGTGCCGGCGCACCCCGGCTCGGGCGCGCTGGACGGCGCGGGCGGCGCGAGCGCGCCGGGCTCGCTGCGCCGGGCGCCGCGCGCGCGGGCGCCGCGCCCCCGCTCTGACCTGGGCACGGTGGGGTCGAGTGTGCCGGCGCCCTCGCCGACGGTGCCGGCACACTCATCCAGTTCGTCGGCGTTGGGCACTCTGAGCCTGTTCTTTGGTCGGAAAGGTGGTCTTCTGTAGATGAGTCTCCGTGAATGCACGAGCGTCTATCGCGTTCGTTAGGTCATCACCGTCCCTAGGTTTTGTTTTTATCCCTTGGGAACTTAAATTATTTAGGATTTTTTTACGTTTTGACGTGTGTATTTTGGAATTTTTTGGTGAGTCGAAGTTAGCTTGAGTGCATTTAAATCAAAATGTAGGTGCGTCCCTCTCTCGGTTTGCGTTTGCCTGCATTAATTGAAAACACATTGAATACATTTTGCAACTTATCCAATTAATGCAGGCACAACACATCCAACTCATTTTATTATGAACGATTTTTGCACATTTCTGTACAGTCGGGAGCGGACGTATTTAGCTCGCATTTGATATTGAAGAATAGGAAAAATAAGATTTGATTGAACATCAGAGTAATTGACTCGTCCCACGAATTATTAAAAATATTACTTTACTTTTTATACTTAATTGTTGCTATTAATTTGGTAGATTTTGTAGTTATATGAACCAAACAATCCTGAAACAGAAGTCTGTAGTATTATATAATTATTTAAGGGTTGTAATATTTCTTAGGATAGGTAAATAGTGAGACTTAACACTAGGTTTTGTAGGTGCTTAATGAGTAATAATTTACATATTCCCAAATCTCATCTCATTGCGTAGTATTTTCATGCTTATGATTATCTATTTCTATAGTTAGAAATTTTGTATGTGGTATTGTAAATAATTGAATTTTCCATTAACTTAGAAGAGTACAAAGTATTTATGTTAATAAATCCGATTTAGTGTAATTCATAATGAATAACAATATATCATCTTTTTCTTCAAATTGCGGAACAATCGGAGTTCTTTACTGTTGTATTGGAATGTATTGGCGTTATTACCGTTTATATTGATTGGTTTAGTCAGCAATTCTTTGTTAAAATTGTTATTAACATAGGGTCTGAGTAAAATAATGGTGCATGCCATAGGATAGGTAGAACTGAATTCATTTTTAATTGATTGATTAATTCAATGAATACATATAAGTATTCGCATAATAGTTAATTACTTTTTCGTAATAGCATTCAGTTGGTACTTTTATTTCACAGTTATTTTAGGTTATTGAAATTGGTGCTAGATAATTAATTTTCAACCAGTGAATTTTTGTTATTTGCGAATTTATTAAACTGGTCGTAAGTTAACATCCTGTTTGTTGTGAAATTGTATCATTCATGTTCTGGGCCAGGTTTTCAATTTTGTGTTCATCAATGTTACAAGCATCATTTATTGTAAAGACGCAGTAAAATGTGAAAGGGCTGTGAGGTGATGAATGTGCGATGGTGTAAAGTGGAGCGTGTGGTCAATATCTGAGATTACAATAAACTACAGCGAGGTAGGCACAAACTGTGTAGTCTAAGGAGAACTTGTTGATATTTTGACGATGATGAAAATAGGAAAATGATTGAATTGTAAAGAGATATAATATAATTTATTGAATGAACATAAAAGTCTCTTATTTTAAACTGAACCCTTTTCCTATCCTGAGAGATATATTTGAAAAAGTAAGTACACAAAGTGTTCTCATTTGTACATTTTGTTAAGATCTCACACAGACCTAAAACAAACTACGCGTTTTAAGGTTAAAAGTTTATTGCTGGTAAGTTAGACTAAGTTAGATTTTCATCGAGTTGATAATTTCTTTAAAAATGTTTGACCATTGGTGAAACATTTCACACAACAGATGGTTTCATGAAATTATTAATTTATTTGGGAGAGCCGACTACATCGTACCAGAAAACATCTAATTATATCTATATACTGCCACCTATTGACAAAAGAAAGTAATTGTAGGGGTGTAGGAGTTTATATTGTATAATCTATGTGTAGGAGGGAAGGCAGTAACACGTAAAAGTTTTGCTTCACACCGGTAGATGGCGTAAATCTTCAGACAGGAATGCTTGACAAATTATTCAAAAAATCGTTTTTTTTTAATAAATTACGCTTATATTTATCGTTATTATTCATTTTGAAAATGCTAGTCACTCGTGACAATAATTTTCAAAATAAATAAACAAAAAGATGTAACATAAAATAGCTCTCGATCCAAACATGCACCCTGCTAGGGAACAGCAACATAAAGATAAGATAATATTATTCTTACATGCATTATACAGTTATTACACATACATAAATAAAAAGATTGTCATAATTAAATTGAATGGGATGCTTTTACGGTAGCGCGCGAATTTTTTTGAACGTTTTTTGCAATTTGCCGCTCAGTGTCTGGGTGTGTGTTGATATAGAATGATTTGCGACTGTAATAGGCCATCAGTTACAGAATTATAATCATTTGAATCATCAAAACAACCCTCAGATTGCATACAACTCGATTGAATGACTTTTCCATGAAATAGGCAATCAATTGAGTTATATGCACTTTCAGACACTATTTCTGTAAAACCTCTCTAAATTTGAGCTCTATATTTGTTGTGTGTTGTTCATTTTCAATTTGCTGTAAAGTTAAATTTTGTTAGTTTCAAATCAATCAAAAGTTAGCAAATTGAGTTGTGAACGAAGTGACGTCATAAGGTGACATGGCATAATTGCCATACAAAATCTATAGGAAAATCGCGTTTTGGCAGCTCTTAAAAAGTACGTAATAACTTTAGGGACTACGCACATTTATTCCGCTCCATTCAGCTTATGCCCATAGAAAGCAACGATTTTGTACGAAAGCTGAACGGACGCGGAAAGCTGAACGGACGTGTACGCGTCTTCATACAAAGTCGTTGTTTTCTACAGACATAAGCTGAATAGAGCTGAATAAGTGTGCGTAGTCCCTTTATCCCTTAGTCTAGATTTGAAAATGCTTAATGTTTTAGTAGACCTTATAGTATCAGGCAGTTCGTTTATTAACATTATTGTAGAATCTTGCGTAGAACTTTCATAGTAGGTTTAAAAAACGGTGCCAACAGCCTATGACTCTCCCACTGCAAGTTAAAGCCCTCTTCTTAAACATAGAAGGCACGAGCATTCATCACCATGCTTGCTCAGTGCGGATTGATTTCGGACTTATATTCAGCACAAGTCCAGGTTTCCTCACAATGTTTTCCTTCACCGATATTTGTGATATCTAAGATAAACTTTAGAAAGTACCTTCGAAAGTACCTATACAGGATGTCCAACGGCTATGCCACATGGAGGGCAAGTACCTTAAATATTGTAGAACAGTTTACTGAAAGAAGACATTATTTGAATTTTAAAATCATTTTAAACTGTATTCATAGATATTTAAATAAATACATAATTTTTGAACCGGGAATCGAACCTGTTACTCGAGAAAATTAATCACATCACATATAGTCTGGGACCCGAGAAAAGACATAGGATAGCTTTCATTCCTGAAATCCCCAGAGAACGGGAACTATTTCACGCGAACGAAGTCGCGGGCAAAAGCTAGTGCAGTATAAATTGTTTTTAAAATTCAAATATTTTTTTCTTTTAGTAAAATGTTAAGGTACTTTCCCTCCATGTGGCATAGCCGTGGGACACCTTGTATATGAATTGAAAACGTCACATTGGTAACTGCCGGGATTCGAGCCCACAACCTTTTAGATGAGAGTGGGCGTCTTAACCACTATGCCATCACGATATCGAACCAAAATCGGGGCGGCGCGATGATGAGATTTAAGCAATGATATCTCAGGGCTTCAGGAGAACGACATGATGAGACATCTCTGGTTCGTCCCACATATTGTTAGTATAACCGTAACTAAATTGATCAGGTGTTTTCGGCGTCACCTTACCTAGTAACTTATTATTCTGACCTGACACAATACATAACAAGGCCGTACAATAATAGGCAGTAAATACCTGCTACCCACCTACATTATCTAATACACGAGGAAGACAAAACTTATTATCATATTTGATCAGATAAAAGATACTTCATGTATTATTGTTAACGATAACTGAAACAAAATATGTACTTAAGTAGATGATACATGTATTATTATCTACTCAATTAGGTAGAGGTCAAAAACAACATCCACTTTCATGAAAGTGTTGACTACGCGCGTTCGTCTGAATAGTTTGTTAAATATAAAGAAACAACGTTAAAGGGCGGGAATAAGTAAAGAAAAAGGGAGTATTTAGACACTTGAAATTGGATATTAGGTGTATCAGCGCTATTCCTATTTGTTTATTTGAAACCGTTTCTTTGTACAAGCGGCTATTTCGGTTCGCGTGTCTATTTGATGAGATAGAAATGCGAGTGTTCGGTATTCAGGCAGCTTGAAGTTGCTTACTTAACTAAATAATCACGTTCCCTCTATTATTGTTATTAGGTTCTGAGGGTAAAATCATCTCTTTTTATTGGTATAACAATATTAATAACACCTAAATTTATACGTACATATATGTAAGTACTTAAAATATATAGACAAAGGTCCGGGGAAACGGGATATGGACTTTCTGTAATTTTGCCGAAGTACAGAATGGTGTAGACAATAATAAGACCAACTCAATAGATACGAAATATAACTTTATTTTAAGCATTGATTATAACGTTTGATGTAGACAAAACTTACCTACTTATTATATTGACTTCAAAGTTGCCATGGCAACGCTTGATGTCAACGAAACCCAAGCTCTTTGTTGTAATTTCGTTGAATATTGGCTTTTAAATATTTCAATGGTAATTAGTGTGTTACTAAGTGAAGATTGTCAGCAAATATCACGTAAAATGTCTGAGCAAATGAAGTATATTGTAAAAGAACTTAATGCTTGTTTAGGGAGTAATTATGACCTGATAAAATTCGACGCATTGAACGAGAAACAACTATTGCAGCTGCTTGTGGATCTTCTTGTTAATTTCAACGCCGGAGAAAAGGTATTTTAATAATAAAACATACCTTTATAACACTGATTTTCTTGGGTAGTCAACATATAAGACTCAGATTATTAAACAGAAGAGCCTAGAGAACCTTCCAAACTGTTCTGTCCTACTGTTCTGCCTCACTGTTCTGCCCTCGTGTGAAATAGGCTTAAGAGAAGTATGTGCCCCTGGTGACGAAAAAGGTAGAGATTGACATACCTAGCTATTGTAAATATATATGTTTTATTCAACCTATACTGTCTCACTGCTGGGCGAAGGTCTCTATCATAACCGTCCACTGCTGTCTCTGCAATGCGTTCTACTGCCAGTCTTCCTAAAGGATTGTAAGTCGTCCCGGTTGCGTTTCCTAGACTTCCCAAATCCCTCAGTGACGACGCCCGTCTTCCAGCAAATTGATATTAATTTGCAGAAATTAGAAATGAGGATTAATTTCATTTTCAAATAATGCTTTCAATAAATATAGATACTAAACAAAACAAAAAGTTTCAATAAATATATACATGTATAGGTATAATCAAGGTATAATAAAATCGTAACGAATTTGAAGCCTTACATTGAATATTATAAATGAGAATACTTTATACATAATGTTTTACAACCTATGCCGAAGCCAAAAATATAGTAGGACTTTTGTTTGTAAGTTTTTCCGGGATCAACTCAATAAGTCATCATGGTCATCATAGATTACATTCAAATTTTGCATAAATATTGCCATGAGGTCGGGTGAACGTCGCGGCGGATCACGTCTGGGCAGCAGTTAGTATTTAATAAGCTGGTGCCAAACTATTTTAAATTAAAATTTAATAAATAACTTCTCCTATTAAATAGTCTTTGAAACACAAGAAGTTAAGGATCTTAGTTGAATAATGTTGGCAATTTGTTTGATGGTAATAGAGATAACAATATTTGATAGCTTCAGGGCGCGGTTCCATTGAGAGCTACTACTTAGTAGGAAGGAGCTTTAGTAAGGCGATTACCCTGGCCCCATCTCGCGACGGGGAGCGGGACGACAGATGACAAGTTCAAGACGGGTCCACCCTTTATAGCAGAACTTTTTACGTCATAATTTTATTTTGCATAGCAACGGATAGCATAAACCTCTTTTCGCAGAAAATCGTTTGGCATACACTCATTTACCATACACCGAAACCCATAATTTTGTAAGTCAGAATCATTTTGACGTGACAACGTCTTAAATTAGGTTGCGGCTGGGAGTCACTTATGAAAAAGTGTAACGCTCGGTAACGTTACGATGAGTCACCGAACGAGAGAGAGGCCCGCCGAATGCCTTGCGTCTCTCTCCCACTCAACTATGATCGGTAAAAGACGTTGTCACGTAAAATCTTCGCCCGTAAAACCGACTTTACAGGCAACCATTTTTTAGGCATAAATTTTATATCCATAATAATCAATAAGTATGTAGCAGCGATGCGTACCTCACAAGTATAACCATCACATCGTAGAAAGTTCAAAACCAGAATCATCTTTTGCCATATATTTTATATCCATAATAATCAAAAGAAGAACCATCATATCGCAGAAAATTCACAGCAAGAATTATCTTTTGGCATGCATTTCATATCTTATTTTGGCATGCAGCAAGCATGCAGCAAGCATGCAAGCATGCAAGCATGCAAGCATGCAACAAGCATGCATCATGCAGTAGGCATGCAGCATGCAAGCATGCAACATGCAGCAGGCATGCAACATGCAGCAAGCATGCAACATGCAGCAGTCATGGCTTCTGTCACGGCTCCGGCGCTGCGGGGCTCTTGCGGCCCCACGCGAGCTAATCGTCGCAGATGGTTTTACGTCCACCACCGCAGCTTCGGCTTGCTGGCCGGCTTCGCCGGCCAGCCTTAGCCGCGGCGGTGTGCGTTAAAACCACCTGCTCCTCAGCTCGCGGGCCGCCTCGCCCGTCCGCGCCTTCGCGGGTTTAAATTACACTCTAGGGGTAGGGCAGACAAGACTACGTGAAGTCGGTTTTGCAGCGATTCATTTCTGTCACTCACTTTTGTAGCACACCATAGTGATTTTTTAAAACAATATTTTTTTTCAATATGACTAATAAATTATTTCTATTGAAATTCTGTGATCTTCGTAGTATGCTAAGTCAAATTATGCCAAATAATCGGCGCTCTAAATAAACGTTATGCTAAACGAAATTATGCAAAATTGTAACTCTGACAAAAGTAATTATTCCCAATACAATTCTGCCATCTTAAAAGTATCCCATTTAAAATTCGGACATAAAAACATTAGGCCAAAAAACAATTATGTTAAATATTTTTTATACCTTAACAATGTTCGTTTAAAAAAGTTTCTGCCAAGTGAGTTATGCCAAATAGGTTTCGGAGAAACAAGTTTCTGCCAGATAGAGGGCACCCGTTCAAGACAGCTCAAGAGTATCGACGACGAAATGTTTTCTGCCCGGTAAAGCAGATCTGCGTCCCCGCAACGCAACAGAACTGTCGTTCTGCGCTAAGTCGCGTGGCTCTGGGCCAATAGTGTGTTGACCGCCTTAAAGATCTAAACTTTAATTTTAATTTTGATCTACAAGGTTAGGCAGGAATGGCAATATAACAATAGCTTTATTGTTTTTAAGATTCAGAAAAAACCGATCAGCTATTATACCTGTACTGTGTGCGTATTAACTCAGATTGAGATCTGCCCTGAAATTATACAATTAAAAGCTGTTAATGGGATTTAAGAGCTGATTTAAAAGCAGTTAATGATATTGTTAATAGTTCTAGGTGTGTTTGAATCGTTATAGATAACAAGATCTCTAGTTAATAGCCTGCCAATATAACCGCGATGGCCTATTATCCTAATAGTGGTAGCTTATTAATCGCCGCGCTATTGGCTAATAGTTTGTTAGTCTACATCTAATCGAACATGTAGTTAATAGCTCACTATCTAACAGTTAATCGCTGTTAACGAGAGTTCGATAGGTAAGTACTTATGTAAACAACTTTGCCAAAAATATGATAACAGTATACCGCATGAAAATTTGAGCCGTGCCACCTGTAACATAGAGAACTTAGCGGCCCCGGGGACGAGGCTTCGGCTATTTATCAGCCGGGGTCAGTCTACAGAGCCAGCTATAAGAGAGCTATGCAGATAGCTTGCTCCATATAAAAGAGTAATATCAAATAATTTAACGAAATTATGTATATGTAATTAGTGCACATAATCTACGGATATCGTATAATTACTTAATATTACAATGATATACCTCCTTATCTCTTAAGAGGTTTGGGATTACTTATAGGCAAAAAAACTCACCATGTTTCATATGACTACACAATTTTAATGGTGAGCACTTAGTTTCCGTACAACCTTCGTGCTATCTATCTATTATTCAATAAGTACGATACAAACAATCTTCATGTTCACAGTTAGACGTAAACGAGGACGACTCTGAGACGGTATCGCTACGTTTGCTAGAGATGTTGGGAAGCGTGAAGTACCGGCCCCCGGGGGGCGTGGAGCCCACGCGGTTCAGGGCACAGCTGCTGGCAGGCGACGCCAGGACAATACACCATGTGCTGCACTGGCTTCTCACTAACAAGGACCAGGTCAAGAACACGGCGTATCTGGCTAAGTAGGTTTGAAATTAACATAATTATTGCTATTTTATGAAAACTATCACTACATAGTATAAAACAAAGTCGCTATCCTCTGTCTGGCCCTTTGTATGCTTAGATCTTTAAAATTACGCAACGGATTTTGATGTGGTTTGTTTAATAGATAGAGTGACTCTTAAGGAAGGTTTATATGTATAATACTAACATGCTTATTATAGTAGAGAAAAGCTGGGATTTTTAAAGATTTGTAGCACCCGGGCGAAGCTGGGGCGGGTCGCTAGTAAAGCATAGTTTGTATAATTGTTGAAAGTGCTGAATTCGAAACTGTGGAGGACAGCTTGAAATTAAGCTGTCTCCCACATTTAACAAATTTAATTACGGTAAATACTATTGAAAACAATTTAAACTTCCTTGTGGTTGCTCTATTAAATAGTTACGGTAACGTTATAATAATATTATGCTGAAAATTTTGTGATTAGAAACACCTTCGAGTCGCTCGACGATATTTTGACATTTGACTGAAATGTGGTCATAATATTGTCGAGCGGAGTGGTTATTATAATAATATGTCAGTTAACAATCACAAAAGGGTTTTCATATCTTAATACTTATTCGATTCGGCCGCTAAATAATAAAAAACGACTGATGCCCATTATTTATAAAACAAAAAAAATACAAATGGGATTTCAATTTTTTTTAGATGGAGTAGTACTAACATCACTATAGACTCCTTACAGGAAAACCTCTAATACTACAGCCAAATTCGGTAAAAATTCTAATACTATTTTGAATAGGACTCATTTTTATTTAACAAAAAAAAAAAAAAAAAAGGTTGCTGGCCTCTCTTATCAAAAAAATAGAAACGCCATTTGTATTTGTTTTTATATTTATTTTTCTCAACAAATAATGGCCACACCTGTTTTTTAAGTATAACGGCCGGTTTAGAACGTAATTTTGAATATGTGCAAACTCTTTAGTGATTTTTATTAAATTGGTGATTCCTATATGAATGGTTGTATGGATGGATGATTTACTCTTTCACGCAAAAAATAGCTATAAACCACGGGAGCGGAGCAGTAACCGAACATCTGACATAACGCGGATGAAATCGCGGGAGACAGCTGGTTTATTACCCTGATTCTCTAGTTTTTTTTTTGTGACTGGGAAATCATCAAATGACTGCTCCCGTCCTGGGTGCGGCGGGAGGGCGTGTCAGACTTTTACTGACTAAAACCCACTCATGTTCCTTCGACTGCCCTTTATGTTCCAGGGTCACGGTAACTATTATAAGATTCTCTAGTTCACAAACTTAACTAAATTTAGGTTAAATGCATCTTTCTCTTTCCATTTCTTAAAGAAAAGGACAGAACATACTTTTTAGTTTTAATTTTAAGCTTTGGTTGTCTACCATGCTATCAATTGCACATTTCTTACCGTTTATTAACCGTAAGCTGCTCGCATATAATATACGGAAAACGAATTAGGTACAGTTATGGATTAACTAGAAATTGCTACTACCGAGTTAGGCATTACGTGACCAGAACATAGAATATATTGACCTTCCATACTAGGTAGAAAAAGTTGCTCTTTTTTTTGCGCTTTAATTGAGTTATAGGTATAGCATACATTACTCATATACAGCTTAGGTACTGCAAAGTTATAGTAATAAGATATCATTTATCATAAAATAAATTTTCTCAAAACAGTCATCGGATGAATGGTTCCCGACAAGGAATAAACACGTAATTTCCTTCAGGTGTCGTAAAAGCCGATAACGGATTACTTCTAGATCACTGGCAGCAACAATAAAGACGACTGGGTGAATGACTCAGCTCCAACGCGGCGGAACCAGGCATAGGTACCTCTATTATGGTATTGTATTATTGAACAGTGAAAACTATTTCCAGATATTTGAAGTTGCCTGACATTCCGCCAGATGTGGCACGGAACAATACCGTCCAGGATCTCCTTGATCTGTACCAAAACCTAATAGATGAGTTTAAGGAAGTTCACAAACGAACCAGGTTGTTGCAGAAGGAAAATGCTTCAGAAATAATTAACGACATCAAAGAGATGGCACTCGAGAGAGACATCGGTAAGTTTTCATAGATAAAGAGAAGGTACGTCAAACAAACAACACTCCTGAAGTCAACAATTAGCATTTTGCAAGTAAAATCTTCCCAACTCCAATAATTAATAGTAAAGTTTTGACACCTGAACTTGCTTAATCTTAAACGTTTATGTGACTTACGGTATAAATGTGACCAACTTTAAAGTGTCTTTTGTAACTGACATTACAGTGATAAAAAGGTTAGAAAACGTGCAAGTTAATTTAGTGGACATAAATGACAAAGAGGAGCTTTTAAATATTAGTAGAGCGCTGAGAGTTCAACAAGAAAAAGCTAAAGAACTAGAAAATCAGGTAAGTAAACTAGAAACTAAGTTTTTAACTAGAGCAACTTATCTTCGTTCCGTTTTGTACTTGGGTTTATTTTTTTAAAAATCTTTCAGTACGATACTCAGCAGTCTCAATTAAAACTCGCGTCTGATCAACTGAAAAGATATCTGAACGTCATTCATGGGCAAAGTGCTACTCCGAAAACTGTTAATGACGTCATGAAACGTTTGCAAGAAGAAGTGCAGGTTATTTTCTTTGATTTATTGATCTTTTTAGATGTTTGTTATAATCTGATTTATGTTAACTATTGTTTAAAATTTTAGTTGAATAGTTATTTGGTAAAAGAAAAATTGCCACAAGAGACTGGACATCTTCAGAAAGAGTTGAACATAATGCAGACTATCGCCGCAGAACAACATCCTACCCGTTCCGACTTAGTAACAGTACAAGACAAGGTAAAATTACCAATTACGTATACTATTATTAGTTATTGTCAATGTGATAAAGCAGTTAAGTAATATTAGGAAAGCTCAAAAACATTAAAGGATGTCGCCTCAAGCTTCAAAGGCGCGCGGAGACCAAAGAAATGCTTCGTATAAAAGGCGATGTTGCCATTAATAGATCTTATTTTATAGTATTCTGCCTTGATGAAAAGTTAAACTATTAATACTTAGCAGGTTTAAACAAATTGGACGAGCATTATTATTGCGAGTATGCTAACTTAAATAAATCATTGCTGTATTCACCGGAAATTCACTAACGATTAACAAATGAGCTTTAATCATGGGTTAATATATATATTATACCAAGCTTCACATAACAGATAGCTGCAGTGAACGGTGAAATGGAGCATCTAGTCCAGCGTAAGTTGGCGACAGCGGGCCCTCAAGAGGACAAGTTGGCCCCTTTCAGGCAACAGGCCGCAGTCATCCGTCGCAACAAGGAAGCCAGTGCAACTCGCGTGCATGAGCTTGCTGCCACGCTTAAGGACTACGAGGCCACTTTGGCTGATCTTCAGTCGCAGGTATAAGGGATTTTGTTTTATGAGTTAACTTCCATACATAATTATGTAAGTCACGATCTATTTGTATAGCGCTTTCACGAGAGTAGAATGCTTAACATAGCAAAAAGCTGTAGCGAAAAAAAAAACTAAAAGTAATGCTTTCTATTTACAATTTCTGCGGATGGCGAGCGATGGGTAGCTCGCTACCCGGCTAGGACCAGGCCCGCGTCGACGGCGCGTTAGTGTTCCACGCGCGCCTCAAAGAGAAGTCAGCACGAGAAGGGGCCCAACAGGGCCAACGCCTGCCGGGGTTGCAGAATGTTTATAATAGTTACCGTGACCCTGGAACATAAAAGGGCAATCGAAGGAACATGAGTGGGTTTTAATCAGTAAAAGTCTGACACGCCCTTCCACCGCACCCATGATGGGAGCAGTAATTTGATGATTTCCCACTCCCCAAAAAAAAAACTATTTACAATATGTATCTATAAATTGTGTCAATGTGCTAAGGGCAAATAATCCAATATATAAAGGGTATACCTACACTTAGTGCAAAAAAATCCGAAATGTCATTTCTCTTTTATTTTAGGTACATATATTTCTCAATATATTTTCGCTTTATCGTTATCCGCGACCGTTGTGCAAAAATTGGATAGGGGTAGTATTTCGCAGTTTTGATGGGCGGTGAACGTTGATCAGGAGTTAATCGAAATTGGAGGCCATTGTCGGAATGTTTCGAGTTCGGCACGGCAATCAGATAACACTTTCCTCCATTTCAAATAATCGGTCATTATGTCAAGAGCCGGGAATTTCCATTGAGATAATGGCTATTTTCTTTGAGATAGAATTGGAAGAATGATGTTTCATTTATCATTTATCAGGTGCAGTATTTGGTGATATAATACTTCAAGTCTCATCTTCTTTTCCGTTTTAATTTGTTTATAAAAAAAAAACCTTACCAACAATAACAGCAATTTATTTAAAAATTCAGGTCAAGCAACTCTTGGGAGATACAGTTCTCAGAGGAGAAGAATTAAAGAAATACGTTAATTCTTTACGCACAAAGAGCACTGTGTACAAAAGGCAAAGAGCCAATCTCTCTACGTTCAAGGTAAATACGTACTTTATTAACCGACTTCTAAAAAAAGGAGGAGGTTCTCAATTCGAATGTTTGTATGTTTTTTTTTTTTCGTCGTTTACCAACCGATTTGAACAATTCTTTTTTTGTTTGAAAGGGTAGACTTCCCAAATGGTCCCATTGTCATCAGGTCCAGGATCTGATGATGGTATCATCCCGAAATCGAGAGAACTCCTCAATTTTTTTATAGAATAACGTACATTTTTTTTTAAAGTTACTCTAAAACGTAGTTGGGACTCTAACTAAAAAGTAAAAAATAAAAAACTTTTTCCAAAAAAAAGATAACCGACTTCAAAAACGAAAAGCTCAAAAATAACTATTTCGGAAGTCGGTGGCAAGGCAACACAATTCGACCGGCAGAAGAGAAGCCACCGACTTCCAAAATAGTTATTTTTGAGCTTTTCGTTTTTGAAGTCGGTTATCTTTTTTTTGGAAAAAGTTTTTTTTGATACAATTGCCTGTGTATTTTTTTGTTGCTGTTTATGTGGTTATTTTCTTCGGTTTTGGTTACAGGTCGAAGCGGGTATCTTGGCTAGGACATTGCATATCATTAGTGCTGCTGACCCAACTGTCGAAATGGCGCTAGTAAATCACAAGAAACTTAAAATTGAAGACGAAGAGACAATGGAAAAGAATCTTGATAAATCTGCAGACCTGACTAAAAAGTCCTTACATGATTTATCTCAGGTGACTGTCAGATATCTAACCTATTTTTTTGTAGGTATGTAGTAGTAGGTTTTTTTAAATAACCTACTGGTACATCGTTTTCGTGAATATCATATTCACAAATGGGCAGCAGTCTTATATTAGGTTTACATCAGTAACTTGAACATAGTAAGTTAGGGATGAGTTAGGCACAACTAAGAACTAGAGGATTCAGTAAACGCTAACTATCCAATGTTCTCAAAAAACCATTATTATTTTATAGCTCGTCGCTCAAACAGCTCAAAAGTTGTCGCAAGTTCGGCAGGAAATCCAGCCACTCGCTGACAATATAAAACCTGTGAAGGAGGAGTTCCAAACAGTCCAACAACAGTACGAGCAGAAGAAAAGAGTTTACGAAGCCACATCCATCAACATAACCTCACAAATGGAGCCTCTCAAGAATCAAGTAAAGGAGTTGACTGACCGGCTGAATAGCAAGGAGGATGAATGGAAAAACTTACGACAAAGAATCACAAAGGCGGAAAGTTTGCAAGAAGTCGTAATGTTTGAAATGAAAAATTCAATGCAGTCCCCGAGGAAACCCTCCAAAATGGAGGCTTTGAAGAAAAAAGTTGCTGACATGGAACAAATTGTAAAGCGTTTGGAAGAGGTAGGCTTACGCCGACAATGTTTTTATGGCACGTATGTAAATAGTGGATTTTCTTTTAATGAGAGGATTTACGTTGCACGTGACCAGTTTATCGTTGATTATTACAGCACTAGTACGGTAATGTAAAGTAAATATTACACTGCATGAAACTAAAAGCGGTGTATTAAGAGTCATGTCACGAACTAGCGCGTTGGAAAAGTCATTACTTATTACGATGAATCAGATTCATTTACTAATGATATTCTTTTGCAACATAATATCAGTTTTTTTTTTGGGCCAAATTTTGATTGACCTTAAAATAATTTCAGGAGCAACAAGCAATCAGTGCTCGTCAGGGAGCAGTGGAGGACCAGACGAAGTTGTGGGAGAACACGCTTCAACTGCTGCGCTGTAAGATGCGCGTGCGCAGCGAGCCGGCCGCTCGGCAGGGGCGCATGCACATCACGCAACACTCACAGATGCTCACACTTACATAAAACTTGAGATAACCATTATGTTTTAAAAGCATTGCATCTTTGAAGATATGTTTGCACATTTTTTCGTGAAATGCATTTACTGATTTACGATTATCGCGAGTTGTAATTTTTTCATACCGAACAATTCTTAGTAAAAAGTGATGTTTTTCTGAGCTAAATCTTGGGACTAGACATTGTACACATAGGTTTTATTTAACATGGCATAATTGGTTAAATACGCATGAAAAATAACAATGTCATGAACTTAATAGTAAATTGAACGAACTACTTTAACATCACTTAAAACAAACTTTAAACAAAGTTTTAAGATGGCAATAATTTTATTATTATCTCAAAGCAGATTTAAAAGTAATTTTTTTATCGTCCATCAAAATTAAGAATAAAATGATTGAGATAAGATATTGATGTAGATAGGTAAAAACACATCTATTAGCTTTTCCATTCCAAATATAAAATTAAGTACTAATAAAGTTTAACAAGAGAAATCTGTATTTG
The DNA here is from genome assembly GCA_033675125.1 of Athetis lepigone. Classification (NCBI taxonomy): domain Eukaryota; kingdom Metazoa; phylum Arthropoda; class Insecta; order Lepidoptera; family Noctuidae; genus Athetis; species Athetis lepigone. Next base: position 12,822,877 of record CM066239.1, on the reverse strand, counting down.
AGTGAAAATTATGTATAACATTATATAAGAACTTTCTTTTAGGCTGTAGTCATGTTAAGTTACTATGAATGTATAGGGCCTATTATAATAAATCATTAATAGTAATGTAATATTTTAATGGTCTATAAGAAAGGTACAATATGTACTACTTATGTGTCCATACTTTGAATAAATGGAATAAGAACATTTTCAGCTATAATTCGTTATTCCAATAAGCACAGGCCGTTCGTTTCTTCTATACGATATTCTTTACGATACGATTGGGAAACGGAGTAAGAGATAGATAGTATAAGAGTTGTCGTATAGATCACGCAGTATATCGCAAGTACGAATGATAAATAATTCAAAGAGCGGGTACAAAAAGTCCATGTAAAGTTACTTGTGACATTTCGCCGGTGCGGCATGGGATGCATCGATGCCAGCATCATTTGCAATGCAGATGAATCTTCCACGTTGGGCGCGTGAAACTCTACTCCGGGAATAGCTAACGTATTTAAATAAAAGGTGAGATGCGTCATATGAAATTAAAGTGCTTTTACTATTTTTAGTTCAGAGTGAATAATATGATTACAGATTAAATTAAAACGAGAAATTGGTTTCCTGTTTCAATGCATGTAGAAAATTAATAATTAAGTTATAAACTGTTATTTAACTGGACTAGGTAATTGTGTACTAAAATGTTAATTTATGCAGCGCTAGGTTTTTAAAACTTCGTCTGTGTGGACGTTAGCTATCGCAGATGCATACGAAGTCGATTTAGATAGAAGGAAGATAGGCTTCTTTTTATCTATTAATCGATTTCGTATGCTTTCATGAAGATTCAAGATCGTTACAGTAGATTAGATGCGAAGATAGACGGACTGAGTTACTTTCACATTTACACTAATATTCAAAATTGTAGAGAAAAAAAGCAAAAGGTCACTCGTCCAATCAACTTGAAATCTTGAAAACTATTTGCATAGGTCAAGTAATTTTCCACATGCCGTGTTTAGTTGAAAATTGAAACTGTAATTTGGCAGGTGTAGGTAGGAAGGGGAGACGTTAGCGAAAATCAAATTTTTAAACAGACCAGACAAATAGGGTTTTTTGCCTACGCAAGCAAAATGTAGTTCGTAATATGAATAAAATTAAGATGTAGTCAGCAATAATCGTTTAGACATGGAACTTAAATACGTGAAACTAGTGAAATATGAATTTTCTGAAAGTGTAATTAGGGTTCTTTATTAACTACTTTATTAAACAATAAAACCGCCACAAAATAACACACCTAATTATATTATAGAAGTTTTATAAACACAAGAGTTAGAGAACATTTCGTGGAGAACATCCTGTTAATTAAAAAGCAAGACGGGCACATTATTCCACAGCACGTAGCGCCCAAATTACTTTGTCATTAGGTATCTGCCGCTTAATTATACTACTCAAATATTTTATCATAGACTTAACTAATGATATATCTATAGGCTTCGCGAACCAATATTAGACTAGGTATTAGTGAATAGTAACAAAGACGTCTGATAATAAATGTAGTTAATTTAATTTGTGCAAATATTTAAAATGTTGTGAGATTGTGAAATCGGCGACAGTTCTTGAAGGTTAGTTATCGGCTAAAATAATACAACGTGCTTAAAATGCATTCTAAAAATTAAAACATTTTATAGCAAAAAGATGTAAAGATACATATTCATTTTAACTTTTCAATGACAAAGCGACAGCCGGCTGTCGCGCTGCTATTGTCTTTCTATTGTATCTCAAATCACATGTGTTCGAAGGTTAAATAGACAAATAAAAAAAAAAATAGTTTATGAAATAGTATATACTATATACAGTAAAATACAGAAACATAATTTTATCTTACAAAGGAATGGAGGTTTTTTAACCGACTTCAAAAAAAAGTAGGAAGAAAAGTAGGTAAAAAAAATGTATGTATGTATGTATGTATGTTTGTCCGCGATTATCTCGCGTTTGGCTAAACCGACTTTGATGCGGTTTTCAGCAAAGTGTTTGTTACATTCTGGGGAAGGTTTTAGTATATAACACTAATAGATATCCCGTGACGTTGCCCGCATAGATTGCGTTTTGCTTTCTTGGATTGTAGATTTTCAAAGACGATTGTATGTTTTTGACCGCGATTATCTCGCGTTTAGCTATACCGATTTCAATGCGGTTTTCAGAAAAGTCTTTGTAATATTCTGTGGAAGGTTTTAGTATATAACACTAATGGATATCCTGTGACGTTGCGCGCATAGTGCCGTTTTCATTTTATAAGATTATAAGTTTATTTTGAGAGCTACCCTAAAACGTAGTCATACACTGAGACTCTAACTAAAAAGTAAAAAATAAAAAGCTTTTTAAAAAAAAAGATACCGACTTCAAAAACACAAAGCTCAAAAATAACTATTTCGGAAGTCGGTGGCTTCCCTTCTGCCGGTCGATTTGTGTTGCCACCGACTTCCGAAATAGTTATTTTTGAGCTTTTAGTTTTTGAAGTCGGTTATCTTTTTTTTTAAAAAGCTTTTTTTTGTCTAAGTGTTTTAATAGTTCTTAATAACACACTAAGACAGCTAAAATTTTTGTTTTTAAAACCAACGTTTTCTTGGTAAATTAAGTTTTTGTTTTAGCTCGCAAACTCATTACCAAGTTGTCAGCTGTCTGAAGTAGTTCAACTCCAGTTCAACTCCGGTGTAATGACTGACAGGAGAACGAAAGTTCGATCCCGTTGATGGCTGTAGCAACGTGCCAACTCTGCTACGGCGTAGCGCTACGAGACGGGAAGTCTACAACTTTGTACTACGGCTACAGAAACTGCATACATAACGTTTACTGGGTCGTGTGTTTTGTATTTGTAATAATAATAATGAAAATAGTTTGTTCTGTAAAGGATTAAAAAACGAATTACTCCGAACACATTAAAACAAGTTATGCTCTTCAACAAAACAAAAATAAAACATCAGGAAATTATATACTTGGTATTCAGCTTAAGTTTGCAGCATATTTGTTCGCTGTGTTCCTAGAAAGCTGAGAAATAAGGATAAATCCGTGTACATGGTAAGGCAAGCCTTGCGGGAGTTCTTCGCGATATAATCAGTGAAATAAATGGCGTCGTTTATTACCATTATCCTGGCAGGATGAGGGCAACTATGAGGGTCGCAGCCTCAATTTCTGGGTAAACATTCATACGACACTATATGATGTGGAAGATTTTATAATCATTATGAAATAAGTCAAAGCATTTGTGAAAATTAAAAAAAAAACCTAAGTTTCAATTAGTTACGTCCATAATAAAGTATTCGTTAAAACTTATGGACAACACATTTAAATCATCCTATCAAACCTGGTGCAGTGGCCTTTTTATTTAATAAATGTATTAGCGTTGGTCTAATAAATGGAATAAATTGAACGAAATGAATCACGTATTTCCGATGCACTGCTACATTTTAACGGGAACTTTCAACTAACTAACGCTTTGTTGAATTTTAAAACAGTTTCAATGGACTCTTCCCTCTAATCCAGATTCATTCCACTCGTTCCGATTTATGTGGACAAATCTCTGGAAATCCGATTATGCTGTGGGGAACATTCCCTTGTGAAATACCATTTTTGTTGAATAAAACTTAACGAAACGCTGAAAAAGGTTAATTTGAAGAATCATTTATTGAGCGATACAGATTAAAAGATTATTATCGTTTCTGATGAGTTAGTGATTCAATTGTGTTAGAAGTCGAATAGTGAACATAATAATATCACTTTTACGATTACATTTCATTCTACAATAGACAATACAAAACACAATCGACTTGAAAGCATTATTTGCGAACGAAGCGATAAGAAAATTACGAGACGAGTCAGACATTGTGCCTACTCAACTTGATAATATAATATCTACGACAAATTCTAAAAGCTGAGTTTATGGGCTTAAGTTTATTTTACTTTGATTGTATTATATTTATCTTATTATTTGTTTAGGAAGCGGTTATTATCTTAGGAATGAGGTAGTGTGTCTTGAGTGATAGGTGAAGAATACGAATTGAACAACATTTATACATAGGTATATGCAGTAGTTATATTTTGTAAAAAAAACCTCGGGCAATTTCGTTGAGGTTAGCTTGCGGTGAACTGTTATCTCTATGGGAGGACAGCTCACATTTCTAGAAAAAAAACTATCAAAATAGCAAAAAATGGATAAATTATGGCATTTATCACATGAAAGTTTGAAATGAGGGTACACATTACATCACGTCTAAACCTAAATGATAGGCACATTAAGCAGACACCTTCGCGGTGCCCGCTCAGTATGTGAGAGGCAGTATTCCTCCGTGGCAGACACATACATATTCCAAGCTTTTTTCCCGACCTGAACGTCTAACCATGTACGCTCATCAGTCAAACTTGCAATTCCTACGCTAAAATTCACTGCCTTATGATAGAAAGCAACATCTAACTCATTCATAACAATCATATCGCTAATAACTTAATAAGTTTGAAGCGAAAATATACACCTATTATAATAGCATTTATTTAATTAAAACGAGCAGTTCACTTGTAATTTACGAGAAGAGGGGAGCGCTGATGATTGATGTGCCACCTAACTCTGCGAGAGAGGGATATCAAACGAATATCACACAACGAGGCCATCGAGATGTCCTCCAATATTTCAAAATATTGGATGGGGTTTTGTTCAGACCTTTTTGCGGGCGCAATACATTATAATCAAATGAAATTTATAAAAAAGAGGATAACATCACTCAGAGAAAAAATATAAGTTATTTTTTTTTGTTTGGTAACAAAAACAAAACTTAAACTTAAATTATTTATTGAAATTCCAATTACAGGTTTTGTCAAGAATTTGGAAAGATGAAACTAGTTGCTCGTTCCATGCAATAAGTTCTCCTATGGATAAGAAAAAAACAGGTCAAGTGCGAGTCGGACTCCCGCAACGAGGGTTCCGTAAATTGTTTTTTTTACTTGTGAAATAACTACAAATTTACGGTTTTCGGAGTTTTTCCTTAACTTGTGCTACGTGACATTGCTTCTTGCCAAATTTCATGATTCTAGGTCAATGGAAAGTACTCTATAGGTTTTGATTCCCTTGCAAATGTCGAAATATGCAATACTAGCTTCTGCCCGCGGCTTCGCTCGCGTTAGAAAGAGACAAAAAGTAGCCTATGTTACTCTCCATCCCTTCAACTATCTCCACATAAAAAATCACGTCAATCCGTCGCTCCGTTTTGCCGTGAAAGACTGACAAACAGACAGACAGACAGACAGACAGACAGACAGACAGACAGACAGACACACTTTCCCATTTATAATATTAGTATAGATAAACAGCCGTAAATTTTTATTGCGTTGATTTTGAAATTTGTTTTTTTACTGCTTTGAGAGATAGCAGACCTGAGCATGTGATATTAATTTCAGCTTGATATCTCGACGCGTTTCTGAGAAAAAGGGTCTTGACAGACGGACGGACGGACGGACGGACCACACAGTGATCCTCTAAGGGTTCCGTTTTTACTTTTCTAGGTACGAAACCCTAAAAATATAAAATTTTGCGTGAATATTTCAACTAACTAATGTAATAATAATGTGTAATCTTAGGTATATATTAAATTCTCGTGTCACAATGTTAGTTACCTTACTCCTCCGAAACGGCTTTACCGATTTTTACCAAATTTTATATGCATATTCACTTTCAGTAGTATCTATTTTTCATACCCCTAAGTGATAAGGGTTGTTCACCCTTAACATTTTTAACGCGGGTGAAACCGCGGGAGGCAGCTAGTTATTATATTAAAGTATATAAGTTGTCGGTTACCATAACACAAGCTTTGCTTAGCTTGGGATCAGATGACCGTGTGTAAATTGTCCCAAGACATTTATTTATTTAATTTATAAGTCGCTTTAGGGTATAAAATATTACGTTATTTATATACTTTATGTTACTAGTTTATAATATATCTCTCAAAAGATGAAACGCATTTTCCGATCAGCCTAGTAACTGTGTAGTGTTTTATACCATGAATACTAATCCCCCAAAATCTCAGCAAAAAACAAAATACATTTTTCCGCTTTTATACGACGCCTTTCCAGGACTAACTAACCGAAACAATATAGTTTTTGTTACGTCTACTGTGGGACGTCGGGGACTGAACCCATACTAGACATACACTTATGTTGTACGGTATTTTATGAGGGCAGGGATCTTGTTAGAATAACATGGCTTTTCTTATGCTTATGCTCTTATTAAACGCGTTGGTCACGAGCTTTGTTAAAAAATATGTAACGTACTTATGTAAAAGTTTGTTATAAAAAAATTTGAAACTATCTGTTTCAGATTTAAAGGTTCTTTACCTCGGCGTGGAGTTTTAAGATGTCGTTCGTCTTGATATGTAGGTATGTACTTTGATCGTGTTTGATCTTCAAGGTCTGATGTAAAAGCCGGAAGGTTGGCACTGGAACTTCATAACGGAACATCGAGTTGTAATCGTGTTTAGGCTTGTTAGATTTGTCTTGAGATGAACTTTGACAGTGTTTTTTTTTTTCAACAAGGTACATTATGTTTGGATCATACATTTTCGACATCATTATTTTCACTATATTAAATGATAATTTTACAACGTTGAGAGTCACAAGATAAATAGGTGCATATTTCACTTTTACGTTAATAGACTCAATGACAAAATATATCTATGTTTCTAATAATATAAAAAAGTTAATCTCTGTGGTATTGACAGCACATCAAGAAGTAATGCTGCTTTGAAGATTGCTCTTTGGTACACGAAAATAATTAATCGCATCATCGTATCATATCGTGAATATTATTGTTACAGCTTTAATTGAAATATTCACTCCAGTGGATTGTTGCCTGTGTTGTTTGCAACAAGAGGTTTAATATCCACGTTCCGCACTGCTGGCGTATCCATTACACTCGCGACTCAAACGAACAACCCGTGTGGTATATTCCGACGTTTCGCAATCTCTTAGCTCTTAGCATTCTCCTTCCGACTGTACCTAATTGATTCTGTTTTCATGGATATAAGCTTCGTTTAACTCAAAAAGGTTTGTTTCCAGCTTTTCAAAGAAGTTTTTTCTTGTGATTAATTTTGTTGCGAGTTACAAAACAGTTTTTTAACTTGCAAGGACATTTCTCGTTTTATATTGAGCTTGTTTTTTTTTTTATCGGGAGTAAAAGCTTTGTGGGACATTTTATTTTTAAATAAGGTAGACAAATAGTGCCTGCCCCCCTAGACAAGTGGCATTTTAGAATAAATAGCGAAGACGAATAGATTGTCAAATGTATGGAGATGTCAAATTGTTGAGCAAAAGCTTATGTCAATTCCATACATTTGACAATTCATTCGTTTTCGCTATCTATTCTACAACGCCACTTGTCTAGGCCCTCTGTTTCGTTAGTGATGACGTTCTAGACAGCTTTTGAAGTGTATCTATATTCGTCTACCTATTATGAGTTATGATCTGTCTTTATAAGCGAAAGGTCTTACAAACTACTATATATTGTCTTCTATTATTTATAAAAGCGAATGCTTAAAGCTTAAAGCCCGTCTATGTACATTTGTCCATGGAGTTTAAATAAATAATATCCAGAGAAAACAAATAAAATATACGGTAAGAGCTACTCTGCCAGACTATGTCTCGTGACAAAGTAAGTATCTTAAGTGAAATCTAACTTTAGCAACAAAAAACACGAAACAATTTGTTAGACGCTTTAAAAATGGACGTCTATGTACATAAACTTATTTCATCAAAATTCATAGCTGAAGTCATTAAACAACGTCTAAATAGCTGATTAGAATGATAAAGGTTTCGCCATACAGAAGCTATAATTTCATGTAAAAGTTTTTTCTGAGATACCATCGGCGGCTGAATCAGCATACTCCTTCGAATGTAAAAAGTTGAAAAATAATAAAATGTTTGCTCGATGAGGTTTCGCAGCATAAATTGCGGTTGCCATAGAATTGCATAATCCCATCCATCGTATTACATTGTTGCTTTGGTGTCCTTCTGTTGACATTAAAAGATTGTTGCACTTGCAGTGTAACAATCTCATAATGTCTTTCATAATAACCAAGATAAATTGTGGTTTTTAATATATTTAAGATAAACATTATTCGTCAATGTGCAAAACTTAAGAACGGATGTGCCAATTCAAGCAATAAATATGACCTACCTGGACTACTGCCAATATTTTTTTAGGAATTAGATTTTCAAAATTTTGGAAAATACCTAGCTCTTTTTTTGATTGGATAAAGTGTCGGGTTACCTAGTCTCAAAAAAAAGTTGTATCGAACAAAAACAGAATATTATTGAACAGAAAATTAACACCCATGTATCTTTGTCTATTTATCTCCAATGTTCAAACTCTTTTCTTACTCATTCTATGACGTCAGATGGAGAGTGCCAGCGGCTACGATTTTTACATACCACTAATTTCCTTCACTTTAACATGTGAAAGTGAAGTCAATTTAAAAACCTCTTTGAAAGAATATTGTGTTTCTTCAAAGGGTTTTTAAATTGACTATTTTCTCTTTACGTAAAATTCTCAGAGTCAAAATACACCGCGACTTTGTTCACATTAAATATTCAACCCTTGTTATTTTCCTTTATGGGGTGGTATTTCAAAAAAATATCACAGCGAACGTTGGCGTCGTAAGAGTACAGGGTGTAAGCCAGTGAAAGGTATTTCGTGTTTGTTTCGTTGTCTTACTTTGTAACATCAAATTATATTACTTGGATATGTTTTTTGTGGTGTTAGATAGACTTGATGAATTTTGTTTATGTCGGGAAATATCATTGTCGGAAGTTTTGTTCCTCTAATGAATGCTTGAAATTACTCTCTCTTGTCATTGCAAAAAAGTCTTAAAGAATATTAGGATAGTCTAAAAATAGAGCGTTACCAACCCCAAATATTGGAACCAAGTAATAGTTCACATGTTTTTTTTATTTCTTTCAGTGTCCAGTCTGATTTACTTTTCACAAAATAAACAAACACAAAAGATATGGGAACAGGATGATGATGGCAGGAAGACGATGTGACAAGGGTCATATAAGAGGTTTGAATGAGGGGCGCCGGCGTGGCGGCCCCGGCGACCCTAGTTCTCCTAATTAGAGCTGTCTTCTTAATTGACTCGTAGACACCCTCTATTATTTTACTATGACCTTTTAGACGCTTGTATTTATTGATAATATCTAAACATCTACACTAAGTAAACCGAAGCCGAGATCTTAGTCTAATTTAGTGCTTAGCTAATCAGAAAATAAATTGAGGTTTCAAAACCTTAATTTTTTTTACGACTACTGTAAAACAATCCTAGCACAACAAATAAATAAAAATAAAAGATTTATTTATTTTCTGCGAGCGACGGTTCCGTTTGATTAGTTTGTTGGCTTCGTTTGTGTTGTTTCAGCGCACCGTGCGAACATTCGTAACGTTTGCCAAGTTGCTCAGTGCATGCACTGTAAAACTTTAGTTTTTATTGTTCTGACTTCTAAAGCATTTTTTTAGCGGTGAAAATTTTCAATCATACGTAGGTACAGCAATCTTATATTTGTATTGCAGCATTTTGAATACGATAATGTATATCGTTTTTATGGGGCATATAAGAGAAATTCAAGTAATTAATATTCGCCCAGAATAAAGAAAAATATCTCATTATTTTTTAATGAGTACGGAGGATAAATAGAGGAGCGGGAAGAGAGGGACTTTTGACTTAAATTCACTCAAAGCTATTTACAATGAGTGTATTAGAGGTCAAAAAACGGTTCGTTAATCTTCAAATGATTATATTACAATATAGGAAGTCATTAGCCTTCATTACGTGTTCGTGTTCACCCTCACCTATTGTGCCGGAGGACGTTGAATATTAACAAGATTTCTGGGCTCCATCATCGCTTCCTGATTTCAAGAGGGTGTAGAGGTAACTGCGGTACCACCAAATGTGAGGGTTGCGTGTGAGCTGCTATTATTTCCGCCTGAAGCCTCACCTTGCTTGATATGGGAAGGTCGATAAAGAAACCTACGAGTAAATTTGAGGTCGCGACCTTGTCATTCATATGATATCGACTTTCTCATAGAGGCTATTCGCCACTGTAAAGTACAGGTGAAAACAAAACATGAGTGGCAGATAAAGGAACTTCCAACTTTTGATTTGGAAACACGATAGAAATAAAAATCCAATACAAATCTGTATTTCAATACATCGGAGTCCTTTCTGTTTGATATATATGTGTATTTAGGTAGAGATTGAATAGGAAACTGGCTCGTCGCCCGGCGAGGCGTCAGGCGGCAGGCCTCGTAGAAAAGTTATGGGAGCGGCGACAGGCGGGCACGCTCTATTGTGTCGACGGCGGCGGCTCATTTGCACCCGTCAATTAACTGCAATTAACGGCGGTTACGCGCCATTTGCGGCCTGCCTTTGTTACTTCCAAGACCAAAATAAAAAAAAGCAATTTTGAGCGGCAGCGTCTATTTTTACATGAAAGTTAAACGAGCAAAGTACATGATTTTTACGATTTTTGCCTTAAACCTCCAAACACGTGATTTGAGAGTTTTGAGACACAATGAAAAGACGCAGCAGCGAGACAGCCGGCTGCCGCTTGGTCGTCGAAAGGTTAATATAGCAAAGAAAATGACACGTCTGCAGTATGTATTTCATAAAAAGTTTTAATATCCTTAGATAATAGTTGGATGGCTACAGTGATTATAAGTTTAATAAAGTTGCAGTGAGTTTAGAAGCAGTGCAGAAAACTTTGGTCAGCGTGATTAAAGTTTTAATTATAATTTGGAGGTGGATTAGTGGAAGCAAACTCTACTATTCAGCCTGGAACTGAAGCAGAAAATTTTAATAGGAGATAATACATTGTAGCAACCGGTATTTCCAGATTTTACTTGAATTTACAAACGAATAGTCCCTGATCATTGATTGCTAATGATAATGATATAGCTCACTTTAATTATATTATCTACGATTTAATTACACCAGTATTCACATTTCAACTAACTACAAAATGTCTACGGACTGCTAACCTATCTCGTGACTTTTTAATTTTATTTTATTTATTGGGAACAAAAAACAGTTACACGTTATACAGTATTAACAATTAGTTTAGGTTACACAATTAAAAAACGCATAACCCACACTATTGTTCACGTAGGAACATCAGTTTTAAAGGAAATAAGGAGACTGACGTAAACAGAAAAGTAGTTTATAAATATACAAAATAGGCCTGAGAGGTCACAGAGACCAACTCAGAATAGCATTGCCACTGTTTATGTAAAGTCAGTAGTCCATGAAATGAAGAAGAATCATCTTTAAGAAAAAGATAAAGATTGCCCAGTGAGAATTTTAATGGCTATTTTCTTAAATTTGTTTTCATTAAACGCGAAAATATTCAAGTTGATTAAGTGTGAGTTGTAGGTTTCTGATAACCGGCGTAGAGGGGCACGCTCCCCGGCATTTGTTCTACACTTTTATGTGTAAAACAAACGCGGGACCCGCACCTCCCGCCGATTAACGGCCCTAGGTGCAACATAACATAATTTATTGGAAAGTTCCATACAATTGAATCTGTTGTTGCATATGCCGTGCAGCATCATAACCATCAGTAGTGAACGTCTGTTCTCCAACCAAGCTTAATAGGTTGTACTTTTCATCAGATCTGCATAAGAAATCTGGGTGTGGTAACACTTTTAATGAGTAGCGCGAGGATTTTTTTTCCGTATTACTTCTAGCCTGTTCTTATATTTTTCGTTAAAAGGACTCCAAATGTATACCGCGTATTCCAACTAAGACCGGACTAACGTTTTATATAAAAAGAGGAATGTGGATGTATTTTTAAATTCTTTATAAGATCGCATTATTACACCATACATCTGGTAAGCTCTATTAGTAATATGGTCGATGTGTATGTCCAAATGCAATTTATTATCGAGAAGTACGCCTAGGTCACGAGTGCAATCAGTTTTATTGAAATTAGTGTCATTTAGCTTGTAGGGAAAATTTATACTTGTCCTGTTCTTGGTGAAAGAAATATAACGACATTTTGGTAAACTAAGATAGAGTTTGTTATTAAAACAGCATTGTGAAAGTCTGCATAGATCATCTTGCAAGGACATACAATCACGTATTATTTGTGCAAGGCTTAAAATTTTGATGTCGTCGGCGTTCATGAGGAAAGAGTTTACTATGCAGGACTTTATGTCATTTATGAACAAGATAAAAAGTAAAGGACCCAAGACAGAGCTTTGAGGTACACCGGATTCGACAATTGCATACTCAGAATCGTCTCCATTGATGACCACCTTCTGAGTTCTGTTGTGTATGTACGACACAAACCATTTTTGATAGAGATTGCGTTTTATCGTCGAAAGGATGACGACAACCGGGGAGGCAACCACAACATCCTATCTATAAAAGATAGCATGGGACGCCGTGGGATTTGCTCCATTAGAGTCCCACAATAACCCTTCAGCTTTCTCCGGTAATGGGCCCATGTTTGTGATTAGAAATGTTGATCTCAGTGCATTGTTTGCCTAAACCAAGATATTGTGGCTCTTTAATTCAAAAATTAATGTTAGAGATACAACTGGAAAACTTACCATTAAAAAAAAGTTGGGAGGCATGCTCTTTTTTCTCCATAAAAATCTAAATCCTATTATAGATCTAATTGAAAAAAATAATTTTACTGAGTTCGGTAACTTATCACTTTGTACCTACTCACTTCTAATGCTTACATTTCATGTTAATGAAATTGAATACAGATATAATCTGAATGATCAATATAATCTCCAAGCCAAGACAAGATGTTGAAGATTCGAATGCGATTTAGTTTACTAGACTCCGCACAAACTCGCGCCGCCGAATTTAGAGTTAACGAATTTGCAAATGTAATCAATATTTTGATTCTGCTTGTTATGCAACTATGTTTGTTCGGCGCTACTAAGCTTTATTGATTTGACGATGTTACATTGTACAATTGTATTCTGCAGTAGTACCTACTTATCTATATTGGCTATAGGTACCCAGTTGGTTAATTTGGAAAATATTTGCTTGAATTTTAAAAAATCTGACTTAATTTTTTTAAAATTATGTATGATACTTTGAGTCTGCCTTCCCTTAGATTTGTGGTCGTATATATAAAATGGACCCTTAATATACTAGGTGTGGTTGCGGAATGTTTATAATAGTTAGTGACCCCGGAACATAAAGGGCAACAGAAGGAACACGAGTGGGTTTTAGTCAGTAAAAGTCTGACACGCCCTCCCGCCGCTCCCAGGACGGGAGCAGTCATTTGATTTCCCACTCCCAAAAAAATATATTATTATAAATACATATACTTAATGCTTAATATGGGATGGACGTTCGACATCCACGAGGGCGAAGCCATGGCGAAAGTTAGTAATAAACAAAAAAATGCACGTAAAACAAGTACAGTGTTCTTCAATCAATATGTAACGTAAACAAGTTCTAACTAATATTGACGTTGCAAAAATTTTATCTTACAATTCGTGCAAGCTTTTGTTACGGTTCGTCAAAATAATTACTTATTTACATTTTGAATAAATAAATTCAAGAGACTATTTATTAGAGTTAGAGCTAATGGCTGGTATTTAGTATCAATAGAAGGCAGTTTCTTTGTCGTTATATTCAAGAACATATAATATTTTTCAGTTTCAAAATATTAATGTTTGCTATAAATTTATTCGATTGACTAAAAAGCTTTCATTATCTACGTAAAATGAAGATCGTTTTTGTACAATTGCAACTACGAGTATATTATTACAACTGAATATTTTAAGAGGATTAAATATGATGAACAAATGAAAATCTTTTATCATTTTCTTTGAATTGAATAAAATTAACTTATTATAATTTACGTTGGTTGCGAAATAGTCTAGTCATTTTAATAGCAGTATATAAAGGGACTAATAATTAGTGATCGGTATAATAAGTCACATAATGAAAACAAATAAGACGTATAAAGATTATATTTTGTTCGGTTGAGCGGGTTGGTCAATCCCACATATAAACTGAAGGAAGCAGGAGGAATCTTGCCAAATGGAGTGCGCATGCATTGTCATTTTTAAATCCCGATGCAAAAAGAGGGGTAAGGTTTGTCTTTCTGTCTGTCTCTCTGTAGCATCGTAGTTCTTTAACTTTTTGCAAGTATCTGAAAGTACAAATCTGCAGTTCAGTTCACTTGTTGGTAAGTATTTAGTTATTTACATATTGAGTTTAAAGTTGTAACAGGAGATAGATAGAGGAAATGTGCACGTTCAGTGGGTATGTATAATTACCTAAGTAAAACAAAATCTTTGAGTAAGTTTATTATTATGACGAGATGAATCATAATGTTCATTTTTAGTTAGAGGTCACTTATACCACTACCTACCCCATTGCCTTTTTACTAAGGTACCTATCAAGTAAAATAATAAGATCAAAGAATAGAAACGTATATAATATAATAATCTTCTCAGATGTAAGCCGCAATATTTGTCACTACTCTAATAAATCTTAATTTATTGGCTTGACTTCTGGTCCCTTTATTAAAAAGATCCAACTTTTAATTTGGAAGGGAGTAAAAGTATGCTTCTTTTAATTAAGCCGATTAAATTACAGAAGGTTTGTCTTGTAAGCCAATTAAACAATTAAAAAAAATCCGGAAAGGATTTATAATGATGCTGATAAGTTTTCCCTAAAAACATTTGTGTTATCTACCTCAACTCAGTACACTAAAGCATCAGGCTAAAACAAAGCGGTAGTTATTCTCGTACCTTCACGCAGTAATTTACCCGGCGGCGTATATAGTGACGTATATTAAGTTAATCATGACATCCGCGTCTCCGCTCCATTCACGCGTGTGACACGGAGTGCCAACGTTACCGTTGAAATTAAATCCTATCTTGTAACGTTAATGCTCACGTTAAAAAGCAACCGGCTTTACAAAGGTTTAGCTCGCCTAGTTCATAAAGTCAGTACTACTTTGTATCTAAACCCTGTGTCTAATGGAATGAGGGTCGTAAAGTTGCAACCCTGGGAACAGGAGCAGGGCGTTTGCGATATCTAAGTGCTTTTAGGCATTGTCGTTGCTAGTTTACAAAGTTTATGGAATGAAATATTGCATAGGTGAAGTTATAGTGGGGTTTATCTAGGGGCGAGGTGAGACGTATATTTTTACAACCGACCAGGGTACGTACTAAAGTTTTTATTTCACTGAGTCGCCGACAGTGCGGTTGTGATAAATAGACGATTATTTTGCAACAACACGCTTCAGTTTTACAAATTCACGCCTAGAGACCAATGAACTTGGCATTCGATATCTAGATTTATCAAGTTAGAGGACGGATGGAGGTGTTACAAAAATGATAAAAGATAGGGTGTATTAGACGACACCGACATGTATTACGAGATTGAGACAGACTGAGCGATTGGCCAATTTAGAGTCGTGACAGACCGTACCATGACGCACGAACTATACCGAACGTCATCCATCACCCGCCTAACGAATACTGGATATATGAGACGCATTACTGAAGCCACCATGTATCCGGCATCGATTTCACTTGACATTTTAATTTTGATATGGGTCTTTGAACCGAGGGCGTTAGAGGGCGACCCCTCATACCATGCTATTAGTTATGATTAGTGTCTGTGTTTATAAAAAATCGATGCATATTTATTTTGACTGAACAAGTATAATTTTAGCGTGGCCAATACACATTCTGTGAATTGGTAATTTGCGAAATAGCTTTGGGGATTTATACTTACTTGTTATGCTTGTATGTAAGCATACGAACTCTCCTGAAATTCCACCCGCACCTACCTATTACAGACATATTAAGAGTCCATATGTTTGTCTATTGATTCGCAATACATTCCTCAGCTATATTTACCAACTACGTATTGAATAGGTACGCCATTAAGATTCCGTCGCCGTACTCGTAAAAGAGATTGCCGACGTGGATAGAATATCAGGCAGGGAGTACAATCACAAATCTACAATCGTCATACGTATGCCACAGCGTTTTCCGATAAAGTGTTTAGACTTTTCAACATGCTGATTTTCTTGAATTGACGCGGGGACATTTATTACTGAGCTTGCGGGAATTTATTCATAAATTGATTTGCGATAAAGGGATAATTCAGATGGTAACACATTTTGATGGATGACTTCTTCTTGTAAGTAATTTACAAGGTATTCAGATTCTTTCTCCTCGTCGTATGAGGGATGGTGTAGGATTCGATTATTCACTCTGTAATTGTATTTATTTTGTGCTGCTTATATACATTTTGGAAAGAAAACAATGAAAATAAATATTTTGATTGTATCTTTGTTTATGTATGCTGAGGTTTGTGTGGCAGATTTCCTTTTATAACGATATCGAAACTTTCAACTTTCCTTATTATTATAACATTAACCTTTTTGGTATTTCCCAGAAAGAGGGTCGCGAAAATACCCAACAAATCAAAAGTCGAATGAGTAAAAGGGCTCACCCATAATGCGTCCAAAGCACTTTTTCATTTCCGAGTTGACAGAAAAATATATATTTCAGTTGACTGCATAACAATACAGATCCATTAGAACATACAGAATAAACAAGTGCCAAATGGATGTGGTTGTGGTGTACACAACACAATTGAGAGCGCGGCGTATTGTCAGCGGCGGAACAATATTGTGCACCTTGCGGTAATATCGACCCTACTTTCTGATCACACGGCCTCCATTGTGTATTGATTCTGTGCCATTTCTGATCTCTTTTCGGCAAAGAATTTTATTTGAAATGCCATGCAAAGTGTCGAAAGCTCCTGGCTTTAATCTCGACTTGTAATTTAATGAATAAGCGTTTCTTTGCCATTACTCAGCAAGTACAATTTTAACATCCATTAAAGTTTTTTTTTATTTAGGTACGTACGTGATTTACATACAAATTTAAGTTAATTAGTTTTGCTGTGCTTACAAGACCATAATATATAATATGTACTTATAATATGTACTTACACATAAACACCCTATCTCCATATTCAGTAATTGCTTTCGGGCCATGTACGCTAATGTTATAGCACCTATAAAGGCTGCGCCAAATTGATGACTCCATGATTATTAATTACACCTAACTAGATGTTAGTGCTTACCACACAAAATGACACTTTTAGAAAAGTTAAAGTTTAAATTATTTGTGGATTAAGCGAGATGTGGCACGTGTCAAATCGTCCATCGTCTGTTACAATAACTTTGCAATGCGTGGCTTGACAAGCCGCAGTTTAATCCGGGATTTGTAATTCTAACTAGGGTTAGACGTCCTCGCCTCGCTCGCTTTAATTACTAGCAGAGAATAAGCTTTTCGGTTATTCACTTAGCCGCGTCTATGACTCGCGTCAGTTCATCTGTATTCATGAAGTTTGACGTTCAGTCTTGGGAACTATTTTCTCAGCGGCACCAAAAAATTAATATGAACACCCAAACTTCTTTCTCGTATAATATATGAGCTGACTTTGCATTATAATCCCTGGCTGATGGCGTAATAAATTGCGAGATCAATGTGCAATAAATCAAGATTACAGCGGTTATCTTACCGTATCAGCAATAAATTGATAAAAACATAGTGGTACCTGTAGTAAGTAGATAAATACGGGATGTACAAAGCTTTTCATTGAGCGGCTAAGTATTCTCTATTCCATTGACAGCATGATACGAATTCCTATATAAGTATATCACTCTCGAGCTAGTAGAGTGCCTTGGTCTGATCTTGACATAAAGACTTCTTACATCCATCCATATTACAAACTAGTGGGAATTTCAAAAACATTTCACTCTATTTTCGTCTAATTGATGTTTCGTGTCCGTTTTATAGAATTTTCTGTTAACAAGGAACTGAAAGAGGTATGGTAGGTTTATATTTTATATTGATGTTTCATCATAATATGTATTTTACACAATAAAATGAAATAATAGAATTAAACATAATGAGATATTAATGTAAAGTTTATAATTGAAAAGGTGGACATTTAGGTTAAATGGCAAAGCAAGTACATAAATACGACTATTTACGATTTTCAGAGTTTTCCTTATACTTATGCTATAAGTAGTATTTACATAGCTTCTTGCTATATTTTTTATGCTAGCGAGTGACGAAATTCACGCATGAACTACCGTATCTCCTAATTGCATAATTTATTCACAGCTCCAAGAGATTGCAAAACGGAGCATTTGATATTATTAAACCTGACACTTTTTCATGTTCCTGCCTGAGATAATGGTCTTGAAAGATAAACAGACAGACAGTAGAATGACAAAGTGATCTTATAAGGATTTCGTTTTTTCTTTGGAACCCTAGAAAGGGATACCTAGTCTGAACAACGTACTTTTATTGTTATAATAATACAGAATGAATAAAAAACTTATTTTAATTGTAAACAAAACAAGTAATAAGATTAGTCTTCATCCAAATTTTAGAATTATATAATAGACTATATAATAGTAGAATTGTTGCCTGATATGAATAAATAATGGTACATTATGGTATAAGTGAGCTAAGTTTGTTATTACACCCGAGGCGGCATTGCAGCTCAAGTGAGGTAAGGACGTAATGGAGCTGAGAACGTAATGATAATGTCACCCACGGCATTTAATGTTCTTCAACACATTTGTGCGGATAATTTATCTATATTTATAAAAGGAGAAGCTGACTGTCTATCTGACTGACTGACATATTTATACAGGGTCTAAGGGTAAAAAACTTAAAAATTTTACACAGGGGTTCCTTTTATAATAACGTAGGGAAGCATTAAGAAAGGATTTTTTGAATTTTACGGGGGTAAATTACGGTAGATAGGATGGAACTCGATGTACATACACGTTGGTGTAGCCGGGGACGAAAGTTGGTTAATTTTCATGAGCACTGATCATGATTTTTCAAAATGACGCACGAATTTTGTCCAAGTAATTCAAACTTCGAGCCTTAAACTTAACAGGTTCAAACCTGTTAAGTTTTTGTGTTTGTGGTTTCATTAAAACCCCGTGGTTGACTAAAGGTGGTCATACACGATCAATAATATTGTAAGGCGAACCCTAGACCTACAATAATGTAGCGCATAATGAATGATCCTCTGAAACTGTTTTTGTTAATATTTATTGAATTTTCTTGTACTCTTTAGGACACAAATGACTGTATTTTATTGATAAAATTATTAATATTCTATTGCAATTAGGTGAAATATAATGTTTTATGTACTTAATTTGTGATATTTATCAAAAAAAAAACATAATTTCGGTATAAGCTGCGTTACGATTTTAAAAGCGCTGCAATAAGAGCCATTTACAAGCAAGTGTGTTAAAAAATAAAAATTATTAAAAAACAAAAAACCCGACTGCGTGAAAACTAATTTTAAAAAATGCGTGAAAAATATAAAAAAAACTGAAAAGAAAGAAACAAGCCCAGTAGTTAAGAATAGAACAGAACGACTCACAGTCGGGGCCCATTCAAATTTTACCGATCAAATCTTTCCAAGGGGCCCCGACTGTGAGTCGTTCTGTTCTATTCTAAACTACTGGGCTTGTTTCTTTCTTTTCAGATTTTTTATATTTTTCACGCATTTTTTAAAATTAGTTTTCACGCAGTCGGGTTTTTTGTTTTTTAATAATTTTTATTTTATTTTATACTTTTTAGTTACGGTTCATTGACTTCGTTATAAGATGGAAAATTACGCACTCTAGTAATTTCATTGAGGAAGTTATATCGTGGGGATTATTAGGTAACTTGTGGTGGTCTAAACTACTGATGATTAGTCCCTCTAGAGACCTAACTCGGCTCAAAGCTACATATGCTTGACCTTTAGCAAAAACGCGTGAACTTAAATCAACCACAGCTCGATCCAAAGTAGTATTTGGAGCTTGGGTACAGTGACACTAAAGTGGTTTTTTTACCAAAAATATTTGTACTTCATGTTTTTTTATGTTTTGTTTATTTGTAATGTGCGTTTATACTTGAAATAAAAACTTAAATCAATAAGCAAGAAAATTAGCGAGAATGATTGTTTTGTTAAACCACTTTATATCGTTATTCGTTATATATATCCTAAACTATTATTTAAAATGAAAAATGATAAAAGGACCCTGATGATGATTTTAAAATACCTATTCAACGTCACCCCACTCGACATAGTTCATCGACATTTTTTTTTTCATTTTGACAATATGGCGTCTGGTTGTCGCTGTGGTGAATTTTGATTACTGTCATGTCTTTAGTGACGCTCGCAAGGTTAAGACGAATCGATTGACGTAAGAATTATCAAAATCGGCCTACGCGTTTGGTCTCTAGAACGCCACATAGAATCAAACATACATACATAGACTGATAAACACATTACCCTCCTTTGCGTCGCGCAGTCGGGTAAAAATAATGTTACGTTTTACATTTCAATGATAACTACCTACTGAATAGTGAAAAATGTGTATTTGTATGAACATAACGGTTACATTATTCACACTGAATAAAATACGCCTTCGTGACAATTTAGGCGACAACAGACTCCTTAAGTGTTGTACAGTGGTAACGCAAATGGGTACTTCAGCTATATTGCGTTGTTGGGGTTAATTTTAAGATAAGAGGCAGACATATTATATGAACACATACATTGACGAAGCGAGTAGCAAATAATAATAATGTAATAAATAACAGAATATTATAGTTCCACTAGGGTAAAGGTCTTTCAGAGAAGATAGGCGATGTAACACTTTTTTATAAGTTCAAGCGTCACACTTATCAGTGATGTCCAAGAAATATAAGAAAAAACTATATATTTATAAAAAACATGTGAGTTGAAAAAGTAACAATGGTACCAGCCTGACTTTGAAGTGATTGTAGCAATGTCCCGCCGACGACATTGACGATTACATTCCGATAGCTAATAATGTAAGAAATATATTTGTTCATAATGCAGGCTTCGTGTCGATCAATCAGGTCGCCGCTCATTCAGAACGGAATAAGGGCAAAGATTGTGGTTTCAGACGAGGGTCTCTAACTAAAAATAAATATTTAACCTCAAAGAAAGGTTAGCAGCTAGCTATTTACCCGGGACTTGTGTAATTCCATTCACAAATCCTACGCTTTGCCTTATTATGTCGTGACCGTAAATGGATATTGGTCGCTTTTTGTGTACACATTTACTATACCATGCACGACAACTTGTTTTTATAATCATTATAGTATTTGTTGGGCTAACAGGTCCACCTATGTTGTTAAAAATAAACGTTTTGTTTGTATTTATTTTGGTTTTGATACAGTTATTTGTAGTCCTTATGAACATGTTACCACCCACACTTGAAAATATATTCTTCTTTTATTTCAGTGGCACATCGGCAAAATATTTGTGTACAAGGTACAACACAAAAACAGGTTTCATAAAAAACACAGTCATTTATTTGTTGTTGGCTCACAATAATCCTGTAAAACCTTTGATAGGACCATCACCACCATAATATGAAAAATTAGAAGAACCATAAAACGTGTCTAATTAAATCCTCATTTTACTGTAAGCCTGTTATCAGCTACTTGACGTGGGTGACAACAAATGGATGGTACTCGGGAATACTGAATCATGCTCATTGTACAATGTGACACGAACACCGTCTTATACGGTATTACAGCAATATTAAAGATCATTAGCATATAGGTATAATCAATGTGCGTACATGAGTTGTTGCCAAGAGCTTTCGCGAAAATTATTCTGTTTGAATATTATTATGTTTACAGGCGAGTTAAGGAAACATTAGTACTTAGAAGCTAAACAATAACTTTGTGGGTTATATAACTAAAAGTTTGAATGGACAATT
This sequence comes from Athetis lepigone, assembly GCA_033675125.1. NCBI lineage: Eukaryota > Metazoa > Arthropoda > Insecta > Lepidoptera > Noctuidae > Athetis > Athetis lepigone. The sequence continues at coordinate 12,801,028 of CM066239.1, read as the reverse complement.
ATTTTATTTAGATAATGATTTACGCAAATTTTGAGTGCTGCGCCGACAGCAAAAAAAAATGCTATCTACAGTTTTATACACTTCCTGTTTACAGTATTTTTGTATTAAAAACAAGATTTCCATTGACCTATATCGATGCAAATACGTTACACCAAATAGGTACACAGAATTTCCATGCATTCACTGATAGCTTGGCAAATGATACAATAACAGTAACGTTTGTGTTTACTACGTCAGTTCGACGTAAGGGTTTCGGGCTATCGGAATGCCCCAACTACACACATCGTGATAATCTAATAGATATCGAGCTAATTCTGTGGGGATCCCGCCCTTCCGACTCATCTTGTGGTTTTGTTACAGTCAGCCACGAAAGTAGGTTACACTATCTGAAGTTTCAGACGTGATTTATGAACGCAAACTTGCTATTGTTCTGTTGTAATTTAAAAGTTTCATGACGCGAGCTCTTGATTTGCTAAAGGCTGTATTGTAATAAGTGTATTTTTTTGCAATAGATTATTTAAAGGTAGAGATCATACTTTAGAAACGAGTAGATATCATGATAAAATATTAAATGAGGTAGATGGTATTTTTTTTTGTAAAAAATCGAAATGATTCGACTTCTAACGCCGACTGTACAACTGAATTCTACTATCCAATCTGATAAAGGTATGTTTACTTTTACCTAAGTAAACATGTACCTGAATTGCAGATGACGTGACGTCAATTTACATAAAATGTGTGTACCGTTTACGAAACACGTTTGTTATTTAATTACCTACGTCGGAACGACGCGTCCGTATAAATCAGCGAGGGACGTAGGGTTGCTAACTCGGTTTAAAATTCAGTTTTAGCTGACGCGTTTCCAGTTAAATGCCAACTGGACACATTTATTATATATAGATGTCCACAATTCTCGTTCGCATGGTCAGTCGGCGTATTACTGTCTGAAAACTAACCTGAGAATTACATTGTCATGGTTCTTGTTCCGAAATGCATTGTCGGAAAAAAATAAAATGAGATTTTGTAAATATAATGAAAATTGATGTAACGTAGTAGTAGTAGTGGGAAAATAGTACTAGAATTAATTAGAATGAGAATGAATATGAGTTTGATTACTTAGTTTTGTAGCAAAGTACATTGTATTATCAAGAAATATTCTTAACTAGATTTTGCCAGCGACTTCGTCCGTGTGGTATAATATAAACTATTCTATGTCCTTTCTCGGGTCCCAGACTATATCTGTACCAAATTTCATTCAAATCAGTTCAGTGGTTTAGGCGTGAAGAGACAGACACACAGAGTTACTATCGCTTTATAATATTAGTACGGATTCAGCTATCAATGCGTATGAATCGAGCCGCTTGAATTATGATTATATATAAAAATCCTTTTGTAATTTTCATAATCTCATTTGCATGCATATGTGAGATCAAAGTAGGTAGCCGGGCAAGCATCATTGTGACTTTTTTATTTATAATAATTATATGTACTTATGAACTTTTTAATTTTTTTGTGTTTCAATCGGTGTTACAAATCTATAAAAACCCGGCTTCCCTCCTATAATATGTATTATACAAATAAATCATCCTTATAAATTACTCCCTTTTAAAAAAATGCACGTAAACCCGTTGGTTACGGTTGTTATTCATATAACTTTGACAGCCGTTACGGGTAGTCAGAAATCAGAAACTTTGACTAGTGGTTAGACACTGACACTCAGATGAATCCGGTGAGACTAGAGGCTGACCTCAACAAGTTTGGAAAAGGCTGAAAAGAATGATCGCACCTTGGAAATAAATTAACTAACAGTAACTATAAAATAATTAACAGTAATACGATTACAAACAAAAGACTTGGAAATAAAATTGTCTTTTGTTTGTAATCGTATTACTGTCATGTACGTGTTTTTTGCGTTTTAAAAATTGCATTCGTACTCTTATATTGACGTTGAGAAAGTGCTTCAAGCTCTGAATCTTAATGATCTCAATTTCTATACCTTCATCTTCAATTTATCCTTTCCACGACCGAGCGACAGCCGGCTGTCGCGCTGCTATTGTCTTTCTATTGTGTCTCGAATCACGTGTGTTTGAAGGTTAAAAATTATTTTTAAGGTATTTTGTAGCTCCTGAATGAATAAAGTTTTATATCATTTTTATATGTCATTTCGTCAATTCTTGTGATTAACTGCTGAGAATATAAGAACTCTTATAGTAATAGATGGCTGTTCGAACGTGATCTATTTTCCCCGCGCTGGTGTTAAACTTTCATTTTACTTTGAAATTCTATTAACCATTCGTTTATTCTACAAATCTGTGAGTTAAGCAGCATCAGGCCAAATTGAAAATTATTTTCATAAACTACTAAAACAATAGTATATAATACCTAGAAACTGTTATTGTTTTGGAAATAATGCCGGCAAACTTTTAAGTACGCATAATAAAATGTCGCCATATTGTTTAGATTGTGGACGGGGAACTCGTATTTATGTTAATAAAGGGTACGGACGGTACGGTAAATTAAACTATCCTTCGACCGATTCTATATTTTAGTCGATATTAAATTTCAATTCCAAATGATCGTAAAATATACGCGAACTTAATACAGTATAATGTTCGGGTAATCTGTAATTAACAGAATATTCATAGATAATGTCAGTAATTTATCAATTTGACGTAATTGTAATGAATTGATTTATATTAACCAATCTGTCAGCAATTTACCAATTAATTAATTTTAGCGGCTTGCGGCTACAGCAGGAGGGTTATGTTTGATGGTGTTCGAGTGTCTCGTTAAATTCATTATTAATTGAAGAGAAACTGTAACTCAGCAACGACAAGATCGACGCACGGTTGATCTGTAAGCGTTTGCGATTAATAAATCTCATTTTATTTTATTAACCTTTAGCTTTTTTTGACAGTCCCGCCACTCTATTCCAACCACTGCTATTCCTGAAAGCTAGAATCAATAGTGGAGTCCACCAGAAAAGCGCCGAAGCAGTGAAGCTCGACAAGTCCTGGAGAAATAATTCCAAGTCTTGGTTCCCGCAACGAAATTAATCAGAAAGAACAGCGGTGGAGTAAGAAAAACATCAAGCTTGAAGTTGAATAGTAAAACGTAAGCTTTCTTAAATAAATGTAGTATAGCTACAGTTCTTTGTAAGTACCTATTCAGTCGACCATTACACGTAGTCGTAGAAATAAAGGTGCTATCTTGAAATTTATTGGTGCAACCTTCCCATTTTATAGCTGATCTAAACGGGTCCGCAGTTTTTAGCACGTCGTCTGTCGCTTTTTTTAAAGCAAAAAACTGCGGACAGACGTGTTAAAATTGGAACAATAGCCTAAAAGTATTTAAGTAAATACTTGTTACCATGTTCTTATTACGGTCCCGGAAATAAATAAGTCGCTTTTCGTACCTATACATGTATAAGGTAAGAAGGGAGTACGGGTAAGGTAAGCACTGAGAGGGCTCAGTGATTTTGAATTTGGTAATTTATTTATTTAATTTATTGTTCTTTAAAATTGTAATTAAAAAACTTCAATTTAATTATTCAAAAAACAGCTCTTATCCAAAAGTGTAGTTTTAAAATGTATTCTATTAAATCCATGTTGACACACTGCCTATCACGATGACACACTGTTTGAGCAGACACGGAGGTATCGTGATAAATTGTTTATCGCGATTGATAGCTTAATTGGGGCCATTTGTAATGTGATCTCGATGGCTTTGTAACGGTCACGGCAGACACTGACGATGGGCGTGAATAGTTTCACTTTTCAGATTGTCATGTGGCCTGTGTCACTCTAGGCTCACTGGATCGCTTCGGTTTGAGAGTTCAAACTCTACTACTCCTCTAGTGCTGGTATTGCTCTATGTGTTTACCGACGTATCTATGCTACGTTGTAAAATAGATGTAGATATAGATAATGATGTGCAATTATTTTATAACAAAATAAAATTAAGTTTTTGTTAAAATATTTGAAACCCATTATTTGGACTAAGACCAATCTATCACAAGTTATTATGTATGTCTCTATAAATCAATGTTACAACTACAAAACCTGGTTTAATAATTAAGTACATTTTGTTTGAAAACAAAATTTTGTTGGGGTATAGAAAGGTCATAAGACGCGCCCTTATGTATTCAAAGTCTATTGAAACCTAATATGTCGTTGAACTAAGCACTAAAAGGTATTCAATAAATAATATAACTTTGTGTATTCCTTCGAGGTTTTCAGGCGTATTTTGAAAAACTCACTCAGAATATTTTAACTCCTCATCCCTTGTGGGTTAGGGGATGGTTCGAATGACGTCATAGTGAATGTTTGGTATATCGCCACCATGATAGAAACGTGGTCAGACCGCTAAATGACGAGTATGTTTGCGCGGCACATGGTCTGAATTTATTAATAGACCTGCAGGAAAATGCAATTACTCCAATCCAGGTCATCACACCAGAAATCCGGGATACAGTTAATAGCAAAATAGAAATTTCGGTAAAATAAGGGATAGAGTTAAAATCGGCGTCATTACACGTGTCAATTGGTTAAATATTACACTTTTACACAACATTGTTTTTTTTTTAAACAAAGACGCATGCCTAAGTACTTCCAATTTATCTAGATTTAGGCGTGAAAATTTGACAAACAATTAGACACTTAATTTAATATTAGTGTGGTAATATGGATTGAAATACTTCAAATATAATTAGGTATTCATTATTTTAATGATCACCCCCTATTTCTAATGAATATTGCTAAACTTGTTGTTACATCCATCGGCAGTCCAGCTTCGATACAACGGTCAGTTTCTCCAACAGACCAGATTAATGTTATTTTTCTAAAAGGTTACAAAGGCATTACTCTTAGTCAGCGGATGTAAGTGTTCATCTTTCTCCGATCGTTCGCTAAGACCGATTGTGATCAAAGTAAGATAAACGCTACCGTTCTGTTCAGCACAGCTTTCATTAATTTTATTATAGACTTTCCATTTGGAAATCGAAGGTTCTTGGTGATTGGTCAGACCAGTCCTTTCAACCAGTGACAGGTACACAAAAGAATTACTAAATCGAGTCTAATGATATCAAATCGTTTATTGCATCCATAAAACAGGTGGTAAATAGAACAATATAATATATATAGTAATAATTGTAATTTATATAATAATAATATAAACTTTTTTAATAAATATTTTTCAAGTCAAAGTTATTTATACACACTTAATATATTATCTACTAGTTTATTATTGGATTCACACTGTGTGAATCGTTATAGTTGTGGGTTTGTCCCAACCACAGTTCCACCATAAAGAAGCTGTCCCATCTTCCCATGCTTATGACTGAGATTTTAAAAAGTGAACACTAAAATCCGTCTGTAAATAAAATTATGTTGAACAGTTTTTTGTTTGCTATATTTTTTGTAGTTATCCATTATTACATTTAAATCGAAATTTTCTTCTCTTTTATTCGATATCCCACAAGAAACGGTTTCTGAAAAAATATGAATACCATCACGGTTTTGGACTTTGGACATTTATCAAAATCGGTTCAGTAGTTGCAGTGCTGTGGTGAGATAAAAGTAACCTTTCTTTGGACTTTGCTGAGTAGGGTAAAAGTAGGCTTCGATCTCTAACCGCAACCTTGAACAAATGAACATTTTGTAAATCTAGTAGCATACGTACATTTACATTTGTTGGTATTTCGCATGGCACCCAGACGGGGATTAGCGCGGACTTCATTTAAATAGTTTCCATACATCGCGTATGTTACTCGTCCCTACTTTTAATAAAATTACATGAGATTTTGTTCGTTTGTACAAGATTAACGTTCATGGGAATTTGGACTGCGAAAAGTGTTTAGATATTATAAATAATTATTTTTTCTACATAAAATAACAAATGTGTAAGCACTTAAATCCAGCTGAAGTACAATATTTGTTAAATTTTATAATGCGGGACAGGTTGTCATTCATTGTTTGCAATATCAAAGTCGCGCTTTTGTTTACGACCATCAAAGGATAAAGCTGAAACATTGTTTTTCTTGAGTGTAAAATAGTTTTGAATAATTTTAAAGATACGCAAAGAGTCGCAGAACCTTCAGGTCATTGGACTGTATGAGATTACATTTAACTTTTCTTAGAAAATCATCTTTTAAATTAAAACCAATATTTTAATTTAGTTATTACAAGCGAATGAACTCAGAATTTTAATTAATTATTAATTTATTAACTTCATGTAAGTTTCGACTTCATGAAACCGAAAAATATTGTAGTAGATCTAAATACATTGGAGTGGAATATGTCTAGTTTGGTTATATTCGGCGGGTATAGTGAGAGAAGCGGCGGCATGAGAGGGCCCGCCCTCTGCCACCATTAACCCGCGTCCATTAAGTAATGGCGCCCTAATGGTGCGCTCAGCAAACACCGTCTCGGGTTAGCTCAACTTAACATGCATTTAGCTCAGTCGTCTTAACTTACGTCTTTTGTCGCACAGATAAAGAGGCGAACATTCTTATCCCACGTCTGCACCGAGTATGTAAATGAAACATGTGGTGCAGCGATGCAAGTCGAAGGAAATTTTACAACGTACCGCAGTATAAAAGTTTGATGAAACAGTAGGTATCACAAGTTAAATTATTCCTTGGATCATTGTTAATGAAACTAGGTACTGTGAGGGATAACTTTGAGATGTAACTTTCTGTTAGAACCAAGTTTCCATGAAACGAACCGCTTTTCATGCACCGCACGAATGGTTGCTTTTGTTCGTTAGTATTGTTTTAACCTATTCGTTTACTTTAAACTATGTTAGGTATATTGAAATTGTCGTAACTAGAATCATTTTCGAAATTGTTTTTCCGTGTTAAAATGTGGAAAGTAAAAACAAAATGCAAGCAACTCAAGCTGTTTCGCAATTAAAATCTTTTCAGAGGGTGTGATGGATAAGAATTGTTCACGAGTAGTTCCTTGCAGGCTAGGGCGCCCCTCCCCCCGCGCCTCCCCCTTACGTCTGCTGCGCCCTCGCTGGCTTGGCTCAGTTCCGCGCCAAGGACTACTTGAAATGCCCCAGTTCCGAAGCAAAAAGAGTATTTCACTTTTGTGCAGGATTGACAGCTTAATGTAGTGCACATGTTAGACATCCGTAGCGCTACTGAAAACTGGTTGTATTTACAGTACATTGATTTTTGGTAATGGATTCTGACATCTATTGAAAGACAAAGTAAATTTCGCGAGTAGCAAAAACGTTAAGTTAGAGATCATTTATCTTTAACTATTACAAGAGTGTAACCGATCGGAATGAATCCGGTCCTTCAGTGGGCAGCTGTTGTTATGACCTTGCCCAGGCGCGACGAGGGTGTCGGTGAGCCGGTGCGGGTCGTGTCGCTGAGTCGCCGTGTCGCCGTGTCCGGCGCGGGCGCGTGATTAATGAACCCTGCGTTATTCGCGCGATAGTGATCAATCAATCACGCCTAACCTGTTGCCGGGCTCCTCGCACTATTAAATAACTATCATTGTTATCTTGTTGGTAATTGTTTGAGCACAGGTGTTCTTGAGGGCTCGCTTGACAGCTAACAATTACCGACAACCTAAATCGTTCTCGCGTTTTTATTAATTTGATGGAAGGGCGATGTTTACGATGCAATGAAAATATTATTTTTTGCGGCTATTTCTTATTACCTAATATAATAGTGACTTATATAATATGCTTCAGACAAATTGATTAATGTCATACTGTTTAGATTTATATGTTGGATCCAAGTAGGTTAAAACATTAAAAGAATATTTAACTTTTTGAGGACCAAGCTACAGGCTGTCGCGCTGCTATTGTCTTTCTATTGTGTCTCGATCACGTGTGTTCGAAGGTTTAAACTATAGTCAAATAATACGAAAGTCCATTATGTAGTTTTGAAATACTATATAGTCAAACAAACACACAGAAAGCGGCATTATAATACCTATATATTAAAATCGTTCTATTTATACTTTTTAAGATATAAAAGCCAAGTAAGTGTTGTAGTGACACCGCCAAAACCAACACAAGCAGTACTACATAAATGCCACTTCGCATCGGTAGAGTTACCTACTTTTTAAATCTCTGCGTTCTCAGCAGTATTCCTTTGCAGAAATTGTATTTTTCTTTAAAGAAAACAATTTACAGTAAGACTCACTAAGATTGGCACTACACTAAGTATCGTTGTAACTGTCGATGCAACGAAGTTGATTGTGATAGACCAGTGTTTAGTGCCTGTTATTTATGTATGTATATAAATTGGTAATCTGATTGGCTGACCGATTTTGTGATATCAATCAATCGCTTGTTCAAGACAAGACATGGAATTTGGAGGCTGTCCTTTGTGAAGTGCGTAGTATCCACTATGAAAGAATTTAATTAAGAAATGAAAGAAGTAAACTTTTCATTCTTCAGTCGAAGCCAAGGGTGAAAGCTGGTTCTATAATTAATTAGGTATATAATGTTGTGAGTTGGTTGACTTTAAATTGACGTACAATTCAGGTATATTTACTAAGTTTCTCTTGGACATCGCTGACATAGGTGGAGGAATCGTAGGGGAACCTGGATTCATAAGTCAGATATAGAAATCAAGTCAATTTACTGACCGTGAGGATCCTTGCTCGTACCTTTTCTGCTTGAGGTCGTCCCAATGCAGCATTGGGATGACTTTTTAATAACATACATATTTAGTAAATATCATAAAGTAATGATACACCTTACGTATCCACAAAACGTACAGCTTTTCTGTAATAAAGTATAATTAAATCATTTCACATGCAAATGAATGTTCAGTATGTTGTCATGTTTGTAATCGCAAGTAACATCTATGCATGTTTGCGCAATAACATAAATTAAGTACTCCAACATAACTGTGGGAAACACGCCTACTGTACACATACACATTATACACAATGTAAATACATAAACATGTTACATAAAGTTTGGTGTAGTTGTAAATCACCTTTGACTGTCACGCGACACTTCCGTCATCAGTTTTGAATCACGCCCATCTGTACACATGTTGAACAACAGAGCCATATTCGCGAGTGCGAAATGTCATCGCCATTTTGTTTCTACGTTTTAAAATTGGAATTTAAAAAATTGGGTAGTTTACACCATTAACCAATAAATGTTAGACACAGTTTCTCTGAAACCTCTTTTAATTTCAGTCCAATAAATTCGGTTCATTTTCAATTTGCTATAAAATTTGATTTTTAGATGCTTTGAAATCAATAAATAGATAGTTAACTGAGTTGTTATTTTAGTGACGTCATAAATTGCCATTGGTGCCGATTCTCTTGTGCACAAACTAACGTAAATTTAAGTTAAATGCATCTTTCTCTTTCCGTTTAATTAAGAAAAGGACAGAAGATACATTTTAGTTTAATTCAGCTCGAAGCAACCGAAAAGCCTGTACACTTCGCAACTCAATAATAATTGTACAGTTTTCCGCGGACGAAAAGAATTAAGCAACAGAAAACTTCAAGTCGATTACGTGCGAGCTAACTTAGTAAAAGGCGAAAATAGTTAAAGCTGTATTTGTACTAAAGTCCAACAATAGTGTAGAAGTGCGGCCAGATTTAGTTTGTTCTGGTAAAGTAAGCTAACTTGTGTACTAGGGGGGTGCGAACGCGTGGCGAGACTTAAAGTAAACTGGGCTGTCGGCTCTCCGCAATCATTGCTCCATTGCAATCCACTTCCAACGGTTATATACTGTTTAGTAATTAATAGATTTGTATTTAATTTTATGAGAATTTTGTGATGGTTTTGACGTGAGAAACTGGATATAAAACTTATAGTTCTCTAGCTTTTGCCCGCGGCTTCGCTGGCTTTAAAAAGAGGCAAAAAGTATTTTCTCCTATCTCTACCTAAAAATCACATCAATTCGTTGCTCTGTTTTGCTGTGAAAGACGGACAAACAATATACACACACACTTCCCCATTTATAATATTAGTATGGATGTTAGCGTTTTTGCCCTCGTGATGCTTGTTATAACGGACACTGAGTAGCCCAATGAATCAAGTAAAACTGGAGTAGCCCATGTTCTTTCCACACAAAAACGGCTCAAAGCTTAGCTGTAAAAATACAGCAAACAAACAAATAAACAGATTTTAAAAACACTTTTAATGCCAGAGTGAATTGCGAGTTTGAACTTGGAGTAATGAAGTAAGTGATAATTTTTATGTTTTTAATTAAGTTAAAATTGCGAGTAATTTACGAGGCAGAAAAAAATATAGTGGACTTGTTATTGATAGAAACTGCTTTCCTTTTCCTTATAAGAACAGGTCATTGCCCTCAATGAAACAACTACCAACTACAATTCACATTTATTCCACCAATGCCATGATAAATGTGTATTCAGTTAATTAGTTGTAACCAATAAATCACGGCCAAGCCGCGTCACAGGAATGTTCCCTTTAACGAGTTTTGTTGGTAGTATGAGCTTAGACTGCAAACTTCGTCACTTTGAACACAAACAGGCCGAGGTGACGATACTCCGAGCTTCACCAAATGGAGCGGAAACTCAACTTTTTGTCCCGTTTAGTACTCGTGGAAGTTACTCGCAAACTGTCAAAGCAAGGGTGCCTGATTGATGGTTTTTGTTTATTTACATAAATATTATAAGCTGTAAAAATGTAAATATGTGTAACAGCAAATTAGCCTTCTTTTCAGAACAGTTTGTTAGATACGAGATTATTGGGTCCAAAATCATGCATCGAGAATGCAAAATGTGGATAAAACATAGCAAAAATCTTTCTTCTTAAAATGGGATACCCGAAGACATTATCTTGTTATGTATTTTGTGACCCAAATTCCCCAATAATCCCGAAAACATCCTGCTTTATAAATAAACTCGAATACTACAACGCGCTGATAACATCGTTTATACCCGAGGAAGAGTGTGATGAGCCTTAAATCCTCGACGTACATTATCCCTTAGCGGACCAATTCCCATAGATCCCTAAATTTATTATGTCTGTTTTATAACTGTACGTTATCTTCGATTCAATATTTTATGTTTAAGCGATGCCGTGCGTTATGTCCGAAAACACGTTGCTACGAGCGTAGCAAAGCCTTGCTGCGCGTAGACGTTTTGCTACGAGAGCAGACTGCTACGCCTTGCGTAGCCGCTCCTTGGCGCATGGGACGCCTAAATAGATGCTAATTAAATCATTGGTGCCGATTCCCTTGGTCACAAACTATTCTAATTTTAAGTTAAATGCATCTTTCTCTTTTCATTTCTTAGAGAAAAGGACAGAAGATACAATTTAGTTTAATCCTGTCAAATTAGACAGCGCCGGAAGAAAATTGACGTATATTTAGACGCCATGTTTTCAAAACGCGTCTAAATTATCTATGGAGTGTCTTAATTTGACAGGACTTAACTAATATTTTATCTTCTGTCCTTTTCTTAATTAAATGGAAAGAGAAAGATGCACTAACTTAAATTTACTTTAGTTTGTGAACAAGAGAATCGGCACCATTGTCTATTTAATTTTATTTGTTTTGTACTGAAGCTTTTTGTATGTACGTACCGGAAATATGATTAAAATATAAATAAAAGATTCATGTAGCTATCAATATCACTGATCTTGTATTTATAAGTAAGAGTAGTTTTATCATATTTGGCACTGCGCTGTTGTGTGGTAATCTATATAAATCACATAGGCCGCTATCGCTCTGCGATAAATATAACATCCATTGATCATTTCCCACTCACACACGTGCTGGGTGATTAAGTATTGAAAGACTGCATACATAAATTCTGCGTAGATGCGTATTGGGATTATAACTGGTTTGCGAAGGAGACTTACTAGTCTCCAGAGATATTTTCACTATCAGAATAAATATTGATTAGACTCCGAAACTATTCTTTACTGATAATTTTTAAGCCTCTTACATTAGCTTCATCTGTATAACGAATTATCTGGGAATGAATAATCCATACTCCCATACTGTCCATTCTAATATTGTGCAAGTAACTCTGTCTGTCTGTCTCTTCTTCATGCCTAAACCACTGAACCGATTTCAATGAATATCCTCACACATAGACTTTTGATCCCAAATTAAGCAGCAAGACAACTGATAAACATATGAATATAAATTTTAAATATATATATATTATAGACCCAGACGACAGCCCAGACACAGAACAAATTATCATAGTCATCACACAAAGTTTGTCTCTAACTCACGCCACTAGACCAACAGGTCCGTCAGGTTTGAATCCTTTTAACATTGTATTGTATCTTTATAACTTTTTAAAACACTCACAGATCCAACAAGAGACTTCTTTGCATCACCGTTTACGCCGATCGCAATAAACAGGAATTAATAATCGGGGATCTGCCATAGATCAAACAAAATATAGACCGATCAAAGGGTGGAGCCACCCTTATTCAAACGTAGTGACTACGTAAGCAACCACAGAGGGGCGCAACCCTGATGACGTTGCACTACACCACCACTACACGCGTGCTAATTATACTGTGGCAACCCTATTCAATAAACCGGCTAAGTGCGAGCTAGACTCTCGTTCAGAGGGTTTCGTACGTAGTAGGTGTATCAATATTGTTTAAGATTTTTTGGGATATAGCATTTTCGGTTTTTAGATGTTTTCCGTTGCTTCCTTACAAGGTATTGGTTTTTGCTTTTCACGATTCTATATCAATTTTAAGTAACCTATAGCTTTTGATTTCCTAAACCAAAAATATGTAACATAAACGGGGTAAAGGCAACCGTTGGCAATCTTGTAATTGCGTCTAATACACTTCTGGACACATCTATTGGCCCACCTTGTATTTTCAGTTTCGTTTGGTCCTAGCTAAAATTTTATATTAGGTCGAGCAAAAAGTTTTTATGCAGTTTTGAACCTGGCACATTCACAATTTCATTCAATAGTCTTTTTTTGAATTTCGAACACAGAATTTAAAGAAACAAAAGACAATTTGGAGCCTGTTTGTTGATATCAAACAATGGAATACTAAGAAAACTTGTTTTTTTTGGTTTACTTGGGTTTAATTCTTGAAAAAGTGATTGATATCTTTGGTTTTGCAACAAACATTACTTATTCTTAACAACTATCAATCTGTGTGTGTGAGGTTCTATCAATAATCTATGGATACTTCACCTGAAGTCGCCGCCCAAGCTGTGGCACTTATTCAGGCCGGACACAGCCAAAGAAACGTGAGTGCTCAACTTATTTAAGTCGATCTGCGGTCCGAAATGTTTATCGGAGGTTACCTAGAGACTGGCGGCTTTGTTCGTCGCCAAGGAAGGCCACGATCTCGGGTCACAACTGAAAGGCAGGATCGATTCATCGTGACGACCAGCTTAAGAAATCGTCACCTTACCTCCATTGAGATACAAAACCAACTTCGCGACTTCCACGGAGTATCTGTGAGCGCTCGAACTGTTCGGAGAAGGTTAAAAGAACGCGATATGGTACCACACAAGCCAGCTAATGGGCCCAAACTAACGCGAGCCCACCGAACAGCGCGCCTTCATTTCGCACGCAGTCATTTAAATTGGACACAGCAAGATTGGAGCCGTGTACTCTTTTCTGATGAGTCTAAAATTGTGTTACATGGCAATGATGGAAGGAAGAAGGTCTACCGACGTAAGGGAGAGCGTTTCGCACAATGCTGCTTTGAAGAGAGGGTTGCTTATGGCGGTGGCTCATGGACTATCTGGGGCGGTATATCCGCGAGCGGCAAAACTCAACTTGAGGTTTTTACAGGACCACGGCTGCCAACATAAAATGCTGAAAGGTACATTCGTGAGTGCTTAGAACCTCACGTGATACCATACGCGGACTATGTGGGCCCAAATTTTCTTTTTATGCATGATAATGCAAGAGCCCATGCGGCCGGCATCGTCAGGGAATATCTTCGGGATGTGAACATCACAGTTATGGACTGGCCAGCCAGAAGCCCAGACATGAACCCCATTAAGCACATGTGGGACGAGCTAAAAAGACGTGTTAGGGCTCGTCAGCCAGTTGCCCAGACGATGATGCAGGAGTTGAAAACTGCCATAGAAGAGGAATGGGAGATGATCGCTCAAAATTTCATAGAACGGTTGATAAACTCTATGCCTAATCGTATGAGAGCTGTGGTAGATGCCCATGGAGGCAACACGCGTTATTAAATTAAACTTTATTTGATAAAACATGTTTTTTAATCAAAAATCAATTGCCTTTAACAAGGCGCATATCCGACTTGTTAGGCGTAGCTCTATGTCGTATGTTATTCTGAATTCAAATTTAAAACAATATGATCGAAAAAGATGGTAAAATGTATCAGGTTTAAAACTGCATCAACAGTTTTTGTTCAATCTAGCAAACATATTTCGGTAGGGTCTATCGAAACCTAAACTCTAAGGTGGGCCAATAGATGTGTCCAGAAGTGTAGTTTTATTTTATTCACGGCATCTAGGAATTGCAGACCTGAGTATTTGATATAATAATAATTAGAGCTTTGTATCTTTACCCGTTTCCGAAAAAAAGATCTAGACAGCCGGACAGATGTAAAACAACGTAAAAATAGAACCCTTCACTTTGTTAGACTCTTTGTTGACTTTGTTGACTTTGGTACGGCTTTTCCTTTTGAACTACGGAGCCCCAAAAAGTATTACAACCTTTTGATTGAATCAAAGTCGATACTTCTAATTAACCTCAGTAACTTAGGAAGCGGAAGGGGCGAAGGGTCAGTTTTTAAAAGAGGAAACTCGAAACATATAGTAAAAGGGGAACATAGAAAGGGATGGAGAAGAAAAGATGATTAGATTTTGAGAAAAATAATAAATAATAAACAATTAATAATAAACCTGACTGCAAGTGGGCTAGGGTAGAATACATTTCTTCCTGTATCGTGGATGCAAGCATAACAAATTCACCACAACTCACATTCACAAGCAGCTAAACTGAGAAACAGCTGTAGAGCATTTAGTTCCACACGGGAACCGGACCTGCAAAAAAACCCTTCTCCATAAATGCGACATCAAATAAACGGTGCTTGGCAACTGCTTTTGTACAGCGATATTACCATCACTGTCGAATAATTATGAAGAATGTTTGTTTACCTCGCCATAAGATTTTCATCAGTAGCCTATTAGGCAGCGGCGAATTTCTGATTGGTATCTGACAAATCGTCAATCCGCCATGCACAAGCGTAGTGATTAACGCTCGTACCTTCTCTGTGTGAAAAGAGGCCTTTGCCCTGAGGTGGGACAGTTATATAGGCTGGTATTTTTCTTTTATTATTTAGGTGCCACAAATAGAGAGAGAGCGAGGAATCAAAGGCGAGGACTGTATTCACAACTCCATTGATTTTGTTCCCAAGGTAAGGCAATGTTTAAGACGTCCTCGCACACAAAAGGTACAATATTACGCCGCAATCAATTCTTCCTGTGGTCACCTATTGATTAGCAATGAAATATGAATGACCCGTTTGATTCGGTGATGTTAATAGCCAGAGAGCCAGTATAGGCTTAGTAGTAGGGCTCTGTTGTTACGGTACCCTAAAATCAGACGATTCTAGAATTTAATATAAAGAATACGATATTGCGTTAATGTCATATTGTGTTAAAACTTTGGCAATAATCTTGCCACAGTATGTCGCAGTTCTGTTTTATTTGACATTTTTAGGGTTCCGTACCTCAAAAGGTAAAAACGGAACCCTTATAGGATCACTTTGTTGTCCGTCTGTCCGTCCGTCCGGCTGTCAAGACCCTTTTTCTCAGAAACGCGTCGAGATATCAAGCTAAAATTAATATCACATACTCGGGTCTGCTATCTCTTAAAGCAGTGAAAAAATCAAGTTTTTAAATCAACGCAATAAAAAGATACGGCGGTTTATATTGCAAATTTGGACATTTGCAAGGAAATCAAAACCTATAGGGTACTTCCCATTGACCTAGAATCATGAAATTTGGCAAAAAGTAAGGTCATGTAGCACAAGTAAAGGGAAAACTCCGAAAACCGAAAATTTGTAGTTAGTTCACACCAGGCGTCCGTCTGTCCGTCTGTCTGTCAAGAACCTTTTTCTCAGAAACGCGTCGAGATATCAAGCTGAAATTAATATCACATACTCAGGTCTGCTATCTCTCAAAGCAGTGAAAAAATCAAGTTTCTAAATCAACGCAATAAAAAGATACGGCGGTTTATATTGCATATTTAGACATTTTCAAGGGAATCAAAACTCAAAACCTATAGGGTATTTCCCATTGACCATGAATTATGAAATTTGGCAAGAAGCAACGTCATGTAGCAAAAGTAAAGCAAAAACTCTGAAAACCGTAAATTTGTAGTTAGTTCACATCCGTCCGTCCTCCCGTTCGTCCGTCTGTCAAGACCTTTTTTTTCAGAAACGCGTCGAGATATCAAGCTCAAATTAATATCACATACTCAGGTCTGCTATCTCTTAAAGCAGTGAAAAAATCAAGTTTCTAAATCAACGCAATAAAAAGATACGGCGGATTATATTGCATATTTAGACATTTTCAAGGGAATCAAAACTCAAAACCTATAGGGTACTTCCCATTGACCTAGAATCGTGAAATTTGGCAAGAAGCAAGGTCATGTAGCACAAGTAAAGAGAAAACTCCGAAAACCGTAAATTTGTAGTTATTTCACTAAAAAACAAATTAACGGAACCCTCGTTGCGCGAGTAGAACTCGCACTTGACCGGTTTTTTATTAAGTCTTTGGCTGTTATACGCAATATCATTCTATCTACTGCAGCTCATAACGTCTAGAATTGGCATCTCTAAACCACGATATTAGGCCCAGATAACTTTGCCCGTGAAAAATACTTTGTACTTTAGTACACAATTTTTTTTCAGTTTATATGAATATAGCATTTCATTATTATGTACATGGATTTACTTACCTACGACGCAATATTTCACAGAAACACCTCGATAAGGTCGATCTTTTCTCATTATTTGAAGAGGAACGAAATTACTTATCTCCTTCACAAAAGATGGATCTATGTTCTATGTATTATGTATCTACTACATACTCGTGAACCTAATAAAAAACATGTTTGTATTTTAACCCATTTTTATTGGAGATGTTGATAGCTTAAATGACGTGTTTTGTAAGCAAACAATTTGTACATATAAATACACATTTAGTGACTGTAAGTAAAAAATACATGTACGTTTGCCTGGCTCGGCCCCCTAGAATTTTGTCTAGTAATATATGTACCCTGTTTCTTTTTTAATGCATCTTTGTAATTTTAAAGATATATGCAAAAAAGGGGATTGGGCCAGCCAAATGTTTTCAGAAGTTTTTTTGGTTCACCCCTTTACAAGAAAAAATAACCTGTACATAAATTCCTAGATGAGAGCACATTGAATTGGTGTACACCTAAAATCAATATTCTGGGGGGCCGTTTCATTCAAGCGATCATAAAATCTTCGTTCGTTATTGCGTTTGGGCGTTTGTCACCAATGCTTATTTGTCAATAATTTCAATTTGAATAATGATTTGTACAAAAGCTTTGCAGTGCAACAACAGTTACACGCGCTTACGAAGATTTCCATACCATCGACACTGAGGCCGAGACACACATTCAGTACTTAGCTCGTACTTTATCTTAGCTATATTCTTCATCTTTGTCTTGCGATCGTAGTTTCACAACTGTGTGACGGTGACAGTAATATTAGGAAACAAAGGCCAATTTCCCCATAACCATAATATTAGCTTTACTTAAGCTTAGCCGAGGCGCTACTACTGGCGCAATTCCACTTGACAACATATTATTGAAACGGGTATTAACGCGAAAAGTAATTATTTAAATACCTTGGAAGGCTTGATGTTTCGACCTGGTTGCACAGGTCGTGGTCGCATGCAGACTGAGGATGCGATGTCACAGCTCCCTGCATTCGAGCGATGAATCTTCATCAGTTTAAAAGTCAGTATAGTAATTTCACTTGGTCGTTAGCTCGTATTCGGGTGCACGAAAGAATTTACTCGAATTCAGGCACCCGATGCATTAATTACATTGCTTGTTCGGTAATCAACACTCATTGTGACAAAGATCGAATTACTGCTTGACAATTTGAAGAAAACAAAACTGCTAGAGTACGGGCGGTCATTTACACTTACTCGTTTCTCCGAATTACATAGGCAATCGAAATCGAGCTACCGACGAAGTATAATTGCGCCTTTACCTAAGGAATGTAAATTGTTTTTCTCGACATTATATTACGAAATTATTTCACTGTATTAGCAATTATACGACCATTACATTGCAGCGGCAGACAGACAGATGAGCGAACACCGACGAGGGCCTAGTAATACGTATATATATACATATATACTCTTTGAGTACGGTAGCCTAAAAACGTTTACCCTGACATTTCATAATATTCTGAAAATAAATACGTAATATTTCATATCCCGCATGAAGACATAATTTTTCACATTATGTAACATAAAATTAGGATCATGTCACATTTCGGTCACCATTATGATCCGATAATGTCCATCACTGGGTCGATAAGGAAATATTACGTTCAATTCATTGTTGCTACTCGCAGGTGATATTAAGCACGTTATAATATTGGTCAGTTCGATCGCCGGCACGTTATGACCGTCATTAACTTTGTACTTAGCCGGGCCAGTATTGGATGCTTTAGCAGCAGATATCGGTTTATTATCGACAATGTTCGCTCGGAAGTTGGTGCGCAGTAGAAATATAAGAGATTTAATGAATAGCTTTGTTTTTGTAGTAAACTCGGTAACATTGTGTCCGAGAGCCATTATTGGACTTTATGACGCGTTAAGTTCAAGATTGTATGGTTCCCAGCTCAAGATCGGAAGTATTTTTATCATAATACCTACATAAGTTTAACATCTAGTTTTTCCTTCGGATAACAATCGACCAATTTTTATGTTTTCATTAAAATAACTTTTGTAACATAATAGAAACTCATTTTATTTTAATAATGCTATTTTGCAAATCAAATACTTACATAAGGGAACCCGCAAAGATTCGTAATCAAAGGTGATGATGTAATAGTCACCATGATTTGCTATTTTATTTCAACTCATACGCGCAAAAGCTTTTCTTGACACAAACGGTATCAGGACACATGCGCGAAAGACATTTGCGCGAAAGACACTTGCGCGCGGCCGTTTGGGCGAAAGGACACATGCGCGAATGGACGTTTGCGCCCATAGACATTTCCGCGAATGGACACTTGCGCGACTAGACGTTTCCGCGCCAAACCACTTGCGCGAAGCCCTTTGCGCGACGGACACTTGCGCGCCAGACAGTTTCGCGAGAGACGTTTGCGCCCAAACACTTCCGCGACTAGACACTTGCGCGAACTTTTTTCCAAAGGACATTGGGCAAATTTAAAAATATTATTAAGGGGTAACAATATTTTTTTATTTACTTAGTTTTTATTATATGGCGTCCACATACGTAGGTATGTGGACGCCATTGGTGGTAAGTCGTTTTCAAAAGCAAGATGGCGGCCATGATATTTTTCACAAAATACGTCATGGGTGTCAATTTCAAGGTTTTTTAGGGTGCTAAGGTCGAAAATGAGGTCGATTTGAGAATCCAAGATGGCGGCCGTGACCTTTCTGACAATATGCATCATGGGTGTCGTTTTCATGGTTTTTTGGGGTGCTAAGGTCGAAAATGAGGTCGATTTGAGAATCCAAGATGGCGGTCGTGACCTTTTACACAATATGCGTCATGGGTGTTTTCATGGTTTTTTGGGGTGCTAAGGTCGAAAATGAGGTCGATTTGAGAATCCAAGATGGCGGCCGTGACCTTTTACACAATACGCGTCATGGGTGTCGTTTTCATGGTTTTTTGGGGTGCTAAGGTCAATAATGAGGTCAATTTGAGAATCCAAGATGGCGGCCGTGACCTTTCTCACAATATGCATCATGGGTGTCGTTTTCATGGTTTTTTGGGGTGCTAAGGTCGAAAATGAGGTCGATTTGAGAATCCAAGATGGCGGTCGTGACCTTTTACACAATGTGCGTCATGGGTGTCGTTTTCATGGTTTTTTGGGGTGCTAAGGTCGAAAATGAGGTCGATTTGAGAATCCAAGATGGCGGTCGTGACCTTTTACACAATATGCGTCATCGGTGTCGTTTTCATGGTTTTTTGGGGTGCTAAGGTCAATAATGAGGTCAATTTGAGAATCCAAGATGGCGGCCGTGACCTTTCTCACAATATGCATCATGGGTGTCGTTTTCATGGTTTTTTGGGGTGCTAAGGTCGAAAATGAGGTCGATTTGAGAATCCAAGATGGCGGCCGTGACCTTTCTCACTATATGCGTCATAGGTGTCGTTTTCATTGTTTTTTGGGGTGCTAAGGTCGAAAATGAGGTCGATTTGAGAATCCAAGATGGCGGCCGTGACCTTTCTCACAATATGCATCATGGGTGTCGTTTTCGTGGTTTTTTGGGGTGCTAAGGTCGAAAATGAGGTCGATTTGAGAATCCAAGATGGCGGCCGTGACCTTTCTCACGATATGCGTCATGGGTGTCGTTTTCATGGTTTTTTGGGGTGCTAAGGTCGAAAATGAGGTCGATTTGAGAATCCAAGATGGTGGTCGTGACCTTTTACACAATATGCGTCATGGGTGTCGTTTTCATGGTTTTTTGGGGTGCTCAGGTCGAAAATGAGGTCGATTTGAGAATCCAAGATGGCGCTCGTGACCTTTTACACAATTTTTACACAATATGCGTCATGGGTGTCGTTTTCATGGTTTTTTGGGGTGCTAAGGTCGAAAATGAGGTCGATTTGAGAATCCAAGATGGCAGTCGTGACCTTTTACACAATGTGCGTCATGGGTGTCGTTTTCATGGTTTTTTGGGGTGCTAAGGTCGAAAATGAGGTCGATTTGAGAATCCAAGATGGCGGCCGTGACCTTTCTTACAATATGCATCACGGGTGTCGTTTTCGTGGTGCTAAGGTCGAAAATGAGGTTGATTTGAGAATCCAAGATGGCAGCCGTGACCTTTCTCTCAATATGCGTCAAAAACGACACCCATGATGCATATTGTGAGAAAGGTCACGGACGCCATCTTGGATTCTTAAATCGACATCAATATTGACCTTAGCACCCCAAGAAACCATGAAAACGACACCCATGACGCATATTGTGAGAAAGGTCACGGCCGCCATCTTGGATTCTTAAATCGACATCATTATTGACCTTAGCACCCCAAGAAACCATGAAAACGACACCCATGACGCATATTGTGAGAAAGGTCAAGACTGCCATCTTGGATTCTCAAATCGACCTAATTTTTGACCTTAGCACTCCAAAAAACCATGAAAACGACACCCATGATGCATATTGTTAGAAAGGTCACGGCCGCCATCTTGGATTCTCAAATCGACCTCATTTTCGACCTTAGCACCCCAAAAAACCATGAAAACGACACCCATGACGCATATTGTGAGAAAGGTCACGGCCGCCATCTTGGATTCTCAAATCGATCTCATTTTCGACCTTAGCACCCCAAAAAACCACGAAAACGACACCCATGATGCATATTGTGAGAAAGGTCACGGCCGCCATCTTGGATTCTCAAATCGACCTCATTTTCGACCTTAGCACCCCAAAAAACCATGAAAACGACACCCATGACGCATATTGTGAGAAAGGTCACGGCCGCCATCTTGGATTCTCAAATCGACCTCATTTTCGACCTTAGCACCCCAAAAAACCATGAAAACGACACCCATGACGCATATTGTGAAAAAGGTCACGGCCGCCATCTTGGATTCTCAAATCGACCTCATTTTCGACCTTAGCACCCCAAAAAACCATGAAAACGACACCCATGACGCATATTGTGAGAAAGGTCACGGCCGCCATCTTGGATTCTCAAATCGACCTCATTTTCGACCTTAGCACCCCAAAAAACCATGAAAACGACACCCATGACGCATATTGTGAAAAAGGTCACGGCCGCCATCTTGGATTCTCAAATCGACCTCATTTTCGACCTTAGCACCCCAAAAAACCATGAAAACGACACCCATGATGCATATTGTCAGAAAGGGCACGGCCGCCATCTTGGATTCTCAAATCGACCTCATTTTCGACCTTAGCACCCTAAAAAACCTTGAAATTGACACCCATGACGTATTTTGTGAAAAATATCATGGCCGCCATCTTGCTTTTGAAAACGACTTACCACCATCGGTAGGTATGTGGACGCCATATAATAAAAACTAAGTAAATAAAAAAATATTGTTACCCCTTAATAATATTTTTAAATTTGCACAATGTCCTTTGGAAAAAAGTTCGCGCAAGTGTCTAGTCGCGGAAGTGTTTGGGCGCAAACGTCTCTCGCGAAACTGTCTGGCGCGCAAGTGTCCGTCGCGCAAAGGGCTTCGCGCAAGTGGTTTGGCGCGGAAACGTCTAGTCGCGCAAGTGTCCATTCGCGGAAATGTCTATGGGCGCAAACGTCCATTCGCGCATGTGTCCATTCGCCCAAACGGCCGCGCGCAAGTGTCTTTCGCGCAAATGTCTTTCGCGCAAGTGTACCAGATCCGACACAAACTCCCCAGTCGCAAACATATGTATAGCTAGCTCAGATTTATCTTGGCTAGCCAGGCTTACGAAACTGCTAGAAAAACAGGGCGTGACCGACTTAACTGTGTAGGTCTTGGGGTTTGCTTTAGAGTTGATTAGTTACTTTGTTCTCAACATCTTTGTTGTTTTGAATTCAGCATCTTTAATTTGAAAATACAATTACGCGATATTGGAATAACACTGCCGAAACAGCTCAACTTTATTGAGCTGAACGAAAACTAATTAAAACACGTGTTCTTGGAAGTTCATTACCAGTTTTCAATACTACACATGAACTGTTTTATTGCGGTAATTGTACAATTTAATTAACTTTAGTTTAAAATTAACAGTCGAAGTTGTGGGTGAACAATGTAGGTGCTTAGCGAGAGGCTGAAGGGAAGCCGCTGATATTGTTTATGGTCAAAGTTCGCCTCAGCTAAAGTTTTGTAGCGGATTTATGGTAATCTGACACTTCCGATGTCAGTAAATTGTGAATGTTAGTTTTGGGCCGAGCTCAGGCCGCACACCTACTGACTACAGTAATTTAGGGGAATCTATTGGACGCGGATTATAGGCTCGCACAAAGGATCAGCTTTATAGTCAACCCGGCTTAAGGAATTAATGAATACTAATTCTCTAACGTCTGCTACGGCAGGAGTTCGTGACGTTGTATTCACGAGACCCAGTTTATACTAAGCTACCTTGTAATAAATGTGTGGCTGTTGGAGGTAACAATTTAAACGTAAAAAGTTTTTATTGCCGGGATTTATAAATTTAATATATTGTGAGCGCAGTTTTTTAGCTGCACCGACATTATTTTTATTAAACTATTTATTGAGGGCTATATAATCGGCATTGCGTCTGACGAGTTTCTGTAGTAGACAATC
The DNA here is from genome assembly GCA_033675125.1 of Athetis lepigone. Lineage (NCBI taxonomy): Eukaryota > Metazoa > Arthropoda > Insecta > Lepidoptera > Noctuidae > Athetis > Athetis lepigone. The sequence continues at coordinate 12,777,572 of CM066239.1, read as the reverse complement.
ATTTGTTTTAATTGAGTTCTGTCGAACCTGTCGTTGTTCATTGCGAGTTAGTTTGCGACTCGTGGCGACATAATGTTTCAGAACTTCTTTTGCGCACGAATTGCGACTGGCAGATTCGATTCTTTCAAGAAACAATGGTTTTTTTCAAATATTAATAAGTATTTACTAAGTTTACTGTTTAACTTTACAGACATCAGTGAGGAAACCTGGTCTTCAATGATTTTAAATAAATATTTTTTTTTAAAGATTGGTGGCGATTCTCTTATGCATAAACTAACGTAAATTTAAGTTAAGCGCATCTTTCTCTTTCCATTTCTTAAAGAAAAGGACAGAAGATACATTTTAGTTTAATCCTGTCAAATTAGACAGCGCCTGATGAAAATTGACGTATATTTAGACGCCATGTTTTTAAATTGCGTCTAAATTATCTATGGAGTGTCTACATTTGACAGGACTTAACTAATATTTGATCTTCTGTCCTTTTCTTAATTAAACGGAAAGAGAAAGATGCACTTAACTTAAATTTACGTTAGTTTGTGCACAAGAGAATCGGCACCATTGTCCATGACCATTGCTTGAGTTAACATGGTAATCATTGCTCGTGCCCTCTTTGTATGAGAAGAGTCCTTGCCTTGCATTGAGATATTAATAGGCTGGAGAAAAGGCAACTCACAATTTAATTATAGATACCAGCTGCTGGTAACCATTATTAATTTCCGAGTAATGAAAACCCACCAGTAAAAGTAGCACTTACTTTGCAATGTACGAATAAATTACAGCTTACTTATCATCCCAGTAATAATAATAAAATTATTATTGTCCAGACATATAAAGAACAAGCAGGGAATCTAATGGCACATTAAAGATATGGACATTTTATCGTTAAATGACTCTATCAAGGTTTACGGCCAATATAAGAGCAGGTTTATGAAAAATATTAGATACATTTGAAGGGAATTCAATTACGAAATTTTAAGATTTTTTCCCATCAGAAGGATCTACCTTTTTTATGTTCTTTATCAGAAACATAAAGACTCTTAATGTTTTTGCAGATAAGGTTTTTGGTCTTTTAGAAGTTTTATGCGCTGTACACGCGTCTCATTACAGGTAACTAAATTGTTCTAAGGTGAACATCCTATTAAGCGTTAAAGTTACATATTAACCTTTTGACGTCCAACCGACAGCCGGCTGGCGGGCTGCTACTTCTTTCTATTGTGTCTCAAATCACGTGTGTTCGAAGGATTAAATACGAATTTCAATAAAAGGAGACGACTATTATTAACTTGTAATAGTGAGTATCTTCTCACTATTATAAGTCTAACTGTAATAGTCGTCTCCTTTTATCGAAATTCGTATAAATTCATTAAAATGGCACATCAATTTACACGAAAAGCTCATAAATAGGGTGCGAGTTCCTATTATCGTATTATTGAAGGTTTGAGTGAGTAATTATTCGTTGATTATCCATTAATTGTGATAAAGAGGCCATTTGAGCGTGGTTGTACCTCATACCATTTATTTTATAACTCTACTCGTGTCCGCCTCGGGGGATACTGTGGAACTCACTTTTTGAGCAACGATCGTTACTCTGGTTTTAATGTTGGTGACGTTAACGAAGTTTTTGAGATAAAATGATTTAAAACAACATTAAACTTTTAACTGATAAGTACTTTACTAGCCGAAAGTTTGAACTGATTAAAATGGTTTGTTTTGCTTTATGAATTACTAGAGTGTTAGTACATAGTTTTTCTTAAAAGGTAACATATTGACATAAAATTCTTGAACAAATATAATATAAGTAATAATTTGTTCAGGTGAAACCAGTGACTTTTTCCATTTCTTTATTTCGTACTCAAATAAACTTAGTTCTCTCGGGACAAATATGATTTCCCGCGTAATGGATTTTATTTGGCTTGGCTTGAAACTTGGAACTTTTCTCCTACATAACTATTTACTTGTATAGCAATTTGTGAAATTGTGTAGCGTCCCTTCTTCAGCTCCGACCCTTCATTATATTGCTTTAATTTTAATCCGAGCCGCTTTCCGCAGCCGGCGAGGAACGAATGAAACAACGTTGTAAAGAGAATTTGTGATTTATTTACTAGACAGGTTTTCGTATTCACATTCATCACGTACAAAAAATAAAGGGGTGTAAATATATCTCTGAAAATGTAACAAGGTAACATAAGTATGTTTCGAACTAGACGAGGTCAGTCGGGGAGGGCGAAGGGGGGAGCTAGGGCGGGGCGCGGCGGCGACGCGCGCGCCGCCCGCACAGCAGCCGCTGGAACGCGTGCCGGAACTCTGGGCTGAACACCGTGTAGATGATCGGGTTCAGCGTCGAGTTGAAGTAGCCCAGCCACAGCGAGAACGACGTCAGCACGGGACTCACTTCGCAGTCACACGTCGGCACCAAAATCGCCAACACAAAGAAGGGAAGCCAACACGCTACGAACGCGCCGGTTATTATTGCCAATGTTTTTGCCGCTTTCCTCTCACGCTTGGAGTCGGCGGCTTCTTTGGGTTTGCGCCGCACTAGTGTGGGGTAGTAGGCGGCGGCCACGGCGCCGTAACCTGTCGTAGGCGGGTCTGCCTCGAGGCCGTTGGCGCACGACTGTTTCTCGGGGCTCGTATTATTTGAAGATACATTTGTGAATCCCGTTGTAGTCGTTTCGGAAATGGTCGGCAGGGGCCGCCCTATGACTGCTACGACGGCGGCTGCGATCCCGCCGCTGCCGCCGGCTGCGACCAGCGCTCCGCCGGCCGGCACGGGGGGAGGCCCGCCGCGGGCCGTAGCTCCTCTCCTCCGACGTATTCTTTTTCTGGCAGTTTGATATATTCGCCAATATAATATTAATATTACGAGAACTGGCACGTAGAACGACGATGCTGTCGCGAAAATTTGATAACCTACGTCTTGACTGACGACGCAGCGGAGATCTTCTGAGACTCTCCGGTCCCAATCGGGATCCTTCCATCCCAGCAGCGGTGCGATGCACACCAGGAAGCTTACTACCCACACGCAAGCAATCATAAGGCCTACTCGGCGCGCAGTCCTTGCGTGGATATAATCGATGTTTGTCACAGCCCAGTACCTTAAAGGACAAGAACGAGTATGATTTAAAGAAAACAATATGGCATTTGTGTCTTTCGCAACGATTTTGAAGGTCCATAATCCTTACCTATCCAGTGCAATAGCAACAAGATGGAGGATGGAGGCGGTGCAGCACAGCACGTCTCCGGAAGTCCACATGTCGCAGAGCTCGGGGCCCAGCGTCCAGCGCTGCGCCACCTCGTACACGGCGCCCAGCGGCATCACCAGGCAGGCCACCAGCAGGTCGGCTACCGCCAGCGATAGGATCAGCTGGTTGGCGGCGCTGCGCAGGTGCCTCTCCAGTAGAATTGCTGCTATTACGAATACGTTTCCTAAAAACGAACGGTTTCACCTGTCATGGCGATTCTGAAGTATTTCTCGATAAGAAAGAGATTAGCGATTCTAGCTTTATAGTTTGATAGTACAATTTTTTTGTATATACATAGTGTTGGTAAATTTTCACTATTGATAACCGTGACTTTACGTTTATAGAATTATGTACCTATCTAAAAAGATTTGTATCACTATATGATAACGGGCAATAAATTGCTAATGTGCTGTTAAAGTTACAACGTTGTATTTTTTCCTTTACGTACTGCGCGCTCAAAATACTAGTCCTAACAAATTACAACTCCAACGCCGAAAGTTTTTAAAGCTTGAATGGATTAACGTCCCCTAATCAGCAAACTGCATTGGCCAACAAAGTGCTACAACACGTAGATGTTAGCACACGTTCCACGAGCTCTCAAATGGCTGGACTATCCCGAGCATTGAGATACATATTATGATATATACTATTATACTCGTATAATGGATGTTTTATTGAACAAACATTTTGTCAAATGAGTTTCAGTTACGAACATTTTAACTTTTTTTTTTTCAAAATAAAAATGTAGTTCCTATCCTGTCATATAAATTTTCCGAATCCGATTTGTTTCCAATGAAAACACATTAATATTAAAGTGTGGAAATAGAGAAGCTATTTGGACGTTTTGCGTCGTTCGCTGCTGGCGAACGATTTCACATCATATTTCAAGGTACAAGGCCAAAACACTAATCAAACCGACGGTTAAAAGGTAATAGGCGACAAAAAGTAAAATGTTCAGGAGAGCCGTTCAAAGTTTTCATTTTTAGAACAACTGATGTATTTTTGTCATTTATTTTGATATCGTGAAAATTAAAAAAGTCATCGTAGATCCATGGCGGCATTTAACTCATTTTTGACCAAAATGTCGCTTATTACCTTTTAACCGTCGAAACAAATGGACTTCACTGAGAGTAAGCATTTTGGTCGCAGCAGAAATTTTATCAGGAAATTATATAGCACTTAATGATACCATTAAGAAATGAAGATAAATAAATTAATTGCCGATACAAATAAAGATTTTGCTTATATTTTGCACGACAAACAGTCGACGACGGCCACGAGTTATTATCAAGGATTGGTAATCATCTTATAAATTCACGGCCGCTTATGAGAAAGATAGGTAATCGACAACAAATCATGAATTTTATAAATGCACAATTAATCAGAGTGTTCAAATAACAGATAGCAACGCTACTACAGTATCGAAGGTGTATAATTACCGACTACAGTGGCGAGAATCAGTAGTCCGAGTACGACGGCCTTGGCGGCGGCTCGCACCAGCGCGGCCGGCGAGTCGAAGGGCGCGGCAGCCTCCCACCACGTGGCGTTGGGCACCACGGTGACGTTCCACGCGGTAGGCTCCCACTCCGTGGCGTTCCACGTCGAGTTGTGCAGCGGCAGGCGCAGGTACAACGCCTCCCATTCCAGCAGCTCATCGCGGCCGTCCGCGCCCTCCATGCCCTCTCACCGAGACTCCACGTCGCATACTGCACATCACATTGGCTAGATAAATCGAAGGTGATTGAGAATCGATAGTGGATTTATAAAATGGTTTTAATTGTTTTGAAGTTATAACATTGATCCGGATCATTAGGTAAAAAAATACCGAAATTGCAATGTCGCGTTGTTAACGCCTAGATAATCTTTGAGTTATATGATTGCAGAAAGACATAGATATCTAATTAGTACTTTGGAGTTCCGAGAAACAGAACTAGCAGTTAGCTGCCTACATCGCATTTGACTATGTCAAAGAATAAATGGTTGTGAATACTAACGCTGATAGACTCCGTAGGCACGGGCGCACCACATCAAATAACTTCGCCCCTCCCTAACTTCCAAGTAATTAAATAACAACCGAGATGACAGCTACCGTTATGTTTGAATGCGGCATAATTACGCAGATTCATTAGCAACCATTGTGGTACTCACTGTTCGTGTTGTATTTTCGGAAGAGACAGCCCAAAACTCGGTCCACCATCATTAATTGTAGTTTATTGCTTACGTTCCAATCTGTAAACAAGAGAGTATAGATTTAAGACCCTTGTTGCTCCATATCTTGGATCTAAATCGTTATTGATTCATATTTCATATTCGAACTCAGCGATTTTCTCATTTAAAATCTGAAAAACATTTGAGTAGAGAGATTTCATGAAGTGTGATTTGAACTTGCCTATAAATTATATTCTCTTTGTTATCGTCACTCAGAGCTAGTAGATTGCTTTGATATAAAAGGCAGGCGTCGTTGTAAAGTGAATGCAGATAAAAATTTGATTATTTACACATTTTTTTGTGTTTTTCAATAAAAGGTGCGAACGTGTAGGTATGTATTGACAGGTGAGGTGTGTAGGGCTAAGGTCGGCGCTCTTTAGGGTCGTGAACTTTTAACTTTTAGTATAGAACTTAGAGTTTATTGAATCATATCACAATAATAATTCCAGCCTCTTACTGTTTCAGCCTACCCCAAAAGGGCATATTGCCTGTTTTACCTATACATACTATGCGAGAGCATTAAAACGCTTGCTCAAGACTTACATTTGTTAAAATGAGTCTAGCTATCCTCTCGATGTTTTCTATACTAAATTCACATGCCTTTGGCTTCATTTATGGACGACTAAGATCAAGAGAGTCTAGAGACCAGCTGTAATGAGCAATCATGATTAGACAATAATTATACTATTATCACTTTTGCTTGTTCGGGTAAGTGTAATGAATTTTATAAACCGAATGAATGTCAAAACGTATCAACACATTCATTAATGTTTTCAACTTCTTAACAGTTCGAAAATTTTGGATCGGCTACGTACGTGTATATCATGAAAATGAAAAACCAAAGAGCTGGAGTTTCAATATACAACTTTACAAGCGCTCCACGTTCCAATAAAATAGGACGTTCGCATTTGTATGTACTGAACACACGTGTAGCTATGTAAGCCTTATGATATCTGCGCCCCGTAATATTCGAGAGATAATTGTTCAGAGTTGAATGTTTCCTGATATGGAGCACGTTCGGAGGTTTGGTTCGACATTTCAAAGTTACACTGTTCTAAAGAGACGGGATATCAGATACTGTTTCTTGACTTTAACTACAATAGTTAGAACATAGTTGCAAATGCAGTTTATAAAAACAATGAATTTACTGGAACATTTATTACTTTATTGTGTTACAGAGCAAAAAGATCAATTAAACAATAACGTCTGTAAGACAATGGCACTTTAAAAAGAAGATGATAAAAGGTTTAATTACCTCGTTGGTTTTATTAATGACAATAATTATCACATTCGTGTCATCTTATAATTAGCATTACGGACGGCGAAATTAATCACTGTCTACAAGGTGAGTAAATGCATAGCTAATGTATCCTACCAAACTTTCTTTCGAAATATGAACCACTAGTTTTTGTTCTTTTGATCTGAAGTTCTTTTCATCTGAAATCGATTAGCTTGTTTGCTTGTTAGTTGTTATCAGTGTAAAAGTTTTTGATTCGAGCCTGTACTTTCAGAGTTTTCCGCAAACAACTTATTTGGTGCATACGGAGCTGAATTAATAAAGGCTTTTACTAGAGCGCTCGTCAAGTTCGTTTGTTTTCCTGACGTCTGAGCCGTTGCTTTTAAAATATTCTCAATATTATGTTGAGCTGTCGGGTTTGCAAATCTTTTTTGGGTTTCTGTGCTCTGACGTGTTGACCCGCATCTTCATAAGCTGTGTTTATAAATAAATAGTCTGTAGTATGTATATATTTTCAATGCGCTACTTTACCATTAAGTGTTATAGGTTAAGTTGTTAAGTACCTAATATCTTACACAAAGACTAGCAGTTTTTTTTTTATATGACGGATTGATAGCCTTAAGTCGTTTAGACAGCAAAGGGGCCGTATCGAAGTCGTATCAATCACTCGCTGTATCTCCAAATATTTAGACAAATATCGAACGAGCCGATTTCTATCAATCACAGTCGCTATTCTAGTGTGTAGTCAATCATTTCCGCGTACCTTGAATAATTTCGTAGCTAACCACGAACAATTGGACAGTCAACAGCACATGATTGATATTGATTGTGCGGCTTCTATAGCGGGGAATGGCGGTGAGCAGACGTGCTGTGTGCCTCGTTGGGTAACACAATCGCTGAGCTTCGATCGAATTACCGTTTGCATAAGGACGCAATACCAACACACTTTATTGCGTATTACCAATTTTTTCTTCTCAACAAAATGTCACGATTGTTACCGTTCTTCGACAATCTCATGGGTTCCCTACTTGAAATCGAATGACGTGAGATCGAATAGCACATGCTCGAAAACGTTTGCTCGATAGTTCTTGAAATCGATAAATCATGACATAACTGTTACGTAAATTTTATTCTGCGTCTTGTTAATTATTGAGCTACAAACAATTTAAAGGTCAATCTCAACGGTACTTGATTTAGGAAACTGTAATTGCTTAAATTAATGTCTCTGTTATACTTGTTTTCGTTTTAGTTTTAATAAAATCTCTATCTTAAATTATAGTAACTAATCCAATTTCAAAACTTGTTACAAACTGAGCACAAGTTAAGAAATCTTTGTTATTTTTTTATATTTGGGGTCTTTCGGCTTGTTTTGTTACGAAGAAACCACAGGGGACGTATGGCTTCTAGTTTGAAAATAGAGGCTAACTCAGTTATCTTATTTGAACAGACTACAGAGCGTCATTGGCATTAGTTGTCAAGAGAATACGGTATTTGACACTATTAACCGAATAATCTAAGACATATTTTTTATAAAACCTATCTTTTTATTAGTCCTAAGCATCGGATTTGTTTTTAATTTAAAATCAATAAATAGTTAGTCAATAGGGTTGCTAGCTTGTGACGTCACAAGCTGGTATTGGCATACAAAGTCTATTGGAGAATTGCGTTTTGACAGCTCATAAAAAGTACGTCAATTGATGATGGTGTCAAATACCGGATTGGCACTTAGTACATTTAGCGTTTGACCTACTAGGTACGCATGTTTACATGTTTACAAACACATAGGTGCTAAAGTACCTACTATAATATGTTCAATAAGCCTTTTATTAACTCCTTCCTTGTGTTTTACGGTCATTCTCCGATTCGGCGTTATTTGCCTAATTACCGTAACCATTTTTATTTTTCACTAATTTTACTTAAGCTCATTAAAATATGATACTAATAAAAAATACGAATTCAATAATCAATGAGGCATGTTTTAATTATTGGTAGTTTTCTAGTTATTGAGACTTAAAAAAATTATGTGTACGGTAATTAGAAAAGTTTAATATCTAATGCCACGGTAATTAGAAAATGCCGTCAATTTTAACTAAAATATGATATAATATAATAAAAATAACACACATTAATAATTTGTATACATCTATTTATATAAAAATGAATCCCTATTTCTCTTTGTCATCTTTGGACCGATTTCACTAATTCTTTGCTGTGTTTGTTATTGTTTGGAGGAAGTTCTTATAAAGAGTAGAATAGAGTAGGGTAGAGTGGGATAGAGTAGGATAGATGATATAAAAAAAATATAAACATGTAAAAATATAAAAAAACAGTTAAGTAGCCCAAAGGCATCAGGAACAGGGTCCCAGCTACCGGTGATCAGAGCTCCAGAGGGAGGAACTTCCTAACGATGCGAGCCGTGTCCAAAAGCTTCTGAAAGATCCAGCCATCTAACGAGAGCCTCCAAGAGAGAGGTGTTGGTCGAGACTCTTGGCTATTAAACCATTGGCAGAAACAACTATCGGCACATGACCGCTGAGTCCACATTCCACATGTCAACAATCTCGCTAGCCAAGTTGATATATAGACTTTCTTTAATCTTTCTCGGTCTTCATAAGGTTCCCGTCACGCGGGACCGTCACGATAACGAGCTTTTCGCTCCCCTTCAATTGATCCACCATCACTATATCAGGCTTGTTTGCTACAACAGTCCTGTCAGTGATGATGAAGTGAATGACGACCCCAGTACAATGTGACATTGCCATCTTCAGATTCTACGAGGCCGTATCCCAGAGCAAGTTGCTGATAGATAATCCTGGCTACTAGGTTATGTCCATTCAAGTACTCTTTGTTAGCAAGACAAAAACAACCAGTAATAATGTGTCGAATCGTTCTCCCGTCAGGTGACACGCCCGACATAAGTCAACCGTAGCATCTTTCACAATAAATCTCCGATAATTCTTCGTTATGATGACTTTATCCATAATTGTACAGACGAAACCTTCGGTTTCCCAAATAAGTTACCAAATCGTAGCCACTAACCGGACGCTAAACAGTCTACATCGGGCCCATGCAGGGCCCGGAAAAACCGTCCGTGTAACTCCTTACTCTGCCATACTTTCTTACGATCCTTCGTCTTAAGCACTACAGGTTTGCGCCAGTTCTCTTTAGCTAAGGAGAGCGGAGTGAGGTCCTTGTCCACATGTCCACAGTGACCACATCTCGGTGCACCCCCACGTCAGCTTTAAGGAAATATTCCCAGAGGTTGTATGCCTCGTGGTTGTGGAGAGACTTAGCATTGAAATAAAAAGCCTCGTCCTCCACATTTCCGCGGGATATATACAGCCTCATCAACTCACTGATGATTGCGGGTGATGCTCGAGCGCGCTTTGTATGTAGATTGACTTCTGTACCCATCTATTTTGAGGCTACAGTTAGTAAATAAGAACTAATTTTTCATACAACGGTAATTATAAACATATGGTAATTAGTATACGGTAATTAGAAATCGATAGATTTTCTTAAAAATTTCGGAAACAACAAAGTATGCAAATATGAGCTTATTACAACATACGGAGGCCAAAATACTGTCTCGATTCACTTGATCAACTTGGGTCTAACTTTAAAATCAAATATTATATTTATGTAAAACGGTAATTAGAAAAGTTTTTAACCAAGGTTACGGTAATTATATACTAGCGTGCTTTATTCGCGGTACACTAACGTTAGAGACGTGCAACTGCTGTTTTGCTGCGGTACCCATTGAGGAGAAGAGACGAGCGCGGTAGTGGTGTGCCGAATACTGTTTTTTAGGGGTGTGCACTCGAGAACAGAATATGTCACGGTAATTATAACTTTCGATCGGACATCCGATAATTTAATGATAATTATTTATAGACTGGTTCTAGCGACTCGATATTTTACTATGCTATACACGTTGTTTAACACTATTTAAAATGTTAAATGGATCAAAGTAAATCTGTTAGTCATAAAAATTACAAGTAAGTTTTAACATTAAGTCAGTGTGCGGACACGTTACGGTAATTAGAGAACAGAGGTTTTTGAACTTAGGTTAAATTATTTTGTCTTAACTACTTAAAACAGACGCCTGTGTTTTTGTTTATGGCTAGATAGGGATGCTATCTAACATATAAAAAATATTGGATGGTTGAATATGATACAAGTGTGGATTATTCAAGCGCGGACACGAAAAATTTGCTTTTCGGAGAATGGCCGTTTAATAAAACATTTCAACATTTTTATGCTGCAACAATCAAACACTTCTGAATAATGCAAAAGATATCATGTGACATGCAAATATGTTCAGAATTTTTCGCGCTATAAAAATAACAGCTTGCCATAAATAATCAGAGTATCAGAACGAAGCGGCGGTTTTGCACGCAATTCCCATTTAGCTAGGGCTTTTTGCGCCACTCACTGAGTTTAAAACCTTTTTCAGGATTTACGTTTTCTGTTACGAGGTATTTTTTTTTCTTTACTGTTTTCTGAAAGACTTTTCAGCTGTTACTGCCTGTGAAATTCTTGTACCGAACTGAATTCGACAAGTAACAGTGCTAACAAAGTTTAAAAAAGTATTGTAAATTCGATTTAGTCTTTAATGTTCAATCCACCACACAAATTATTAACTTTAAACGACAAAGCGACAGCTGGCTGTCGGGCTGGTATTGTCTTTCTATTGTGGCTCTAATCACGTGTGTTCGAAGGTATAAGAGTATAATAAGTACTACGACAGTTTGGTTTCACCAATCCATACTATACTAATATTATAAATGCGAAAGTAACTCTGTCTGTCTGTCTCTTCTTCACGCCTAAACCACTGAACCGATTTGAATGAAATTTGGTACAGATATAGTCTGGGACCCGAGAAAGGACATAGGATAGTTTTTATCCCGGAAATCCTTCGGGAACGGGAACTATTAACCACGCGGACGAAGTCGCGGGCAAAAGCTAGTATATTATAACTAATATCATTTTACTATACATATCCTTTTACTATGCTTTATAGTAGGGATTACCTCCTATAAATGGTTTATCTGTATAGTAAAATTGATATTTGACAGACATGACACAGACAAATTATGGAAAACATAGTAAACGTGTCGTGTCCAAGATATCACTTCCATACTAATATTAGAAATGGGAAAGTGTGTCTGTCTGTCTGTATGTTTGTCTTTCTTTCACGGCAAAACGGAGCGACGAATTGACGTGATTTTTTAAGTGGAGATAGTTGAAGGGATAGAGAGTAACATAGGCTACTTTTTGTGTCTTTCTAACGCAAGCGAAGCCGCGGGCAATGCTAGTTTACTTTATAAATAAGAGATGCCAATAAATCGTTGTTGCTTTTGCTTCTAATCGATGAGGTAGTCTGAAAGTCTGAATACTCTTTTTTAACATTCATCCATTTACGCATTTATGATGGTGCTTCCATTACAATTAAATTTGAGTTATCAAAATAACATTTATTAAAAAAAAAAACATTGTATTCGCTATCATCAGAATCTACAGATGATTAATTAGCTCAATATTTGAAACGGGAGAAGTCGTCCGCGCACTGACAGACAGAAGATATATAAAAGCCTATCACCTGATAGATAGCAGTAGTTCATCCATTGTAATATGCACCAATTAATCCTAAAGACACCAATTAAGGCGATCTATTCAAATCCGGGCTTACACAGGACGCTCATTGAATATTATTAGCAATATCACTTAGTGCGGTGCTCAATTGTGGTATAAAGCAAGGATATTTAAAACATTTCGGTTTTGGATACGAATTCGGATTTAGTAGAATATATCGGTTTCGGATACGATTTAGGAACTAGATATTATTATGAATTAAATCATTTCTGATTACTCGATAGTTCTGTTACGGTTATTTAATTTTTGAAGTATTATTAGTATTTCGGTAATGTCCAAGCAACAATAAATAAAAAACCAATGTATGTATAAAAAAAATTGTATCGTTTAGACTACCACCACCCCTATACGAAATTGTCCGATAGTTTTGGGTACATCGGATTCGATTACGATAACGGATATATTTTTACGGATATCCGAATGTTTCGGTTACGGTTTCGGAGCTCTCTATCATCTCTGATTAGTGCAAAGTAGATTTAACTGAACGGAAATGCTCCAGGAGATTGAGTCGCTGTCATACATGTGATATTGGACGGGACATTTAATATGTGGCTGTTAACATACATCCTTTATGGATGTATATGGAACATATTTAAGACTGTTCAAATAAGGATCTATTGTGAATGCGTTTGATGTTCAGATACATGTTTATTTGTTTGATCTTCATTTCTATGCTATTGCTAATTTTCGTTGTTAATGCATATTACGTATAATAATACACTTTATATAAATAAACACTTTAAATACGTTTAATAACACATTTTGACAATGAAATTGATTGTACCCGTGACATCATGTTTGCAAAATTTCATGATTACCGTTTGAGTAGTTATTATACTTATTAACTTAAATTCGCATTTTTAATGTTAATTTGTTGTAATTCTAAAGAATTGTTAGCTTGTTTATTTGTTCGTTAAATGCTGACCAAATGTGGTGAATGAAGAAGGTAGGTGTCAAGTGGACAAGAAAAGTGTGTGTTTCTCTTATTTATTCAAATTTTTTTTCTTATTTATTTAGAGACTTTTGGTTAGGTTAAAATCAGGTCAGCCTCGTCATAAGTCACAATAAACTTATTCATAAACTAAGAATCATGAGGCGTTCTATTAGTTAAATAATTGCATGTAAAATTATAGAACTTAGCGAAAAAAAATAACAACTACTAAACCTAGTTTACTAGTTTTTTATCCTGCCAATAGAGCATCTCTTTCTTTGCAATTTCGGACATGTTCCACCAACAAGTTGATGCACATCCTTCAGAGATTGGCAGTATTGACAGTTTAGACCAGTAAAAGTGTTGTCAATACTAATATTGGAAACTAAAAAGATTATTTGTCAGTTTTTATAAACTTGCTAATCTCTGGAACGGCAGACGGATTGGAATAATTATTTTTGTATCACACTATGACCTACGACAGCGGAAAAGTTACCGAAGTCGCGGGTGAAACTGTCGGGACAGCTTAATTTATAAAAGAAAGAAAGAAAACACATTTATTCTGGACACACACAGGCACACAATTAAAAACAATAACAATAAACGAACAAAGCGTACTTTAAAAAGCCTGTGCCTGTGCAATAAAAAACCAGAGACTCAGTCAAAAAATAATAATTCCCACAATATTTCAAATAAGTTATTATATTGTATACCCATAATTTGCACACCAGATAAAACTCATGCTTATAGTATTATCATTGTTTCCATTTCATTAATTTTCGGCAATCACTGTTTGATAGATATTAATTATAATATCCATTTGTGATAATTGATTAACTAAAAGGTCGGCAGAATTATTGTGAGCTTAACACACCATACAAATAGGTCACATGGAGTATAAACTCCAAGTTTAACAGGAAATTGATTTTTATACCTTAATTGTCTAAACTCAGTCATCAGTCGTACGAAGAGGTATAAAAGTAACTTGGTTGTGAACGTCTAATAGGTTGTCGCTCTATGTAAATCGCAACTCCTACCGTAAAAAATAATAATAATTAAATAATCAAAAAACTCCACGGTTTATACAACATGTCCCGGAATAAACGCACACCACCAGACACCCCAATTAGAATATTATGTTGTAATCAATCATAATATGTACATACACTGAATTTTTATTATTATGTTTAAAACTCTGTTTTTTTATAAATTAGTTGTACAGATTGTGGGAGAAAATTATGGTCACATTACAAATCTACGCATGCACACAGTCGCACTTGCATAAGGGTCTAGCGTAGTAGGTATTTCATCCATTTTAGTTGGTTTTGACTGTACAGCGGAAGTGTGACAGCAGTTTACGTAGTTTTAATTATTTTTGGGATAAAATATTACCTATATTAAAAATTACTAAAATCGATTCAGTAAACGATTTTGAACAAACTATTTTCTCAAAGTGCATTATTTATTAATTCAGTTACACATTGTATATATCGGAAGTCGGTGGCTTTGTTTATGTTTCAAGAAATTGCCTTTAACATTTGAAATTGCAGTTGGTTTTTTGATTATATCAGATGTTATTTTTTAATCTACGTCTTCATATGTTATGTTTAATAGCACAATATTGCTTCGGTTTTTTTTCTTCTTTCATTGGTGTGTTTACACATTTTTTTTAATATAGTGGGATTAGTTGAAAATAGTTGTTTAGAATCAAAATATTAATATTTTTCTTACTCATGATACTAATAACTACTTATAACTAATTCCAAATGATATTCTCCACTTACTTCCGACCATAAATTAACGACTGTTTAGCAAAATTCTGCCACCGCCCCAGGCGATCAAAGCGTGATAGTTCTGCATAAACCGGTTAAGTTTAAATCATTCTACCCGCTTGTTTTGTAACCCGACTTAATGACTTGTTGTCTGAAAGCATTTGTTTACAAACTACAATTGGAAGTTTGTAAACATTTTGCAGCAACTGAAATCCGATTTAAACCTGTTACTGAAAGTCACCGTTACTTGGGAAATAATTTTGTGGAAACGGGAAAGGTAAAATAAATAAATAAATATACTGGGACAACTCACACACGGATCATCTGATCCCAAGTTAAGCTCTGTTTAGAGCTTGTGTTATGGTAACCAGACAACTGATATACATACTTATATAATTTGTAAATAAATACATATTATATATAGATACACCCAGACACAGAACAAACAATCATGCTCATCACACAAAGTTTGTTCTGGGTAAGGTAGTGGAATTACTTAGTTTTATTCCTGGGGTTATAATCACTATCTTTTGCCCGTGGCTTTGCCCGCGTGAATGTCGGAATTTCCTAAAATCCTGTCTTAGTGGTTACTCATTCATTACAAAGAATACTCCCTGCACGTTTTATGTCTTGAGGTCAAGCGGTTTGTTTAATTTGCAATGTCTCAGCTTTATAAATTCAAGACTTCAGCTTCAATGCTACTTTACAACTTACTTTAAACTAGCTTTCGCCCGCGGCTTCGCCTGCGTGGATGTCGTACTTCTGTCCTCTATTTTAACCCTGAAGGTGTCAAATGATTAGTGGCTATTTACTCTTCACAAAGAATAAACCTTCCAAGTTTCATGTCTGTAGTTAGTTAAATAACAAACGCGTTTAATATTAGTCAGTGAGTTTAATGTGTAATTATATACCGCAGTTTCTCCCGCGTTATGTTTTTTAAAGGATGGGAATTGATCAAATGACTTCTCATGAAGAAGTGGCAGACTTTTACTGACTAAAACCCACCCTTGTTCCTTCGGTTGCCCTTTATGTTCTGGGGCCACGGTAACTATTAGAACTATTCCGCAACCTCGGTTGGCATTAGCCCTAGAGGGCCCCGTTACGTGCTGACTGCTCGCTGAGGTGCGCGTGGAACGAACGTGCCGTCGACACAGGCCTGGTCCTAGTCGGGCGGCGAGCTACCCATCGCTCGCCGTCCGTAGACCCGCGCATGGCTTGACGCTGCCTCAGCATGACTGTTTCGCAGAAGGAGGTGACGGCTTCCCGTTCAGTCTCGCCCCGGAGCATGACCTAAACCAGCAACGGGCGCGAGAGTTCACCACTTAGGCACAATCCTCGCGTACCCGCGTTATGTTAGGTTTTTGGTTACTGATTGGCTTCCGCGGCTCATGGAGCAATGTAATGAAGAACAATATTATGTGTTATTCTGATGAATAAGCTACGAATATCTTGCAAAGCCGGCCAGCTTTGTTACTGCCCGTACGTACCATTATTATATTGCTGCTGAATAATTTTAAAACTGTGATGTCTCCGAAGATATTATTTATTGAAATTTAATGATGTAAACGACAGCTTTGTACATAATTAAAAACTTTTATTGGATAACGAATTTACATCGATTAGGATTAATACTATATTCATTAAAACACCCTGGCAAATCATGAATTATCTTAGAGCTAATTTCATTGCCATAAAAATGGTTATAGTAAGTGAACCATAAATATTAGACATATGCTGTCGCGGACTTTTTTTTTGAACTTTTTAAGAGGAACAATTCTTTAGTACATGATTTTTGCGTAACTTCTACCATTTACGAAGCGCACGCAACGGAATCTCTCAAAAGGAACATTTTTTCCCCCGTTTTTGACAATTATTTCATTACTGCTCGGCTCCTATGTGTCTTAGCGTTACGTTATATAGCCTATAACCTGCCCGGAAGTATGGATTACAATCGTACCAAGTTTGGTTTAAATCCCTTCAGTAGTTTTTAACCCATGCGTGCACATACAGACAGACAGACAGACAGACAAAAAATTTACTAATTGCATTTTTGGCATCAGTATCGATCACCAATCATCCTCCAATAAAAATTTTGAATATATATTCAATGTACAGAATTGACCTCTCTACAGTTTTATTATAAGTATAGATAGATGAAGATCTTTGAATTTGGTGTCCCGATGAAATTTACCTTGTTAAATGATGTCTAATTTTTGAAGTAAGCATAATAAAAAAATCATAATTATCCTCTATATCTCTAAATGGATTCCCATAGTAGAAATATTACTTGAAAAACAAATTCTAAATTGACACAATGATTTCTTTATTTTTTTGAATAAATGTTATAAAGTTTCTTACGTCTAAAGTGATATGGCATAACACTATCCTAAAAAAACACTTGATCCGCTTTTGCTATTTGCCGCAAGTCGTCAAAAATGACAACACAACAAACTTACGGCGCCATAAATAAATAAATATCACATCTTGGGCCCCGGGCTCCCACTGACATCCCACAAATCCCGGGCTTAACGTATGACATGACAAAAATGTTACACACGCGTTCTTCCCCGACTTGTCGAAAGATGTCAAAAGGATTTCTTGTTCCCGAGCCCGTGAAACGTAAACGTTCAACAATTGGATCATTCAACATCATAAATACTTAGTTATTTTTGTTTATGGCACCGCTCATAGCATATTGGTTTATTTCTTATAACCCACAACGAGGCTCGCCTTTGAACGGTTGTCGACACCCGACATACAGTCTGCTCGTAACTTTATATGTATACTGACAATAAATATAAACTGTTATATAAAAACGGGGATTACGTTATTCCATCTGCGGTTGAGTTATTTATTATTCTAACATTTCTGATGATATATTACAAAGTTGATTTCGTTCCATTACACCTTACTTGCATTTACTGTAAGTACGTCGTTCTACCTACGTAAGTACCTACTCATGAAAAATCTACAATTTATTAGTGCCGCCCGCGCGAGTCCAATCAATACTCTCTTTACTGCCATCATTCGGATATTTTTTCTCTTCCGAAGAAGTTTTAGATCGAAATCAAAAAGTTTTAGGTAAAAATAAGTTTTCTGATTTAAATCGGGTCGAACCACGGACGTTGAATCGCACGTTAGAGTTCAATATCCACAGCTTTTGATGATATATTATACATCATATGGCGATAGAATTATCTGTTGTTGTAATCATAGGTCAAGGTTGTGTTTTTTTACTTGGTGTACCTATAAGAATTTCTCTATCGTAGTGACTAACATGAGTAGATATATGCCATAACAACAAGCAAGCCATTAGGCCCTTTAAATGATATTGTTAGTTTATTACATTGTTCCTCACCTCATTTTTGCACATTCCACGTAAACAATAGTAAAAATGATGATCAGTTATCGGCTGATTGGGTTCTCTATAACAGTAAGTTTAATAAATAATCAAGTTGCTGTATGGAAGTAAAACCCTACGGCTGACCCCTCAAACCAATTTATTCCCAGTGGGTGTATTCGGAAAGATAAATTATACCAATCACTTGAAATATCGTTATTGTTATTATTTTTATTACCAAATATAACACGCAATAAATAAACCTAAACTAGGTTTAATGTCGCTCCCCGCGGTTCTATTGACGTAGATTTTTGGTAACTCCGATCGATAATTGGATAACTCTTGATTACATAAACCTGTAATCATCTCGAATTGTGTAATAGAATGTTAAAAAATACACGCAATTTCTTCTTTTCTGATGGAAAATAGCAACAAATATAATTTGAGAGGAACGCGAGGTAGGAGTTCTCAGAAAATAGTAGAAGTGAAATTCCGCAAAGTTATATTGGTTCGCCGGTAAAGGCGTGTCTGTAGTAAAACAAAAGAAGCTCATGGAAATAAAAGGTATCGAGTAATTGAACACATTCGAAGCGGAGAACAATGTGCAGTTTGCAGCGGAGTATTAGAAAGTGCAATTAGCGAGGGCCACGGGTCCCGCTCCCGCCGCGACCCGAACTCTCACGGTCCAACGAGCTAATGACGTATGTGTAAAACTGTTATTATGTAACATTTTAACTTTAACAATTAGGTACATAACAATACTTTTGATCTCAAGAAAAACAAATAATTGAAGTGAAATCTCGTGGCACGCTGTTAATAATCAAGTTTTCACTTCTGCCGGCACTCCCGGAGTGCAACCCGTCTTTTTTTTTCTCTCAGGACAAACTCATTCAAAATAATAATAGATTAGGTAATGATTTACTTAAAGTGCGTCTTCCAAAATTGTTCCAAATATGCCTAAGTATAGTACTTACCAGAAGTAGCTAGACGAATATTTATTAGATTGCCTATTTTCAGTCAAAAGAAGCACGTATGCGATATTACCTAAGTAGCGAAACCCAGCCAGTACGTGTCTACATTAAAGTTTTATGGCCATTTCAGCGAATCCAGCCAGTATTATTTGCCTTCCCTTTTAAGGATTCATGGGACGTTTTCTGATTATCAATAGTGCACGGCAATAAAACAGTTTTATTAATTGTTTCTGAAGGAAAGTGAAGATTAAAAGTACTACGAAATGTTTCAATTACTATATAAACAATATACATCACTACATAGTATAAAACAAAGTCGCTATCCTCTGTCTGTCCCTATGTATGCTTAGATCATTAAAACTACGCAATTGATGCGGTTTTTTTAATAGATAGAGTGATTCATAAGGAAGGTTTATATGCCACTGCCATTGCACAACTTTCCCAAAAGCTGAAAAGTTAAATTTCACGAATATTTAAAATAATCTGTAACTTGGTTTTGATTCAGTGGATTCACAAAGTAATATAATTATCCTTGCCGCTTGTAGAGCGAAATCCCAGCTTTGCCGGCAGACACCACTTTTATAAATGTAAGTACGTGCACATTTGAATGAGTTATTATCACATAAATCGGCTAGCTAGCCTTTATTTTACAGTGGCACGGATTCTACGAATTCATGTACTCTAAATATTTTTCTAGCATTAGACTTAATTTTTAACCGACTTCAAAAAAAGGAGGAGGTTTCTCAATTCGACCGTATATATGTTTTTTTTTATGTTTGTTCGCGGATAACTTTGTCGTTTTAATAATAACAAATTGTTCTGATGAACCATTCTGCGGGTAAACATGAATTTGATAACTTTTTCATCCTTATAAAGTCGTAAGAAAGTTACGTGTATGATTCTTTAATGGAAGTTATGTACTTAAGTATGCCATAAAACCTCAAGCGTGTAGAAAGTTCTTGTTTAATATTACACCAAGCGTTACCAACCCTTATAAATCAAAATGAACTGGTTTTTCGTTATGAACATAATTTGGGTAGGTTCACCCAACATTACCTATGTTCCTTTAACTAAAATGGGCCAGATTTTACTGAAACTGTTTGAAAAAGCTCTTTCATATGGCATTCATTGAAATCCGATGCAAATAACAATTAACTTTTCGCAGTCGACGACTTCTATTTCCTGTAAAACTTAATTTAAAGGCAGTTAGAACTTTTACTTCATTAGCGTTCAGAAACTGAATTCGATTGCTAGCTGAAAAAGGTCGCGTTTGTTTGTAACGGTTAAACCTAATAAACTGCCAGCAACAGAATTTGTCAATATTATATTACTTGCCATTATTGGCAAATTTAATATTCTAATAACGTTAGTGTACACAAATTAATGTATTCATTGTTAACCTAGCGAAATTCATTTGACACGCCATGAATAGGTATCATATCCGAACCTAATAATAGCAAAATGGCCGATGGACAAATGAATTATTACTAATTCAATTGCGTTAGAAATTATGTAAATATTTGATCATTATAAGTGCAAATTATGAATTGAATGGCGATGGAAATGTAATTTACTTTTATTGAAATTACAAAAAAGAGTGTAATGTGGCTTGATGTTAACTGACAGCAATCCTGATTGCCTGATCCTCTTCTTACATTCGGTTTAAACTGGTTAGAAAAATATCATTGAGTTTTTCATGACAAAATCGAATGCAGGCTAAATCTGAGATAAGTAAACGTTTATTACTACATATTTGAGCTATTCTTCATCTCTTTTTTTACATAGTAACTTGACAGCTGTGAGATACGCCGGTGACAGTTATATTGCTTAGTGGAAGCACTTGCTAAGTAAAGTTTATTTATCTCGGTCTGAAATCTGGAATTGTGGCCCGAAAATGTAAATAGGGTCGTCCTCATGACTGGGACTGTAACATAGGTAGCGGACGACGTGTCCGTGTACAATAAAGCCAATTTGGGGGATACCAGTGCCACGCTAAACTAAACAATGTTTTCTAAATCAGTACCCATAGCGTCGTTATTTCGTAGTTATTGACTTATTGTATCATTTTGTTATCAGGAGATGCGAACACCAATAAAGGTCACGAAACGAATTTAAAGCAGGCCATCGCCTGCCTCCAGAATGTTAGTTTAAAATTTAATATGCCGTAAAATTTCATCTTGTTCATTATTGTATTGGCGCTTTTGAGATTATCTTTGCACCCCGCGAGATTTAGTAGCTAGGTACAGAAAAATGATACCATATTTAAAGTTCCCAAAAATTTTTTAATAAAATTACAAGAAATTAGTGTTCTTATTTTTTATGGAAATAAAATAAAGTAAATATTTAAAGGTCTCTCTTACAAGAAACATGTTGATTTACTCAATCTCAAATGTTCAGTGACACGGAAGTTTTTGTGAGCGTGATTATTACGAAGAATTTTATTTTTTAGGTGATTGCGAATTTGGTTAATTTGATAACCTAAATATTATGAAACATTGATTGATATTTCCAGTGGCAACGACCAAAACACAATTTTAATAAAATGAATACGTAGCGCGTTTTTATTTAATAATATTTGCTAAAAAAGTATAACAGAGAGTTAAAACAAATAAAGTTTTCAAACACACAAAATGTCATTTATTTTACAAGAAAAAACAATTCATGCATTCTGCAAATGAAATGGATTTGATTAGCACACAGTTGGCCTATTTATTAAGCATTCGTTTCAACCCGCATCTTTCAAAATAGGTCACGCAGGTTATAATTACGTAATCCATCAATATCCTTGTGTGTTTACTTTGTGTATAAACATGTATGAAAGATATTTCGACACGACATTAGGAAGGAATGCGGTTTGAACTTGGACCTTGTGACTTCAGAGGGCGACAGGAAAAGGTCACAAATATGTTGTTGATTTTGTTCGTTTTCTATACATTTATGTATGGCAACAGTCAAATTGGATTGGTCACATACTTTGCAATAATAAAATTAAATAATACCTTTATTTCTTCTCAAAAAGGGTTATGATATTAATTTTGGGAAAATCAAATTGTGATTTCACACTGTAAGAGCTTACCTGAAGTAAACTGTACACGAAACTTTACAAGGCTATCATAGAAACCTGATGTCTAGTTTGTTGGCTCACGAAGTTATTTATATCGTTAACTCTATTCGTTTATTGGAGGCTTTTATGTCTGAGTCACAAGCTTGGAAGGCTATTCGAATAGGCATGATTTTGTCGGTAACAAATTCGGGGTTTCGAAAATAAATGGATTTCCATAATTATTGCTAACGGATGCTGTTCAGAAGTTCGAAATCTACTGCGATTATTTCGAAATCATTATTTAATAAACCCTATAATTAATATCCATACTTTAACTAAATTAAACATAATTTCCTTATTTTAATTGGTGATAACAGGTTACTTATAGAGAATATTGTGCTGTGCCAGGTCTGCGCAACACCTCTTATGCAAATAAGCACGTAATTACAGACTTGATTTAACCCAAATATGTTAGCGCGGAATCTTGTTAAAGCTAGGTTCTCAAGCTGTGCCTGCATAAGCTTAATTAGTTATTAAGCGAGACTGAGAACAGCAAATTTGTTTTTGGTGGTTAGAACCATGATACTTATAAAATCACAATCCATACTAATATTATATTATAAATGGGAAAGTGTGTCTGTCTGTCTGTCTGTTTGTCTTTCTTTCACGGCAAAACGGAGCGACGGATTGACGTGATTTTTTAAGTGGAGATAGTTGAAGGGAAGGGAAAGGAGGAAAGGGAAAAAGTAGCCTATGTTACTCTCCAAGTAACATAGGCTACTTTTTGTCTCTTTCTAACGCGAGCGAAGCCGCGGGCAAAAGCTAGTATTTAATAAATGCTTTTTAATAACACAAATGTGATTAAAGACAAACTTCAATCATTACGAACATTCCAAAAATTTTTGTGAAGTCTGCAAAGTTTTTCAAGTGAATATTATTCTGAAGTAAAGTCACACTTTTATCTCATTTATTATTTATGTAACTAAACTTTCAGGTGTTACGAAAAAAATATACTTATCACCATTTAACTTCTTACCCTGTTGGAGTATGTATCTAGGTGCGAAAATAAAAATCCTTCTCAATTTATGTTTCTATTACAAATAATCCACATCCACAATATTTTGTTACAACTACCTAATGGAAACAAAAAACCTTTGGGCGAGAGTTAACCAAAGTAAAGAACGAGAATAAGACACCTATAATTTTGTGTGTCCAAAAGCTCTGAAAAAGTACGGGGCAGATTTTTGGGGCTATCCTAAGGGAAAACCTTTGTAATCCCTGCCCCGGAAATTCTACACGGTTATGTATCATCGCACCGAGTCAGTGGAGAGTTGAACTGTAAACATTTGTGATTTATAACTGAACCTTCTATATTAGCTAGGTATACCCTTTACGAGTTAACGTAAAATAAGTAAAATAATTTGCTGCTTTATAATATGACATACTGATTGTTTTCTTAATATATACTGTCTAGGATTAATGTATAAAATGATGGATTATTTCAATAGTCTATAAATAAAGTTCTGTAATACCTAGTCACACTCTATCACAGTATTTACTATTAAAGTCGGACTATTATATTTACATTTTATCTGAAAATGCGCTTCAACGACACTCGAAATTATTATTGTACAAGTACCAAGCTGTGTTACAGGGAGCTGAACTACAAACAGTAATAAAGCCGCCCTGTATGGCGTGTCGGCACATATCTGCGCAACTATGAATACAAGAGTACAGGAGCGGGTGGCCCGCTGCTTGTGTATCGAGCCTTATACGAGCATTCCCAGGCCATTTGGGCCGGCCAAATGACAAATGCCCGGACAAACAAGCTATTGTACGGACGATGTTCCATCTATGAACAAACATAAATGTTATCTGCTTGTTCGGTACGCTTCACGTCGAGACTCGGCAAGATTATATGAAAACCACAACACGATATGAATAAAACTGTCCGTCTATAAATATCCCTGTCTAGTAGATTGCAGATTTTATCGAATTCATATCGGTTAATGTAGGTACGCTTTCGACCTCTTTATTTTTGCCGCTGACATGAAAACAGATACTGTAACGTTTGTGAACGCCGATAACTTGAACTGTTTATCTTGTTGTTTATTTACGAACAGAATTTAAGTACAAATGTTTCTAATGTGTGATGTGTTGTAGTGATAAGATGCATCGCTCAAGCGGCGCACTTGACAGCTTAACTGAATAATTCTTAAATTCATAAAAGAGCTTCAAATCAAACCAAACCGTTATTGTCACTGTTTTCTATACTAATATTATAAAAAGGACAGGTTTTTATTTTTGTATATAACGAATAAACTCAAAAACTACTATGTCCCACGGGAGCGAAGCAGTAACCTAAAACCTAACGTAGCGCGGGTGCGAGGAACAGCTAGTAAATAATAAAGGTACTATTGATAACACAGAATTCTCAAATTTTAATAGGTATATGAGTATGAGTATATTTAAAGTTTATTAAATAGACAGACGATTTATTATCTAGTTTAACTAGTTTAGATTTGCAATGAGTAATGATATAAGGAAACGACGCATTAAACAGTATCGGATGCAATTTACAGCTCAGGAATAGTACACAAACTGTCAGTAAATTGGCATTAAACCGAATGCTCAAGAACATTATGATAAACAACGTTTAACCGATCTTTGTCTCAATCCTTAAATTCCTCTCAATGAGATCGCGTCATAAAAGTCTCATATCGAATCAAGATAACACTAAATCCATCTTCTTCGTTTTATTAGTCTGTTATTTTACAGCCATATTTTATGTCTTTGTAAAAAATATTTCTGTGAAAGTGATGTACTGTAGTAGAGCATGATTGGTTTAGCCTTATTCAAGCTTATAAAAGTAATTTATGGGTTTAATATAAAAAATAAGTTTGAATGTTTTACCACATGCAGGCCTGATAGGTGTTATATTTTAAATAGTTTTGCAATACATTGCGAAATGCTTAACTCTTGTAACTATTTTTTTTTTGGTGATTGGGAAATGATCCAATGACTGTTCCCGTCCTGGGTGCGGCGGGAGGGCGTGTCAGACTCTTACTGACTAAAATCCACTCATGTTCCTTCGATTGCCCTTTATGTTCCAGGGTCACGGTAACTATTATAAACATTCCGCAACCCCGGCAGGCGTGGCCCTGTTAGGCCCCTTCCTGTGCTGACTCCTTCTCTTTGAGGCGCGCGTGGAACACTAACGCGCCGTCGACGCGGTCCAGTAGCCGGGCGGCGAGCTACCCATCGCTCGCCATCCGCAGAACCGCGACTGTCTTGTAACTGTGTCAGTGGTAATTACAGTATCAACTTCTGTACAATTTCAATCGGCTTATTCTAAAACATTTTTTTATTTTATTTTTTATTCTTAGTAAAACACATACTAAGTCTAAATACTAACAACTCACTTGTTAATAAAACTGTTTCGTTTAGTTGTACTATATTATTTACATCAAGAACGCCCACACGGCTAAACTTCTTTATAAAGTTAATCCAGTCCAATATTTACATATCACTGTCACTTAACAATCCTATTGTTATTTATTACTCGTTGCTACACAATTGTCACTCCATACACCGAATGAATGAAATATGATCTGAATTTGATTTTATCAAAATTGATCTTGAAAATAATTGATATCTGCCACAGGCTTTTCCACTATCGACATTTTGACGCGTCAATGTGATATCAATAAATCCGTTTAATGGATTGTCGTAAAATTTGAGTAACTAGTTAAGTATACACCTATACATATTGTTGGGATTCGAGTGTCATTACATTAGTCAGATTTGTACCGCACTGATGTTTAAATAGGCGAGTGTTTTATTTTGGGATACCATAATCCCTCAGCTGTAGTTTTTCGGAAGCATTCATGTATTGTTACTTTATCTATGTGTATTTGGCTTAGCGCAAATACCGCTACCGACTTACAACTAAACACAATATCAATATACACCCCGACCTGCTCCGACCGACATAGTAGTAAAGTTACGAGTATATGTTATAAATAAATTGTCATTCATTTCAGATTCACTAAACCACAGCGCTATTTTCTTATGAAAATTGAGTTGGGTAGTATATTTAGGTGAAAGGGTTCCCGATCGAATTACCTAAGGAATAGTGCACACTGTCGAATGTCTTGGCACGAGCGATGCGACGCGCGACGTTGCTTTGTATTAGATGCTCGTATAAACGCAGTGAGTCGGATGCATCCGGTGTCTGTGTCCCGGATGCCTGTCTGTTTCCGACGCTACAACACCTTACACTTACACCTAATGTAGATATAGATGGGTAGCTATACACTTGCTTGGGTATTTAAAGGTAAACGAAACGATCTTGACATGTCTTCTTATATAAAAAATACAAAAAACTGTTAACTGTTTATAATAGACATATCCAGATTGTTTACCTTTAGTTAAATACCTCTAAGCAAATAGGGTATAGAATTAGATGGATGGTGGTGGTGGTTGGATAGTTAGGTATAATTTTGGTGTTGGGTGGATAATCCGTTATTATATTAACTTCTTTATGCTTCCACATGTTTTTATAATAAACTCCCTAGTCAGAAAAATCAATTCTCTGCATCTTATAAAATGAAAACGATTCAAGTTTTCCCTTTTAATTCTTATGAATTATGAAACGAATTTTAATGTAGTTCCAATCAATAGATCGATTGATTGATGTGTTCTTTTGATTGGTTCATGAAAGATGACGACTATTGTTGTAGTTGGTGGTCCCATCGTTGCTTAAAACCTTCGAACACACGTGATTCGAGACACAATAGAAAGACAATAGCAGCCCGACAGCCAGCTGTCGCTTGGTGGTTATAACGTTAAAGTAAGCTAAAATAATATTGACATTCAAAGATACACTTTTGACCAAATGATAACAAGATAAACTTAATTAAAAAATCTATTTTCTTTTTCGGCTTTATAATCTACAAATTTGACAATAAAAGAAGAGTCGGCCACGCTTCTTTGTCAATTAAAACTGCCTACACACGTGCGAACCCCATGACCTCACCAATATTGAATTATAGGGAACGGCTGGATTACCCATTAAAATGATAATAAAGTATGCTGATGATATAGAATTTGTAGATTAATTTATCGAGCAGACCAATCTAATTTTCGTTGTTGTCAACCGTTAAATGGACTTTCCCACGTCATTCCAAATGAAACTACTATAAACCAACTTGTGAATATTAGTTTCCTTATAGTCGGAACGGACGGAAACAAATAGCGTTGTGTAGGGAATAAAGTATTTAAGTGGAGTTGGGAAGTTGTTGTGCGACGTTTGTGTTATTGGAGCACGTATTCGAGAGAGTTTTCCGGCGCGTACAAAGTGAGTGCAGTGTGATTTAGTGTGCGACGTCTTAGAGGAGTGTCACGCGGGGTCGTCGGTTCGGTGACGGGAGCACACATCGGCGCGCTCGACGCGCTCTACTGGAAACAAGCTGATTGCGAGCGCGGCGCCCTGGCCACTCGACCGCAGACTGAAACCCGAAACCTCATCCACTCACTTCATACCTATTCACCGTACGTCATTTGTTTAATCGTTTGCAATATTTAGCTATTGCCGAAAGTTGAGCACATAACGTTACAGTGAACTATCTGTTTATTGTTTTCACCTATGGAGCACAAGTTTCATAGTTGTCTTCTTAGGCAGGACACATATAGCTCGCGACAAACATTTTAATTAAAAAACATGAATTCGTTAAGAAATTAAACTTTTCAGCCAAGTTATCACTTGGGTGACAAGTTGCACAAGTTAAAATTGTTAGTGTTCTTTATTTTGTTTTTTCAATAATAAAAGATAAACAGAAAAAAGCCGAAACTAAAAAAAACAATACCTAACTACCTTATCTAGAACAATAATTGAAGTACCTAATACTATATTTAAACTACTTCCCTTAAGCAGGTAAAAGGCTGCCTATAAGTACTTAACTAAACGCTTTAATGAAGGGAGGTAAAACTTTCTTAGAAATCACTTAGATCTTCCCAGTGAACCTTATAACAAATCGATTTTGCTTACGTGGGTACATACAGAAGATTACGGCCGGCTGCTAAATAATTCATGAGATGTCTCATGTCGCGTAGTCTTACGGCGGCTTAGGCCTACTTATGCAAAATAACGTCGATCACACACATTTCACAATTCACGTGTCAGAAATTATGAGACTTGTCTGATTCCGACATCTACTAACTCATCCACAGACTTGTAAATTTTCAAATGTTGTACGCGATTTCCAGTCTAAACTTTCATTCGTATCAGCGTTGGCTTTAGTACCCAGACATAAACCGACTGAATACCACCTTAATAGCCCTGGCGCGTGCAAACTGAAATTTAGGAGATGAAGTCAGGCAATAGCTCAGATTACGACTTCTAGTCTTAAAACTACATAAAATAGTTCACGTCTAAAGACATCAATGTAAAGTCGTGTACAGACAGAGCCATGAGGTATGTGCCGCGAATCGTTTATACACACATGCATCAGGTTTTATGGACGGCGCGCTCGCTACGAGCATACGGTTCAATTTACTTGCGCGGCTTGCCTCGTGTCTATACATGGTTTTATGAAAATGTTTCCCTTTTCACCAAAACAGCTATAACTTAGAAAAACATGTACCACCTTCAGGTGCCAGCGGCGAAGGCGGTCCATAATCTAAGACGGTCTACACAATATTGTTTATGAAACCTTGCTCCGTGCTCGAGCAAATATTGTCGCTGTACTATTTTCACTTACCTCTTTCTAGGGCGAGCGCCTGTTCTGTATAAAATGTCACTTCGTTATGTACATTTTATCGTTCGATTTTTATTTCAGATTGAGGATAGATTACTGAAACATAAACGTCTGCTGTGTGAACATAGGATATTCTTAGTCGCAATATCGCAATGAAGTAACATTTGCTCAATATGTTGCTATATTGTAATATAACATGATCACCGTGCTTGGTAGATGTTTAAGGTTTACATGCCGGACACACACGAAAATACTAGGGGTGTAGAAATCGCAGTAAATCAATGTGGTAATATTTGACGGAGTGGTGGAGACTCATTGTTTTAGCAGTAATGGTCGTTTTACAACTGACATCATGAGGATACCGTGCTTAATGGAGTACAGTCACCTTTTAAAATACCATAATATTAAAATTATCATTCAAAACGACTTTTTACGAAACGGAACTAATTTTGCTAGAAACTGCATTCTCATTCATATATTGCATGTTCATGGTATATTAACAACTGGCAAGAGAATAATTTTCAGTTTTCACACTTTGTTTTTCCATTTACAGTATCAGCAAGTTAATGGGCCATTATCACAGTAAACATATTAGTATTATTACGTTACTGTGATTATCTACACATGTAGTGAAGTGAAACTATGACTGTGCAGAATGAATCATATGAAAGTACACAAAATGATTTATATTTATTTATTTGGAACAAAAAACAGTTACATGCTCAGGTATACAAATAAAAAATTCTTAACCTAGGATTCGACAAACATGTAACCAACACCATAGTCCACGTGTTAACTAAAAAAAAAATGATAAAACTAGTTACGTTACTATATTATTTAAACTAAAATCAGCATAAAACAAAAAAAAAACAAACCAAAAATAAATAGGCTGTGATTGCTTATTCTAATTAAACAAAATTAAATGATGAAAACAATTGCCTTACTTTATCCCTATTCTATTAAATTCCAGTCAAAGATAGTCATGTATGCAGATGGATAGACTCTATGTTTTAGAGTGCAGGCCACGTTCACACAAACGTGTCAGTTGTGCGGCATAGTGACTTTGTGAAAGCTAGTGGCTTTTTGCCGCACGATGAACTGACAATCTAGAAGATGGCGGATGGCGGCTTGATACGATCTGCCCAAGCACCGGTCTTGGGCAGGTCCTGACGCGATCGGGGGAAGGCATACGTTTAGTAGTGAACAGCAATAGGCTGATATGATATGACAAAAAGATGGTTCTATTCGTGCTAACGCCCCTTGATCAGACGCAAATGAAAGACTACCACTATGTATCCATTCCGCCCAAAGAGGAGGAAAAAAATAAAACCAACCCCGAAATACAAGAGATCTGTCCCAACTGAGTCAAGTTCTCTACGATACACAGAGTCTTTCTTAATGTGTAAATAATGGAACATACGAATCTATGGACTAGACGCGGCAGACCGATCGATCGAGCTATCTATTAAAATGTCTATGGAAGTCGTTTGTACGGAATGTTCGGTGTTGGTAGCACTGAGCATACTTTTCCTATCTCGCAAAATGTGGAGTGAATTTACACCACAAATTCTTCACAATTTAATTTTTTTGTCAGAAATATGTAATATGTATGTTCATAAATATGATAAAATTAAAAGATTGAATAATATTGAGAGTCAATATTCAGAAAAGTGACAATATAGGTAAAGGTAAAAGCTACGATGTAAATACAATTTGTCATGTAAAAGTGTCAATAACCTGT
Organism: Athetis lepigone; assembly: GCA_033675125.1. Taxonomy (NCBI): domain Eukaryota; kingdom Metazoa; phylum Arthropoda; class Insecta; order Lepidoptera; family Noctuidae; genus Athetis; species Athetis lepigone. The sequence continues at coordinate 12,746,674 of CM066239.1, read as the reverse complement.
GTATACATAACTAAGTGCTATTGGTATACACCATACCTACTTCGTTTATGTTTACATATTCTCGATCAGGGTAGGCACCAATCTAATTGCTTTAGGCTAATTTGCGAATAGTCATAGAGTTACCAATTTAGGTAATTAATACACAGTCTGTTTTGCAACGTATTGTTGAAAACTGCATAAAAAAGTGTTTTTCATAGAAACCGTCAGATCAAAATATAATAATGTTGGTATATCTAAAGTGCTTTAAGCTTTCAAACGCTTAGACACCGCAATTTCGCTCACTTTTTAACGCCTTTGCTAAGACTTAATATCGATCCATCTATCCTCTTTGTGAGACTTTAGACGTCCACTTTAATGTGTTTTATCCTCATCTAATTTCTACTTAAATAATCAATTTGAGAGCAAATTTTGGTACGTGAAGTTAGGAAATTTTCAGGTTTTAGGTTAAACGTATACACGTTGATCGTGCATAAGTTTAACCACATCTCACATTTTAAAGAATTTATCTAGACTTGAACCTCCTCATAGTAACATCTAATTATATTATTATGAGTTTGGCTATTGGAGAACCTATATATGAATCTGAAGCAAGTCATACCCTAATCCCTATTGCCGAGAACACACTAACAAGTCTAACGACAACCAAATCACTAAAAACATGAAGTGCTAAAAACGTATTAAGTAAATTAAACATGTTACATAGTGATGTTCTGGTTCTAATGAAATTAACCCAGATATGGAGGCTGACGTTATTATAAATGTACACCGCTATATTCGTCACTCGGCCCTTTCGAATCTCAGGTGTTCTCGGTCAGACCCATATATTTCATGCGTCACAGAAATAACGCATAAATCAGAGCACGGTTGACATTTTTATGCACGTTTTGTTTTCAGAATGTCTATATTAATTGAAAAAGAGGAGTAGCGTTGAAAGTTCCAAAGTACTCAGTAGGATAAACATTTTAGAATCGATACATATGTATGTATGTTATATACAATAATTATGTAGCCAGCAAAAACTAAACAAATAAGTATCTTTTGTAATTCAACCGTTACCCAGCTGCAGGACAGTGTAGAAAAATAATTGTTAAGTAATATTACATTATGATATAAGTGGGCTAAGTTTACAACATCTGAGGCGTATCTGCAACCGGAGAACAAGGCAAGAGCGTAATGAAGTCGAGAGTGTAATAATAAAATGCTTATGCATGTCATACGTTTTTCAACACATTTGAGAGGGAAATTGAATATAATTTCATAAGCACTGAGGGTCAAATAAATGATTCGGTGGTTTCCTTAATTTAAACATCGAACCTTAACGGATACTCGGCCCTGTAGTTAACTAAGACGGATGATTTTTTTTATTATACTTCGAATACTGAATATTTTTGGCTAAACAAAAATAATTTTGATAAGACACATTGTTTTTGGGTATTTTTTTTTTAAATTAAATATTAAATTACAGGCGTAACAACAATAGAAACGTTCTTTACCGAGGTTAAACAAAACCATAACCGCACTAATGCGGTTAAGTGTGTTTAAATTTTTCTCAAATAAATAATCTTATTACTGTGCTAATTCAGTTGGTGCGAGGTCACACTACCTATGTGGACTTTCAATCAATTTAACTGTCTTCTACGCATCTGTCAATACAAAATCAATAAGCAGACAAAAATAGAAACTATTATTTCATTTTTCAACCGCTTCTAAACGGCCGGTTCTTCTTTAGTAAGGTTGAAAGTAAAACAATCGATTAAAGCGAGGAAATATGTGCCGATACAAGGCATTTTCCGGGTCCATATTACTTATTAGGAACCTAAAAACCGTGATGTTTGTCCCAAGACAGTTGACGACTATAGGTCGTGTTGTCGGATAGTTCATAAATTAATGTCTTAAAAGCTTTTAGACATATTTTTTCTATTATATTTTTGTCGGAAAGTACCGGGTTTAAAATAATAAACGTCCCAGGCCTCGCTAGGAGCGTTATCATAATGATTTCTTTTCATCATACAAATAGGGCATTACGTGCGCTCTACCTGAAGAGTAAATGGTAATACTAATAAACATTTCAGGTACCAGCTTAACTTTGGTAATTATAAATATGTATTCCAGAAATATTTGGGGATGGATTGTCTAAAAGTATAATAAATATTATTATTAGTATTGTTTAATGAGACATTTCGTCACTATGGCACATGATGTCGTCACTAATAATTGAATAGTTGTATATATGTAGAGATAAAATTTGTTTGTTTTTTTTATTTTCTGAACTGAGTTATAAAATCTTTCACTGAAAGCTGCGCTATTGCCGAGTGGAAATTAAAAAGATTTTATTTCATTTTCTTTACAAATTGCTATTTCCCGCGTGTGAGCATTATTATCATTCGATCTCGTCTCCATTACGCCACGGGCGTATTACCAATTTTAGCTCACTTGTATCATTACGTATTATTTCAACACACTTGCTAGTAGAGTGACTATGTATATTTAGGTCCAAAATTCGGATGCATAATGCAGCCTATTGCCACGCAGATGCCAGAGTTTTAAGAATAAATTAAAGAACTCACGCGACACTTTTACAAATCTCTCTGTCTTTAAAAAAGAAACATTTATTTTCTTTAGTAAACACAGATATTATTGTTCTTACTTTTAATGGTAAGTGTGTTGAAAAACGTCGTAACACGGCTCCAGTACGTCTACGGCTCGAAATGCATTCTAACCTCGACTGTAAGTAATGACAAAATTATCTCAATTGTTTTATCTGTTAAGTACCTTGCTGAAGCTATTTCTACTTCTAAAAAGCAATTAATGTCTGTTATTCTCGGTACAACAAAAAAAAAACTAATAAAGTAACTTTTCTATATTTTGCAAGTCCTGCAAAAAAGTTTAGAAAAAGATAATGATATATGGTCCTAAGAAAGCGAAAATGTGAGCACAGCTAAAACACCACTGCGAAATAAAATAAAATAAAAAAACCTGCTAATAAGAAAGCCCCACCAAATTAATTACATACTTAAAATAATGTATTTATACAAATAAATACACGATTCTGGCGGTTAATGTTCTGATGTTAGCCGTCGATTACACAGAATGCTTCGCATTAAATTATTGTACAAAAACCGAACCCGTGTGGTACTTTGCCCAACGTCCCGTTCAATTTGTATTACTCGGGGGAAATGTGGGCAATAACCATAATAACCATGCCCGTAATAGCAATCACTCATTGATTGCTATTTAGCAATGCAATACCTGTAATCATCGTTTAATGTTAAAATGCCAATGATATTTCCATTTTGTCCGTAGCTACGTCCGCGTAAAAGTTGTTTATAAGCTGACACGGTAACAGTACCCTATGTTTTTCTTCAAGGTTCAATTTCTACTTATACCCATCGAAATTTGTTCAGCTCTGAAAGCATAATTGACAGATAGACAGACAGTTACTTTTGCATTTATTAGTACCATAACCTATTTATTAGATATGTCATTCTATTGTGCAGAGGTAAAGACATAATACGACAAATTAATCAAGATGTTAAAATATTAAAGAGAAAAGTAAAAAATAATAAAATAAATCATTTTCACAAATATACGCAAGGTTTACTTTACAAGAAAATAAAATACTTTCTAGAGTCAACAAGAATAATGTATAATAAATCATATTATTGATAACTTTCGAAGACTCCGTAGCGTTATTAATTTTGTTGTAAGCAAAAAAAGATTTATTCATTTTAATAATCAAAATGAAAATGCTTGTTACGTAACGTGAGGAAAATACATCGAAGAAGAACGACATTGGAGGAAATCAGAGATATTATCAGGTTCGCAAATTAATTCCGCCAGATTTAGAAACCTTTTTTCTTTTCATTCTCAGGCCAATGAACAATTGGGAGCGATTGTACGATGGCACGATGCGTTCTCGTCGTGCGATAATTAGTTCGAACATACATTTTTCGTCAAAGTGTCCTATTTGAACCTCGCAAGGAACTCGCAACCATTCGTGCGAGCACATGAAATGCTTAATAACGATCGTACGATGCGTTTGATCCTCGTCATGAGATGAAAAACGCATCGCGCCATCGTACGATCGATCCCAATTAGGACGACGCCAAAGAACACTTTATTTATCTGATAGTTAAATACCTGTAATAATACAAATAAAAAGAAGATTATGTATCATCTCAACATAAACACATGATTAATTGAAAACTTGTTGAAAGTTAGGAAAGAATGGGTTGCAGAATGTTAATAAAAGCATCATTGAATAAAAGTCATTATTTGACAAAAACTTCAATGACACAAATGTTGAGATAAATAGACGTTACTTAGCACTAGCTTTGGCTTAGCTATGTTCCGTCTCTATCGTGCACTTGACGTTTGACGAAAGTGTAACAGTGACAGGTATAGTGCTTAGACAAAGGGACAAAGTACGAGCTAAGTAACGTCTATTTATCTCTTTAAAAGTAGAACAATTAAAGTTTCAAACTTTAGTCAAAATTGAAGTTTTGCCAAAAAGGTTTTGTAACGCCAAAATATTATTAGAGAATAGAGAAGGTGGAATATTGTTTGTTTCAAATACGTAAATTTGTACTGTTATCAGTAAAGTTGGCAAAAAAAAAACACTTTTGTTGTGTAGGAGCCCCTTTAAATATTTATATTATTCTGCTTTTTAGTTTGTATTTTTGTTGTTACAGAAATACATCATTGTGAAAATTTCAACTATCTGACTATGAGATATGCTATATTACTATGACATACCTGGCGACAGACGGATACCGACAGACAGACAAACGGACAGCGGAGTTTTAGTTATAAGGTCCCGTTTTACCCTTTGGATTCGAAACCTTAAAAGCCTACTACATATGTGTGATAGATTTCTATAAACATATAGTCATGCCAGTTACATTTTTTATTTTTTTGGTAGAGTACTGAAAATAATATACGTCTATATTTTTTTGTTTAAGCTTACACTAAACCAATTTATATCAAAATCATTTCTGCGGGTTAGGCGTGAAAGTGTTACTGACAGACAGACGGAGAGCAGAGAGAAAAAGTCGGTCTTTAAAAAAATAAAAGCTTTCAATGTACAGACCAAATATTTGACCACTCATATATATATATATAACTGTCTGCCACAGATATAGCGGATTTATCGTAAAGATTTTATTTTTCTAGTCTATTATTTTCTCTGTCCCGGCTCACACCACACTGAAACAATCTTGAAGAGGATTACTTCGATATCCGATTGTGGTATCTGGTTCTATATCCGGCCCCTCCTTATTCAAATGTGATGCCTATAATATGATTGAGGTTTAAATCTTTTTATCATAAAATACAATATCTTGTTATTACAGCTTCAATTTCAGAATGATGATTTTTGAATAGATTGTTGAGTCAGAGAAATTTTAAATTTTTCTCTTTCTCTATATTTTTACTCTAAGTATTTCACAAGTCTACCTTGGTTACTTACAGACTTGCGTAATTAAAGTCAAGACCCCGTGAAAAGCAGCTCCACGACTGCTAATAATTATTTACGTCTTTTATAAAATGCAACGTCGTGCTGTAATAACAGCGCAACGTTGCATTTGTGTTACAGTATCTGTCATTTCTAATTACGTGTTTAATAAATCACACACCTACAGTTTGTCTGTAATGTCAAGCAATTGTCAAAATAACGAGCAGTCGTAGTCATAGCTAGACATTTTAGAATAATCATTAAAATTATATTAGCAATGAGAATGGCACAGCGACTGCCAACGGACTAATCGCTATAGTTAGCAGCTGTTACGGTATTCTAAATGACGTGCGGTTATTTCAAATAAATCGTAAGTTTGAATCGTTCAGACATTATTGCCTGAAATTACTCTAATAACATATGTAAGTGGAGTTGAATTCTCAATGAACGATTTAATTGGATGATAGCAAAAATAACTTCAAAATATTTTAAAAGTATGCTTAAGGAATATTCGATTTAAATTTTCGACACGAAAGCGCTTGAAGACTTTTCTCTAGAAAGGAAATTGTATGTATGTATATACATGTATTGTATATACAGGTACTCACCTCCGCTATATAGGTACATAGCTAAGTAAAATATCGTTCACGAAAGTAAAACCCGAATGCTTCAAATATTAAGTTCAGATGCTCGCTAAGAAAGCAGTTCCGAAAACCATTTGTAAGAGTCGTCATATGAGACGTAAAACATAACAAGTTTCATACCAAATCGTGGGAAACGGAGTACCAACACAATACTCAGGTTATTTCCATAGTTATGCGATACTATAATTTTATGGTAATTGCAATGACATCATCAATATCAATACAAGAACGGTTGTCTGTGTTTAATATTGAATGTTATTTTTATCTGTACAGTTATGGACGACGGGATTGCTATTATCTAACTCCGGGGTAAGGGTTCTGACTTTGTGAGTCATCGCACTTAGTTTAGGCGCCGACTTTCTTGTACTGTGCACAAGTTTCTGATTGTTTTCTCATGCCTATAGCGTGTGCTTATATTAATCAGGCTGTTTGTTTTACGTATTTGTAAAGACTTTGGTAACTTAGAAGGTCTTAGGTTTATAAACTTAAAAAAAATATTTGATCTGTATCTTTGTAAATAAAGAGATAGGTTTTTTGGTGGTAATCAATGCACAGCCAAATACTTTGAACGCAAACGGTCTTTTTCAAAAGTAAAAGAGCACTAGGTACAAGAAGAGATTTTTTGGAATTTAACATTTCAAGTATGTAAATGTCGGGCGTAGCTGCAGTAAACAGCTAGTAATAGATAGTTGAGTTTATTAAGCACAAATAATTTTAATAAGTTTTCCAACAGAGAAAAATCTCAACATCGATATTATTAGTGAATGCATAAAAAAACTTATGGACCCCACTGCACAACGACACACTAACGACAAAACTTCTTGGGCTAAAGTTTTCGAAAAGCCAGATAGCTACAAGTTTTGTGTTCGGGAATACCCACAGGAACCGACCTAAAAGTTGAAAGAAATAATCGTTTTATCTAAAGTAAATTCTCGAGGAGTACCATCTGCAGCTACTTCCATACGTAGTGTGGGCTAGTATGTCATCTCATTACACATTAATGTTTTCGCGAAAACGTTAATAGCATGTCTAATTCTGTAATAACACGTAACTACAAGTGTTTCTCTTTCTATGAATATTGTTAATATTACGGACTAATAATAGGCAAAGTTATTTGAGAGTTGTTAGGAATGTTGAATTATTTTTCAAGTAGTGTTTTTAAGAGTGCAGCAGAGATATCAGGTCGGCACGGCAACGATCGGTTTCTAACGTTGTTAATATTATATCGATACTTTGTATTCCCTGATCGTCCGCCATCGTTCAATCACGATAAGAGCAGAAACATCAATGGAATAGTAACACCCAAGTTCGTTCGTCAAAAGTAAGCGATCACATTAACTACCCATTGATATCGCTTTACGAACGGATACAAAAGCATAAAGTAGATTCTCAAAATCCGGTGCTTTTGAACCGGAAGGAAGTATTCATATTTAATTTCTTTTGTCTTTTTGTAAAAGCAGGGCTGTTCTACGAAAACAAAAGGTGAATGAAACAGAAGGATTTAATTTACTGTGATGTGGTGCGCAGGAAATGGAATGTATTTTTAAGTTAAATGTGTATAGAACAACCATTTTTAATATAACAAACCTAAGCTAGGTACCTATCTTCTTTTTATAATTTAAATGGATACGTAAAGAGTAATATTATGAGAATTTTCTGCCATTTACGAAAAAGGATAACCTCCATTAAAGAGATTGTTTTAAAGCAGTATGTTGCAGTGACCAGTTAAGTAATAAATCGATGCACCTGTCTACGTTATGAAAATTGATAGTGCTTTGAACCAATCTTAATCAATCATTCGATTCGAAAACTCCAAAAAGCTTTTAAAACATTTTACTGCAGACGCCCCATTTTTCAATTAACTAACTAATTCTGTATACTCTTTAGGTACTGAAAAAATAAACAGGTCGAGTTATAAGCAATAATAATTTTGTAACAGTTATGGCCATTACGCGTTTGTTTAATGAATCACGCCAGTCAAAAGTATAAGGACGCGTCATTTACTGTTTATGTCTTTCATTCGATTCTATGTTTATTTTTCTTAGTTGTTGACAGGCCAATGGCTTCCTAGAAATGCTTTAATATTATGGAAAAATGATTCTTTATGATGAAGTAGACGATATTTTTGGCTACAAAGCATTTGATGGAGTAGAAATGCCAATAACTTCAGAGTTGGGTGACGATCGAATTATACAATGATATCGGGAAAGCCGGTTGATACGCACGGTAACAACTTTTTATTGCGAAGCAATGAGTATAAGATTTTATGTGGAACCTTTTCGTATTGCTAATGTTTGTACGGAATTTAAGAAACCATTACGTCGTGAACGCAACATTTAACACTTATTTTTAGATGTTATTTTTATGTTTTGTACGTTTGGCATTACACCATGTTTAAAAAAGTTATAAATGTTTTGGTAGGTTGTAGAGAGAGATCCTTGTCTCTGAAATCCAAAAATGACGAAACACAAATCTATAAAATGATTCTGTATTCTATTTAAGTTTTAAATAGAATTCGACTGTAACTGTAGGTAACTGTTGTATTACATAATTATGAAGAAATATTTTATTCAATTCATCGTAACCAGTCGTATATAAAAGCAAAAAATAAATTTTTTAAAAAAATATCACTTGTCTAAGTGAAACAAAAGCAATTAATAGCCCATTGACACTGTATCAGACACGGTTGCATTTCAAAGGATTTGTACTGGCGCGGCGGTGTAAATGGCTTGCCAAATTGTATCAGTGGCTTGGTCCATCCGGCCACAAATCCCCGAATCAACCGCTTACGTCGTGGACTAGACGTTGTTGCAGTTTAGAGAATGCCTCGGGATAATTGTGTTGGTAGTAAACTCCTGCCGAAGTGCACATCGTTTATAACAAACGCCAAACATCGGTAATGCAATCTCACTGTGGATTCAATTTAATGCTATACATTGTAGCAAAACCAGTGTAAAGGACTAACATTGTTAAAGTTTTTCATTGCAAAAATTAACTAACTAATGATCAAAGCTATTTAGATTAACTTGTTGCCCAAAGTTTAGTTCACAACGTTTTCCATGTTACATGGTAGGACCACTCTTCCCTTTTATTTGTAACAGCAAAATATTTTTCTTTTTGACATGTGTCACATTTGCCCTTTAATCTTGTTGGGTGATGCCGAACATTTTTATTAAGGGAAAAAACTTTTATTCAGGCATAAAGGTCCCGTGATATAAAGATAGATTACACAATGCGTAAGTACAAGCGGCGCTGACAGTTTGCTATAGTTACACTCACGGGTCCCATTGGTATATCAAACATTTGTTTTACGAGTTTTTTTTTTTGTTATTTTTTAGTTTTCTTAGTTGTTTACCGATCAGTGTGTAACACTAATACAATTTAAAGCCGAAGAGTTTGTTTCTTTCGCATTTGCAATTCGCACCAGGAATTGAAAAAAGATTTTAGTGTTCTATAACCCAATTATCGTTGAAAGCTATGAAACATCACGCTGCGACGAATAGTAGAGGAGCTGTAGCCTAAGATGGGGCTGAAACCGCGGGGGCAACTAGTCATTATCAACAAAGAAAGAGTAACATAAACCAGTCTATTTTTATTAATATTTCCTTTCTAGAACTTCTGACCTTTTCATTAAAGGAACGAAATTGTTATTATATTGTTATTTTAGTATTGAATTCTAACCCAAAGCGCCAAATTTACTCTATTCAGTGTTACACATACCTTATGTCCGTGTAACTTTTGTTTGTAATAAATAGGAATTTATCAGATTTAATTTACATAGGAAACGTATGTTGGCTACTGGATGTTAACATTTATTCGAGTGTAGAGAATTAAGATTTCTTGCTAATTGTAATTTGTATTCTAAAGTCTACAGTTTGGAAACATGCGTTGGGGTGGTTCTACTCAAAAGGGATTTTTCCCGGGCCCACCCTATTTTTGACTATAAAAATAGGGTGGGCCCGGGAAAAATCCCTTTTAGACAAATTTTATTCTATTAAATATTTATCTTACAAGAATTGTACTTTAGAGTGCCAAATTCTCAGTCTCTTGACACATCTCTCAGACGATACGAAAGCTTAAAGGCTCGTTACTTTATTTTGAGATTATGCATTTTTAATGTGTAATTTCTGCACTAAAATAAAAATAAACCCTAACAGACTAAACTGACAGACAGACTGATGATAGACTGTTGATATGTCAAGATAGAGCCCATACCAAGTTCATTTCAACCTGCAAGTTTCATGTCTTACTTAGTAACCACAAAGGATGGATTTTTTTGGAATTTCCATCTCTTAAGGGGTAAAATATCGGGGGTAGAAGTATCGACATTCACGCTGGGGAGGCTTCCCGTAGGCGAAAGCTAGTGCACTTTACTTTGGAATCTATTGAACGCTGAATGCTGATATATCCGAACTATTACCTTGAACAGCTCCATTAATTGGTATTATAATAACAAACCTTTGTCTTTTGTTTAGCTGATTGGTATTCCTAGCCATTATTCCAGCGACAGCTATTTCTCGCCTAGTTACAGTCGAGTCTAACCAAAATTTGCCAACAATTAAACATCAAATAGAATTTAATTTGATGGTAAACTTTAATGAACCAGGCACTTGAGATACAGTAATAAATTTTGTTTGCTAGATTCTAGCCACGTCTTGGTTGTTCATTTCATTCTCGCGTATACTCCTATATCATACAAAATGTATGTGCTATCTGCTACGCGACTTATGAATATTTGGTTCTATATTCGAAGACTAGTTAGGAGGGAGAAATAAGTTTTAAAATATGAACAAGAATGACAATCTATCATTGTTAAGTTTGTTTGAGTGGATGTGAACTTTGTGAAAATACTTACCATTTTACGTACCTAAACTGTAGAGATAAGACTTTTTATATTTACTAGATGTAATCGTACTAGGCATCTAATAAACATAAAATACCTAATCCTCTAGTTATAATTTAATATCTTTTGTTTTTGTTCTTTTAGCTCGTAACAGATTTTGTTTTACCAATTAGCGCGGAATTTGAGTTAGGTGAAGTTATTCGGTGATATATGTCGAATGTAACTGTAAATATAGTAAAAAAACCCTTTATGAAAACGATTTTAAACTTGCAATAGATACTGGATAGGCCCCGACAAGAACAGACCACAGAGTTATCAAACTTCCACATCAGTGGGCAACGCTCGCCGGCGGTCGGCGTACTCCTAAATTAACCGACTCAATTTAAATTCTAATGTTCAATGAATACTATATCCAAATTGAATGCAAGAATACCGAAGGCGCAACCTTAGGCGTTAGTAATGACTTATGATGACAATAGAAAGATAGTTAGAAGTGAATAGAGATACAAAATAAATCAGAGGTTCTTTATGTGACGAATCTACGTGAGGTAGAATTAACGAATTTGCGAATTAGATACAGAACCAGATGATTTGTTACGCTGATGTTGCTGAGTTGGGAGTTATTTGATTTCGAATAATTATTGGACCATAGTTAGAACCCTGGTGTTCCATAGTTATCGCGAGCAATCACGACCATGTAATGATTTTCATTTTATGAAATACGGCTGCCAAAACAATTTTGAATCGAAAGATAAGACGACTCAGAGTAAAATATTAAATGCTAAACCAATTAATACTATTTCCTCAGTAATGAAGATGAATAAACAATCGAAAGCCTTGGACTAATTATGATAATTGCTTAAGCATTATAGTAATCCTCTTAAGCAAGGGAAATGTGCAGCTAAGCCAGATGTAATCTGTTAGATGTTGAATTTCTTCTCCTTGGTATTTTTTGTTATTATATTCGTGAATCGCAAATCGAAAAATTATTACAAAAAAACATCCTGTCTTCCGGATTCATATCCTGGTGCTCATCATTTATAATGGTCTACTTGTTCAACAGTCACACTAAATATTTATTGAACAGACGTTGTTTGAATAATATCAAAGCTAACGGTTGCAGCTATATCAATTTCCAAGCCTGTACGGTATTCAATATCATATCTCCGTAAACCATTCGATCGTACAATGTTTAATATTTCCGTATTGGTTTTTATGGTGATTTATATTATAGAACAAGCCAGTGAGTCGTACATCGATTGCCAATGTTTGTGTTTTTAACGAAGCTTTGTTAACGTGTTATTTCAAGTTTAAATGTTCTAACAGAGGCGGCCGCAAAATACTACGCTATTGCTAAAAACTAATAAATTCTAGTTTTGTGTGAAATAACATTGGAGCCGATTGCAGTAATATTTAGTCGAATCTCTAGTAAGGCAATACGACCTAGTGATAATGGAACTGAGGCAGATACCACTGTCACACATACCGCTTAACTATATGTATCGATTAGGACTTTGTCATGTTCAACTGGTTTTGAAAAGCCTCTTTCATTTAATTGTTGTATAAACTTTGTAAACATATAACGGTATAAAAAAATCATAATATCAAATTCTTACGCTATTTAGTAGAAAATTACTTTCGGGTAATTCCGCGGTATACTCATAGTAGCATTATCTGACATTGCAAGCAAACTGACTGACCTAGAACCAGTGGCGTTCGCAAAATGTTCTAAGATAAGGTGTATAACACTAGCTTAGTGGGGCAAAATGGAGAAGAAAAGGTATTCAGACAGCGGAAATTGGAAACGGAATATCTTCGACATCTTTATTCTTTGTTCTTCCTTGAAAATAAAACGAATGTTTATAAAGATTACAAACAAGTAATAAAAATAATTAAATTAAACGGCTGTATTGGCAAGCTAATTGCTTTGTTACTCGTGACGATACAGCTCATACATCTAAATCCGTTCCGGCGTTTAGAAGTTATTATGGACTAATAAATCTCACATGCATACATACTTACATACCATGAAAACTTAACACTCATTTTTGTGGACAGTTGTGTAACAAAAAATTAAGAGACCTAAAAGAGATATAATAAAACTTATCAATGAGTATCTCGTTATTAGTTAAGTAAATAATAAGACAGTAAAGATATTCCTGAAATTGTTTGTCTAGGAAACGACCCTTACAAGAATTAAACGCCAATGGTAAATGCTCATGCATAAAGCATGTGCCCTATAGAGTGAGGGAGCGATATTCCATGCATAGCAATAGATTGGTTCCGATACGATGTTAATACGAGAGCAGTGTTGAGCTACGCACCATTAACTTTATATATGTGTGGTCAGAGGTGTGTTATTGCAAGATTGGCGTACTAGGTAGTATTATTATTATTATTATTTTTGTTTGATTAACATAAATATAATTAAGGTGTGAAGGTTCTCTTTTTATTGCTATGGGGTTATGTTGGGGCTTATAATTCAATTGAAATAAACACTGATAGTTATGAAGTTATTTAATATTGAGAACTATAATGTTCAATGGCAATAGATGAACTGTGGACGAAGTCGCGGAAAAGCGCTAGTGACAGATAAATAAAAAAGAGCACACGCCGGCGCAAAATGCAACACTCATCGAACATTTACCTCGCCACAATTGATGCGCCGCAATACGGTAGTTTCCACCATTATCAATTGACGTACTTTTTATGAGCTGTCAAAACGCCATTCTCCTATAGATTTTGTATGGCAATGGCGATTTATGACGTCACTAAAATAACAACTCAGTTGACTATCTATTTATTGATTTCAAAACAACCAAAAATCAAATTTTATAGCAAATTGAAAATGAACCGAATTTATTAGGCTGAAATTAATAGAGGTTTTATAGGAATTGTGTCTAACATTTATTGGTTAATGGTGGAAACTACCCAATTGTTTGATACTAATGTATTGTATGCGCCCACAACAAATGTGTCCTTAGGGTGCGGTCCCGCGAAAAAAATATTCTTGGACGATAAATGCGTCGTGTTGCAAATGTGGCGTTACATTTACCGAGATGCAAATGTATGCCCGATCTGCGGCCTACTTAAGGATTACGAATCTCAGCCTTACCGTACAATCTCTCAACTCCGTACATTCTAAACTAAGCTTAATTACATCTTGCCAGTCATTTAATGTCATGAACGTATGGCGAGCCCTTTGTAGCGAAAATTTAAGGAAATTTTCACGGCCGAAATCGCCGTCTGCCTACTTGAATATCACACAATAGGTATAGCTGGGAATTTTAAACAGGCCCACATTGTAGTTACGGATGCTGTTATTTTAACATGCCTACCAAGATACAGACTTCCGACCCTATCTGTAATTAAATGTTCTGTAGTTATTGTGCTTTCTGACAAATAATGGTCCTCACTACTTTCTCATATGGATATTTTAGGCGTGATTTCAGAATTATATTGAGAACAAGCTGGGCCCGCGGTTTCGCTTACGTGCACTAGGCGATTTTATGCTTATTTCTATTTCTAAAACAAGAGTAGCTTAATTTAAACTTTATGACATGGGCTATATGCCAAAGAAAATACTATCAAAATCTATCACAAATACAAAATAAGACAAACAGAGTAAGTATTTTGTAAAATTCCGTTATTTTGAAATTACAAATACACGCTTCAATTTTATTTTATTTGTACAGAATTTGATACAATACCCTTTAAGTCCGAGCCCCCTAGGTTACGTGCTGACACAACCTTAAGCCCTTACTATAATTAAAGTAAAAGCAGGCTACGTAAGAAAAAAATTGGCATTGTCCGTGTGACTATCACAGACAATACTAATTTTTTTTCTCATTTTTATTTACTGCCCAAGTTGACGCTAACTGCTCTTTTAGAAAATGCTTTTTGTTCCCCTTCGCAGTTCAAACGCGATTTAAACGAAACAGAAATACAGAAAAAATAAATTAAATTAGCTACTCCCACAAGATGTTTGGGCCAGTCAAAACTTTTCTTTTCTCCTTATTTTCCTGTTAGAAAGAAACATTCGGCAATGGAGCATAGAGTAAAATTATACGTCAATGTCCCGAATATAAATATGAATTCGTAGGGGCTTTTCTATTAGGATAATACAGTTGCTTCTTTGAATGTTATTTATGTTTTCAATTACATTTACGTGTACCTTTTGTATTCTTCATTTTATGGATCCTTTTATAATATTACCCAGTTTTGGAATGATTCACTTATCGCTTTTAAAGAGTTCTTTAAAAAATGTGAAGAGCGGGAGATAGTACAGTCAGTAAAGTGATTTTTTTTTCAAAATCAGATGGATATTTTTTTAAATAAAATTTCAATAATAGTAGAAAATATTCAGTTTGTTAATTATTTTAATTTGAATACATTCATCTATATTAAAGGAAACTTTTACTTTAGCAAAGTAGAAGTATCCAGGGCCGTCAGATGCAGTTTAAGTTTTCTCAAAAACCCACGGATATTTTCTAATAAAAATTTAAACTTTAGTAGAAAATGACTAGTTCTTCAATTAGGTTAAATTTCATTTGAATACATTCATTGGTATTCAAGAAAACCTCAATTGTGTATGACGGCCCTGGATACTTATCTACGTTGCTCAACGTACATCACGCCTAGTATAATAGAATGGTTACCGTGCATCCCGAGTAATCCCGACCCAGAATTTCAGTGTTACATAGCTGAATAGAAACGGGACAGGCTTTTCAAAAAGATATGCATAAAGGAATATTTAAAGCCCAACTTCGTTTTTATGAGGGTACCGTACTTACATTAAGAATAGCTTTAGCATTTTGGATATGTAAAACTATGAATAATATAGAGTTGTTGTGTAGGGACGAACAAAAAAGTTTAATAAATAAATAATGTCTTAGGACATCGCACACTCGGCCATCTGATCCCAATCTAAGCATGTGTTTTGATAACCAGTCAATTGATATACATACTTAATTATATAATTTATAAATACTATAAAAAAAAGTATATAAATTACAAATTGTAAAAACTTTCTGACAATTTAATTCGTACTATGGTAGTCGAACACTTTACAAATAAATTCAGCAATAAATAAAGAAATTAGTAGTACAAAATCACTAACTGAAATATTAGGTCAAATCACAAATATTTGTTGACTAACCTAGAACCTAACCGTAGAATACCTGACTGGGCTATATGGGGCGTTCTTACCACATTACACAAGGTCATGGTACGACCTTAATAATAGTACAGTGTCTGTGACTTAAGTTACAGAAAAAAAAAAATGTAAACATATAAACTGTAACTCACAGAACGACTTATTTGTTTTATTTGTTAAGGGATGGCCTAGTGGTAAAGCTAACCGCATCTTATTTAAAACGTTTTGGGTTCGAATTCAGACAAGTGCACCAATGTGATTTTTCCATTCATATATATGAAAGTTTATTTTGGACATCACTGACATCTGAACACGTTGGTCCCGGTTCTCATTTGTAAAACTTTGCAACCGTTACTGGTAGTCAGAAGCCAGAAATTCTGACCAGTTTAACCAAGGGGTAGCGGGTCGGCTTATCGTACGCAATGCGACTTTTCTTGATTGCCGACTTTTTTGGAACATAAAACCATCAAAAATTTGTTTTCGCAATGCTGATTTTTAAAGGAGAATGGGCAAAAATGTATGGGACGTGGTACCCGCTCCAATAATCATCATTAATATATCATTGAAAAGACATTTTGATGTACAAAAACGTCTACTATGGCGCTTGTCGCTATTCACGTTTGGGAAGCAGTAATCTCACTAAGTTTTATAACTGAGAATTTACTAGAAACTATTTATAGCAGTAAAATAAAGCTAGGATAAGATTGACTTAGACGATGATATAGCACACTAAGGATTCTATTATTAAAAGAAGTAAGAAAACAAGCGTTCTTCAAATAAAAATCATATATTTTAGCAAAAAGTGAGTAGATTTAAAACATTACATATCGGCATCAACTATAGCAGCATTAAAGATGCCGAAGTAGTAAATCCCGTATGCCTCGCATAGCCTAGGTACCATACGATGGACACTATGTGTGCACAAGTGACCATCGTACGTCGCCCGGTTGAACATGTGCAATAATGTTGGACAATAGTATTTGCACTGTTAATCATTATGTAAAAAAATATGTTTTTATACGGCCATGTCGCGACTGAATTCGTCCACGCAAAAGCCAGGCGTCTTCGTGTATACCATAGTACGGCAGACCTTCAAGTGCAGGGAGCTCTGTATGTTTCAATTATATATAGACCATTTGATAAATGCTCGGCACAGTAAGATCTTGCCAGCTTGAGTTGGTAAATGTACCTAGCGCTAGTAAACTTAAACGAAAAAATGCAGAAAATATTACCTACTCATTTTTTTAAGTAGAGTAAGTGGTACCTGATATACTCGTATATGTATGTTTATCGCGCGCCGGGGCCACGGGACTGTCTAAACAGGTTACCGTGACCCGGGAACGCAAATGGCAACCGTAGGAATAGGGTTTTTATTAGTTAGTAAGACTGTCGTTTATTTCCAAACGCAATCATATTTGAGACTGGCGGTTATAGTAAATGTTGTTCCTCTTGGTAAGACCTTTTAAACGACATTATAAACATATCTATTGGAGCCGGGTACCATTTTGCCCATTCTCCTTTCTTAACAATTTCTTCTTATTTTGCCGACTTCCTTCGATGTCGACTTTTTCAATATTATTTTAGGTTGTGGTCGTCTGATAGGCAGTCGGTTCAGGTAAAAACACTGATATCCAATTTAATCCGGTTAGGCTAAAAGCCGATCACAACTTAGTTGGGCAAAGGCCATGAAGATATTGTTACGAAGGGAAGGGATAATAACTGCTTTATAAAACATACATGACATGATACGATGATTACACAAAAACATATTTGAAGTACTACATTATATGTTAAACCTAAACAAAAATAAACAAAGTAACTAAATAAAAATTTGTAAGTGCCATTTGTGACCAACGGACGAATTCGAATTATTCTTGAATATGTAAACCTGGGGTCCTATATTACCTGAAATATGTTACCTACTCTAAAGGTCAACGCGGAATTTAACATGCACGTGTCATGTTCGTAACTAAGGTTATTTACTGTGGACATCGTGATTTATGTATTAATTAACAATAATAAGTAATGTTTATAACGAGTAACTCGTTAACAATAATAGTTATTAATCATAATCTTATCAGCACAATTACGATTTATGTGATGCAATGGAATATTTATTAATCAACCATAATAACGTGTTAAGTTAATAATTAGTGTTGGTATAAAATTATGTTTATTTTAATGCTGATGATGATTACCATCAACAATTTTATGAACCGCCTAAGGAGCTATCTTTGAGAGATTTATTATCATTACTAGCTTTTGCCCGCGGCTTCGCTCGCGTTAGAAAGAGACAAAAAGTAGCCTATGTTACTCTCCATCCCTTCAACTATCTCCACTTAAAATCACGTCAATTCGTCGCTCCGTTTTGAGTGAAAGAAAGACAAACATACAGACAGACAGACACACTTTTCCATTTATAATATTAGTATGGATTTATTTATTTATTTCACATCACCTATACTTACACACACTAAGACATAGAAATTTTACCTATAGGTAGATTTATTGTTTTCATACATTTTCTGACATTCAAATTATTTTTTATGAATAAGGTTTTATGTAGATCGTAAAACCTGCTGTAGAAAAGTGTGTTTCAATTATTTTGTTTTATGGTAATAGGCTTTTTATACCGGATATATTAAAAGAAACATGAGGTACTGATTTCAATTAAGCAATATTATGTAGTTATTTTTACTAGTGTCGGTATTTTTTTTGTTTACCAATACATAAATGAATGAACCTGTGATCACGACTTTGACCCAAGGGCCAGACAATGCTAAAAGGCACAGCTTTAGTTGAATAATAAATGCGCCTATTTATAAAAAGGGAGGAGACGCTTTTAATTCGGACCTGAGAGGAAAACCTTTGATATTTAGAGACATGGAACTAAATAATTACTAAGCGCCTTACTAATAAACGCTGCATAAAGTTATGACAGGTTTATACATAAAAAAATGTATGGTTACACAGGCTTCATTCATTGCATAACTTTACACAGTGATTATTAGTAAGGGCATAAGTATATACGATAGTATATAATTGGGAATAGAAAAATATGATAAATACTTCACTTAGAGTCAAAACTAAACCCGACAGATATAATTAAACCAACGTGTTTAAATGAAATTTACATTATTTTTTTAAAGAACAATTTATAATCTACTTTAATTAAAATTTATTTCAGTAAACTGTTTATCGGTTATTAAAAACCTTTTTTTGTTTAATACGTCTAGGATACTTACAACAAAATAAATCAATTTAATTTTAATTTAATTGGAAAAATAGGAATGTTACAGAATATAACTATCGACTGTTTCACAGTCCCGAAAGTTTCGTAGTCATTTAAAAACAGGATATTTAATTTATAATTGGTTAGTTCATTACTGTTTGATTCCTATTTTAATGGGGATGCTTACACGTGTATTGAAATAATGTGATACGTATTTGTTTTCATCAACTTTATATTATGAACTTTATACTACGTACTGTGAACATGTAAGTAAATACTATTTGCCTTGAAATTGTTGTGATAAACATTGGAGACTCTAACATAAATATTTAAATCCAGTTAAGAGTTCTATTTTAGTTAAAAAAAGAGCACTACAAATCGTAAAAGGTATGTAGTTTCAAAACCAAAATGCTATAAACGTATTCGAAAATACTTTAAGATTTAGAGCAAATTTCGCAAAGTTTTTAACCCAGTCTAAGTCACCGTGGACTAAAATTACCATTAATTTGCAATTTTTTTATAGAACAACTGTTTAAAATTCAAAAGATATTTACTTTTACAATGTTGGGTTAAAAGTTTGTAGAAATTCGTCCTTAAAATGTAACCTAAATGTACCTTAGTGCAATAATGGTGTATAAGAGTTGCCGAAGTATTTGTCAATTGTTATGACTTGGTGCATCAGTGGGCTAGTCTGGCGCGGCTACTACAGCAGTACTACAGAGTCCGTGGGCGGCAGACGGGCCGTTTACCCCTAGTCGGCACTTATCTACTTCACTAACAGACGTAAAAGTCACAAAAACTGAATCACATAAGTCGAAGTCGAAACTGAAGTGGGGTTTCACAGAAGCGTAAGGGGCATTGGACACGGGATACGTAGTAATTTGTTTACGGTTGCGTGAAGGGCGGGCGGTAGGGTCGCGTGCGGCGCGTTCGTAGCGCGTCCACCGCGCTCAGCGCGCAACAGATAGTACGTAGCGGTAGGGACAGTCGGCGCGCGAGGCCGGGCCGCCGGCGCGCGCCACTGCCCCGCGCCCCGCACCCCTCCTGCTGACGTCACACCAACCTCCGAAAATCCTCGCGACCGCTGATCGCTGCAACGACTTGAGCTGAGCCCAAGAGTTCAACCGTAATACCCTAGGCTTGCCTGAAATTTATTAGGTACAATGCAAATTAGATCTCTCCAAACTTCGCTGATAATGTTTATTTAACTGTAGTTAAAGTTCGAGTTTCAGAAGTTTTAAGTTTTTGGATATATATTTTCATCAAAATAAATATAAAAGTTATCATAAATAACATTTATATATCATGCCACGAAAGTCCAATATTTCAGGCTTCTTTAAAATTTGCACAACAATAATAATTTACCTTTTAAGTCTGTCTTCTTCGACTGCATTATTCACTTTCTTTGTATAGAACGGTTTGTTCAAATATCCTTAAAAGGATAAAATGTTAAAACAAGGAATGATCAAAACTGTTTATATCAACCATTTTTCAGTTAGGTAACAGAACAGTTTTAGTTCCGATAATTATATTCCGATGACGAGGTCTGAAAATACAATAACCCAACCAGCGCGAATTAATCGCGACGTCAACTTCATTATCATGTAAAATGTTCATAAATATCTGAAAGCAACTTAATTGATGTGATATATTTAAGCTTAATTGATGATAATGAGCCAAAAGCCGTTGTGTCATGAAATTAAAACGAGCTATCACCAAATCATCTTAGCCAAAAGTCTGTTGAGATCGGAACTCAACAGAATTTTCTTACGGAAAAAAAATGTGAAAAATCACCCTAAATGTCTACTAAATTGTGCAATTCTCTTCGTATTGTTGATTGTTTATATCTGGACTTTGTTACGTTTACAATTACTATCCTATTGTTAACTCGACTTTGTGGAATTACCCACATAAAACGAAAATACAATTTAAATGCTACTGTAGGTAGAGTCACAACTGTGGACGTAGATGATCGACTTGTACTTAATTCGAGGACAGATGCAACGAAGTGATGGATGCGCGGAGAACATGATGAAAGATATTTTAGAAGGCTCTCGCAACCTGTGTTTCCGTACAAAACAGAGGCCACCTTCATCTGTACACTATCGACCGTCGCCTGTACGCGGGAGGATAATGAGTGCTGCTAAGGATGGAGTTGCTGTTATAGCTGGATACCGGATTTAAACAATAAAAAATTGGTATTTATATTTGACACCTGGACAACGCTAAGAATATGTGATAGGTCAGTGGGTAAGGCTGAGGTTACATTAGGCCGCGACGTGACCTAGGACATATGAGTGATTAAAACAAATAAATGAATGCTCACTGGTTAGGCTACACCGTACAATAAATATTACTAGCGATCCTTGATATCTATCAGCGATAGGAAAATCATTACTGTAATTAGAGCTTCGGCTACATCAACGAATCGGCGTCTATAAAATATACAAATGCCGCTTATAAATAATGTGTATGTTTATCTCGTTTCACTCTTCCAATAGAGTACCTTCAGTCAAAGGCTTGTGTTAAAATTAGTGAAAAAAAGCTGGACTTGACTGGAATGAAATTCTAAAATCATGAATCAACCTTGAGCAACCGTGGTCGATCGTAGATCAGTCAGCTTTTGCCATTTCTATATGAGAAGAGACCTATAAGTAAATATATTGAGACTGTAATGAGCAGGATTTTTAACATTATTTATTCACCATTTTTTCTCTTCTGGAAAAGCAGATAGATAGGTACCATTTCCTTTATATTGAAAAAGATAGTTTATCAATAACTGACGGAAAACACGCAACCTGAACTAAGGATGATAGACGATGAACGATCACAAAACAGTAATAAAATAACCGCTTTGAACACATTCTCTAGAAAGATTGTACAAATATGAACAAAGTCGTTTACAATCAATTTTATATTTAGCTATTATTTACTACAGAAATGCTAATACAAATAAATTACGAGAAGAGAAAACAAAAATTTAATAGATATGTAGATTCCGGAAATAGTGTATTGAATTTAAGAATTTGAGAGTTATCTCAAATTCTCAGAAATTAATTGTAACACCAAAATCTTCACAGCATTTAATTTTCTTAGCAAACTTCTGCCTCGGGCTTCAACACACATTACGTGTAAACTTTAAATAAAGCACGGACAGTATAAGGGACATGATCCAATTTGAGCTTGTTGATCCAACGGAAAAGCGTCTCGACCAAATCTGGTTAGCAGTAAAGTACCGTGAGTGGGGTCTAAAAATACACGTACCTTTAGTTTAGTGAGGAGGGGACAAACAATAGCAAGTGAGCATTAACGAAGTCCCGTGTGTTCGTGACGACGAGTAACTGCGCGCAATAAACCGCCTTTGTCACACATTTAATCCACTTAAGAGTTTGTAGCTCCTGTTCAAAGATGCGGCGACTCGTGACTGCTGCCGCCAAAAATTATGACTTCCGATAGGGAACCCCTGGCCGAAACCCATTACTAGGCCCAACAGTCTTTTGTAAACAATTTTATCATAATCATTACATAGTATAAAACGAAGACGCTTTTCTCTGTCTGTGCCTATGCATGCTTAGATCTTTAAAACTTCGCAACAGAATTTGGTGCCGTTTTTTTAATGCATAAAGTAATTCATGTGAAAGGTTTTATATGTATAATACAAACAAAAAAAATAAAGTAAAAAAAATAAAAAAAAGTAAAAAAGTAAATAAGTAAAAAAATATAGTAGCGAAAAGCCGGGATTCTCAAAGATAGGGAACACCCGTGCGAAGCTGGTGCGGCTAGCGATTTACATAAGCTGTTCAATCACCATGATAGAACACACCGTCGTGTTATTTCCATATTTACATAACTGACAGGACAACAAGACAATACATTCGATTGTTAAGATATCAACTGTTTTTATTCTTGAGCTAGTGATTGTAATCAGCGTAATTAGCTCAAAGTATCTACTATGGAGGACAAACGTACGACAAATCAATTATTTGTACGCACCATTCGCAACTCTTATGCATTATTGTTGGTAAAACAGAAAATACCAAACATAGAAGTAGTTCTAATTACATGAAAGAAAGTAAAAAAGCATTTCTTTACAAGAAATTTTAAAGTTTTAATCCATCAATCAATTGGTAAAGCTTTCAACGACCAAGCGACAGCCGGCTGTCGGGCTGCTATTGACTTTCTATTGTGTCTCGAATCACGTGTGTTCGAAGGTTAAATAAAGAAAAATATATTGTATCCATACTTACATTACAAATGGGAAAGTGTCTGTTTGATTGTCCGTCTTTCACGGGAAAACAGCCCACGAGTTGACGTGATTTGATAGTGGAGATAGTTGAAGGTGTGGAGAGTGACACAGGCTACTTTTTGTCTCTTTCTAACACGAACGAAGCCGCGGGCAAAAGCAAGTTTAAAGTAGAAACATCAATACTGTAGTACGTGTACCCCGGGCACTTACTGCCGCCTGTGGGCCACTAGTTTTGCATTAAACGAAACACATTTTCCCAAAACTGGAAAGTGACATAAATATCTTAAAAGGCTCCGTGGGGCTTTTAAGGCTTTCTGCGTTATACAAACAAACTTACCTATGCTGAGAATAACATATCGCGAGTGTTTCAGATATTCCTAAGAATTCACCACGGTTACTTAGTAGGTGCCTACGTTGTTAAATATGTCGCGACTACGAGTCTAGTACATGTACATAATAATTATTAGGCTTAGGCTTTTACAGCAATTACCTTTTTAGTAAGCTTTTTCTTTATGGATAAAAAT
Source organism: Athetis lepigone (assembly GCA_033675125.1). NCBI lineage: Eukaryota > Metazoa > Arthropoda > Insecta > Lepidoptera > Noctuidae > Athetis > Athetis lepigone. Next base: position 12,722,578 of record CM066239.1, on the reverse strand, counting down.
AAGCCTTCTCTCTTTTATTTTTTTCTTTTATATATGAATAAGCCTTCTTTAATCCATACTAATATTATAAATGGGAAAGTGTGTCTGTCTGTTTGTCTTTCTTTCACGGCAAAACGGAGCGACGGATTGACGTGATTTTTTAAGTGGAGATAGTTGAAGGGATGGAGAGTAACATAGGCTACTTTTTGTCTCTTTTTAACGCGAGCGAAGCCGCGGGCAGAAGCTAGTTCAACATAAGTACTTAGAAAAACACTCATCGTATTAAAAAACGGCCAAGTGCTAATCGGACTCGCGCACGAAGGGTTATGTAACATTACTTCATTCATTCGCCAAAATATAGCAAAATAATCGGGTTTCTTATACATGAGCCCCTTTAAATTTTTAATTAATTCATTCTGTTTTTAGTATTTGTTGTTATAGGTGCAACATAAATACTTCATCTGTGAAAGTATTTTATTTTTCATAAAATATTTTTATTTTATTACTAAAATTAATAATAATAATAATACCAGCCTGTTACTGTCCCACTGCAGGGCAAAGGTCTCTTCTCATACAGAGAAGGCACGAGCATTGATCACCACGCTTGCTCAAGGCGGATTGGCGATTTCGGACTCATATTAACAACAAGTCCAGGTTTCCTCACGATGTTTTCCTTCACCGACGTCTGTAGTGTCTAAGATAAACTTTAGAAAGTACATGTGAATTGAAAAAGTCACATTGGTACTTGCCCGGATTCAAACCCACAACCTCTTGCATGAGAGGCGGGCGCCTTAACAACTAGGCCATCACGACTTCTATTTTAACTAAAATTATTAAGTAAAAATATTTAATGACATAAAACCATCTAACTATCACGGTTATAAGATACAGCTTGGTGACAGGCGGACGGACAGACAGACAGACGAACAGCGGAGCCTTAGTAATGGGGTCCCGTTTTTCCCATTGGGTCAGGAACCGACCGTCCCCTCAGTTGTCTCATTCAATCAGATGCTTACTTTTTATGCACATTTTTATCATGACAAAGTAGCTGATTTCTTCACCCTTTTCAGGTTATACTCAAACGTGATTTCCTCCTATATATTTCTTACGTTTCCTTACCTTTCCTCCTCTTTATCTCTTTGTTTTTATAAATAACTGATTTATACGCAGTGAAACTAAGTTGTCAGGTTCACACAGATAAGCAGGCGTTATTAATATACCCTCATCAGTTATTTAATGTCAAATCTGTTCCCTATTTTCCTTTATGAAATGAGAGCTTATTTTTTTCCGTACTTAACAGTATTAGGCTGCTTCGCTAAAAGTATGTCATATTCACGGTTGCCTAGGCGAGGCAGCAATTTGCAATTTATCGATGTATATTTTAACCTTTCGACGACCAAGCGACAGCCGGTTGTCGCGCTGCCTTTGTCTTTCTATTGTGTCTCGAATCACGTGTGTTCGAAGGTTTAATTAATTTATTATTCTATTACCCGATATCTGGGGGCATGGCAGTGCCCCAGCCAAGTCTCGAGCTTGGCACGGCCGGCCGTACCATCTTTTTCCCGAAGCGTTTCGCGGCTATTTTTCCCCTTCCCCCCTGTATCACCGATGTGGACAAAGCTAGGGGTTTGATTTTCGATAACCAAAAGTAAGATGGTAGAATTGCGAAGAAAGTTGGCTTTTTTACATGTAATGTTTTTGGTGGGATTAACTTTACTTTATGGTTCTTTAGGATTATTATACAATACTGTAAAACAGTCTGGGCCTTCTCCCCTCTTCTACTAAATTATTATATTTATACTCAGACTAAAATAACTGTAACATGAGTAGTGTTCATTAAGTTAACGACTGTGTGAACTAATTTTTGTCTCCAGTTACGTGTACCGCGTACGTATATTCTCTTTATGTTTTACCTATGTTTTTCCTTAACTGCCACACTGTGTACAATTTTCCACGTCGAGAAGACTTTCCCTTAAGCGTAAGTAATTGAAAGCTAGAGTTCCAAGATCAAGTAATTTTTACTAATAACGTGTCCCTTTAAATTCAATTTATAAAAAGATAATGGTGCCGATTCTCTTGTGCACAAACTAACGTAAATTTAAGTTAAGTGCATCTTTCTCTTTCTAATTAATTAAGAAAAGGACAGAAGATCAAATATTAGTTAAGTCCTGTCAAATTTAGACACTCCATAGATAATTTAGACGCAATTTAAAAACATGGCGTCTAAATATACGTCAATTTTTATCAGGCGCTGTCTAATTAGACAGGATTAAACTAAAATGTATCTTCTGTCCTTTTCTTTAAGAAATGGAAAGAGAAAGATGCACTTAACTTAAATTTACGATAGTTTGTGCACAAGAGAATCGGCACCAAAACCTGATAAAGATTAAACCAACGGCAACGTAATGTTTATGTGGGTTTGTTTGCCCATTTTAACCCGGCTCCCCTCGATACTCGTGCTAACTAGTGGGCTTAATGAAATAATCACCTCCAACTGGATGGAACAGCCGATAACGCGATTATATTGCTCGGTTAGCTCCAATATATACCACGACCAGCTTTATCCTGCGCTGCACGCTACCAGAGGGCTTTAACCGGAATGTTGTACACGAGCGCAGTAAATTACATTTTGATTGAAATAGCGATTGCGAATCAACTGCGAAAATATTTCAAAACAAAAAAATTGCCTATTCCCTTAACTGAATTTTACTTCGCAATCCTCATTGACCTCGATCAAAAGTTAGGAAATTAACATCTACTTATAAATGCCGGTTTGTGTATTTGACTTCTTAAACGCGAGGCAGTTAGTCAAAATATTCAGATTCGCCTCGAGTTTGCTTTTACTTTGAACAATTGTGCCGTAAATACTTTTAATGTTATTTTGTACATTTCGCAGTTGAACAAGCTAAGAATGCATTAGAAATAAAAGCAATAAGAGATAGACATCAATCACTTAAAAACTCTAAAAATGTAGAAGTTCATTGCAAGGGAAGGGCGCACGACCTTTGGCATTCTCGGAATGATCCGCGCGCGAACTGGCTGAACAAAGGTTTGTTCCTGGCGTCGCTATCGCTGCTTGTCTGAATAATTTAATGTACACGCAGATATGTATTATGTTCGTCGCACTCATTTAATATTTTTTTGGCAATTCACACGACTGCTGGAAGCTAAAATACTTTGCACGTGTTTTATTTTTGGTAATTTTGTAGACACAATGATTTCCTACTGAATAGAAATGAATTGTTTTCTTTTATTTGTTATCTTCCTGAATTTATTATCTTTTCGTTTCAAGTTATTCTGATTTCCGTGTCTTATTTCCTCAAAGCCATAAAGTAATTTCACTTATATTATGTGACCCTAAAAGTCCAATTTAACATGCATAATTCTTATTTAACATAAACTTCGTAAGGTTGAGATGTGAGATCATATACCTGTCAGACCCTACGGGCCCCTATAATCCTCTGATAAATATGTCATACCAGGTAGGAATGGCTGCCGTGATATAGTCAGACACTGTATCAAGTGTAAAAATGTTCACATGAATAGGAAAACATCTTACTAGAATATCCATACTAATATTATATATGGGAAAGTGTGTCTGTCTGTCTGTCTGTCTGTATGTTTGTCTTTCTTTCACGGCAAAACGGAGCGACGAATTGACGTGATATTTTAAGTGGAAATAGTTGAAGGGATGGAGAGTAACATAGGCTACTTTTTGTCTCTTTCTAACGCGAGCGAAGCCGCGGGCAAAAGTTAGTAAATAATAAAGTAACTTCTTTTGAAAAAAGCATTCTGCTGTCATTGCCGACATAGCAGCTGTTTCTGAAAAATGGTACCGTTGAATGGCAGTATAATGATTAAATAATGACCTAGAGTATTAATCTCGTCGTATATAGTATGAAAACATTTTACTTACCTTACCATTATAATATGTATGGAAATTCACCCAACTGTAATATTAACATGATCAAATTTTAATGAATAAAAATTAAATATTTGGTTCATTCTGAAAGGGTATCAAATATTGTTTTAGTGGAAGGGACAGGATTTGACCGGAAATTAAAGGATTAGGTATGGAAAAGTAGGTACGGAACCAATAGGAGCATATGAAGCATAGCTAAAAGGGATATATTACAGAGTAGCGGTTTCGTTGACTATGTATTAGCGAACTAATTAACATGGAACCGTGACCACAGAACACAATTACGTAATAAATTAATTATGATTAATTATCTGTGGGGACACTACTGTAGCTTATTGGTCTCATGCTTGTAGATTACGGAATCTCACCTGATTATCAAATATTGTTCCAAAATTTCAATATTAGTAATACGCAAAAAAATATTACTTTACCTTTGTGAAAATCTTCGATTACCTTGGTTTGGTAGGCAAACAGAAACAATTTATCAAAATCGTTGTAAAATTTAAGCGTAACGTTCTGACTTTTAATCTCTTAAAGCAGCATTCTTTGTAAAAGTATCTTTTATCATTTTTGAAAGGGTAGAGCAGACCTAAGAAATCAACATTAGTAAAGTAAAAGGCAGTTTCCACCGGTGGCAGTGGTTCGATATAGATAAGTGCGATCGGATCTCTGTAAGCGTAGCTCGTGACTCGGGGCTACGAAGATCAATACCTCGTGGCGAGCTGATTGCTACGGTTAATCTTTTGTTTGGGAACTTTCACGGAAGCCGTATTCGAACTGTATAGACCAACTTAGGTATATTGTTCTTAATAGCTAGCTAAGAATGGATTAAGGAATTAGTTAATGACTACAGTTTCTGTTCTGTTATTGTCAGTGAGATTTATGTCAAAGAGGACTACGTTTGTCGCGCAAGCTTGCTACTTATGCCTGTTAACCCTGTTCCCGAATTAGGCAAAGGGTTGCGATTTACAAAATAACGTTTAATTAGGCAAGCGGAAATAAATGTCGAATATCTGTCTTCAGACGTTGAGGACGAGGTGTGCACTTAATTAATTATTGTATAACGACATTTAATTAAACAGTAACAAAGTGTAGTACTTACGTACATACACCGCATTTCCAAACTTGGGAAAGTGGAAATTTTTCGTACGTTGATAAATAATGCCTATCTCAGGGCTCGTTTCAAAACAAGGAGTTTTGTATTTATGTGTTTTGGTCCGCCTATACAATTAAAATTATTAAGAATGGCGGAGGAGTATCTATGCTGGGCTCCTTAATTTATATAATACTAGCTTTTGCCCGCGACTTCGTCCGCGTGGAATAATAGTTCCCGTTTCCGGGGGATTTCCGGGATGAAAACTATCCTATGTCCTTTCTCGGGTCCCAGACTATGTCTGTACCAAATTTCATTCAAAATTGGTTTAGTAGTTTAGGCGTGAAGAAGAGACAGACAGACTGGCAGAGTTACTTTCGCATTTATAATATTAGTACGGATTAACTGTGGAACTATCTTGAGCGTACACAAAAAGATTATTGGGGTTGTATAAGCGTGAAAGAGCTACATTGACCATGGTAAATACATCCAAAACATATCCAATGGCGTTTTTTTTTATGGATAGGAAATCATCAAATGACTTCTCCCGCCCCTGAAGAGGGAAGGAGGGTCAGACTTTTACTGACTAAAATCTAATAATGCCCCTTCGGTTACCCTTATATATGCCGGGGCCGCGGTGACTATTAGAAACATCGACACGCCGTCGACACGGGTCTGGTCCTAGTCGGGCGGCGTGTTACCTACCGCTCGCCTTCCGCAGGCCCACGCCTCCAGTGGCCATCATCTTGCGACTCTCGACAACTAAGCCTGGGTCTCTGTCCGGGGCGTGAAGCTTGACGCTGCCTCACGCGCCCCGCCGCTTTCGTCTCCAGCGGGTCTGCTTCGCAGGAGGCGACAGCTTCCTATTCAGTCTCGCCCCGAAGCATGGCCTGAACCAGCGCCGATCGCCTCTGCAACGACACGGTGGTGGTTCGCCCAAGCGTGGCCTACCTCCACCGTATGCTACACCGTGTCACGCAGGCGTCACTTCCGCCCGAATCCAAAATAGGAAACTCCCGAAATGTCCGTGTGCGGTGAGGAGGATCATCATCTCCCTAGCCTTTTCCCAACTATGTTGGGGTCGGCTTACAGGCGAACCGGATTCAGCTCGATACCAGTGATTTACGTGAAGCGTCTGCCTATCAGACCTCCACAACCCAGTAACTGGGCGACAATACCCTTTGGTTCGACTGGTCAGACTTTCTGGCTTCTGAATACCCGTAGCGTCAAAGTTCTACGAATGACAACCGGGGCTTAACATGCTTTCCGAGGCACGGGATGTCAGTGATGTCCAAGATAAACTATAGAAAGTACATATGAATTGAAAAAGTCACATTGGTACTTACCCGGATTCGAACCCGTAACCTCTTACACGCGCCTTTATGACGACCCAGATGTGTTATTCTGATGTATAAGCTACGAATATCTTACATCTATATATTCTATCAAAGCCATCGGCCAATATTCTTTATTGTACACCAATAGGACAAAAACAGTAAAGGACAATACAAACAAATATGCAAGAGTACAATATGCGGCCTTTTTTCGCTAAAAAGCAGTTTCTATTACATACTATCATTTATATTGCTTGCTGCGGAGTAATTTTAGAACTGTGAATATCTACAAAGGTATTTTTTAAAATTATAAATGACTTCCGCACAATGAAAATTACGCTAGGGGCATTTTGCGTTTTAGTAATTTATATTATCTCCGGAACTATATGACCAATTGACATACTGTAAATGGCAAATCTTATCTGTATGATGTCCTTGTGATACTGAAATAATTTATTGTCATAAGAATTAATATTTTGTTGCTCCAATAATCAGCCAAACGTACGTATGCCGAAAAATAATTTTTTTAATGCAATAAAAGAAGTATAAAAGATAAAATATAAAAGATAGAGATATGGTATCGCGGACTTTTTTGTAGAAATAATTAAGACAAACCAAGTTGCGATACATTGTTTTTAATTTTAAGCAACTGTTTAGGCAGCGCACGCAAATAATTCTGTTTTATGAGGTAATTTTTTCCGACTTGCTAGACAAAAGTTGCGATAGCTCGGTTAATATACATGTTATAAAAATAATTTATAGCCTATAGCACTCAGGAATAATGTAGCTTTCTGCCAGTGAAAAAATTTTTGGAATTGGTTCATTAGTTTCAGAGATTACCCCAAACATACAAACTTACAAACATACAAACTTACAAACTTACAAATTTTACCTCTTTATAATATTAGTATAGATTTACCTAAAAATAGATCTATATTTTTTTTTCTGGGTAGTGGGAAATCATCAAATGAGTGCTCCCGTCCTGGGTGCGGCGGGAGGGCGTGTCAGACGTTTACTGACTAAAACCCACTCACGTTCATTCGGTTGCCTTTTATGTTCCGGGATCACGGTAACTATTATAAACATTCCGCAACCCCGGCAGGCGTTGGCCCTGTTTGGCCCCTCCCCGTGCTGACTTCTCTTTGAGGCTCGCGAGGAACATTAACGCGCCGTCGACGCGGGCCTGGTCCTAGCCGGGCGGCGAGCTACCCATCGCTCGCCTCCCGCAGACCCGAGCCTACGGTGGCCGGTAGTCGCCTTGCGACTCTCGACTTCTACGCCTGGGTCTTAGTCCGGGGCAAGAGGCTCGTCGTTGCCTCTCGCGCGCCACCACTTCCTTCACTAGCATAACTGCTTCGCAGAAGGAGGCGACGGCTTCCCATTCAGTCTCGCCCCGGAGCATGGCCTGGACCAGCGCCGGGCGCGAGAGGTCACCGCCACCGATCGCCTCTACGAGGACACGTCGATGGTCCGCCCATGCGCGGCACACCTCCACCGTGTGCTCGACCGTGTCCTCCAGGCGACCGTTGCAGCTGCATTGCCAATCCGCCATAACGTTGTGATTAACGCTTGTGCCTTCTCTGTATGAGAAGAGGCCTTTGCGCAGCAGCAACACAAAAACTGGTTTTATTATTCTTTTGGTACCTTTACGCGTGCCACTTATGCAGGTATGGAAAAACATTTTTTTTATATCGGATATAGAAAAAATAGAAAAATTCGGGGAAATTTTTAATACTGAGTTTACCATAACTGTATGCACTATAATACTATTCCTGACCATCCCTTCCACGAGTTTAATAGTTGCTAGATACTATTTCTCTTTGCATTATTTGTTCTAGTCTCCGGGCCATTAATCTTTAAGTGCCGAATAATTTAGAAGCACTTAAAAGCCTTTATTGTAAGCCTTGCCGGAATAATCTATCTAAACCGTCTACCTATTGATTTATCTTTGCCGGATAATTGCCTATCACTATAGTTGTTGCCGCGATTAGAAGTATGGTCGTTGTATCAATAATGCGAATTTTAAGCCTATTATAGTATCAGCGATGGTTAAATATTTATTTATTTAAAACTTTATGTACAAACACCGTACAAAGGCGGACTTAATGCCTTAGGCATTTTCTGCCAGTCTACCTTAGGGTATGTATAATTAATAATAACTGTAATTAAAAAACCCTCGTAATTATTAAGATTGCGACTTGTGTTAAAAAAGAGTTATTACCTTCAAAACGGCTAAACCGATTTTGATGGAACACCTTATAAGCATTGCAAGATAACTTACATACCCACTATCAAATAAAAATCCATTGTGTAGAGCCAATATTGGGTACAGGATTAAGAAGAAAAATAGGTTTTCGAGAAAACTGAACTAACGTGCAAAATTGCAGCTCAATCGGATAACAAGAAGTGGTCGAAAAATGGATTTCAAATTTTGAATTGGGCAACAAAAACTTAAGGTTGCCTTAAAACAATGCAACCTTCAAAGCTTTGTAGAAACGGTTGCGGAATGTTTATAATAGTTACCGTGATCCTGGAACATAAAGGGCAACCGAAGGAACATGAGTGGGTTTTAGTCAGTAAAAGTCTGACACGCCCTACCGCCCCGCCCAGGACGGGAGAAGTCATTTGATAATTTCATACTCCCCAAAAAAAAAGCTTTGTAGAAATTCAAGGTTCGAAATATAAGCTACTAGCTTTTGCCCGCGGCTTCGCTCGCGTTAGAAAGAGACAAAAAGTAGCCTATGTTACTCTCCATCCCTTCAACTATCTCCACTCAAAAAATCACGTCAATCCATCGCTCCGTTTTGCCGTGAAAGAAAGACAAACAGACAGACAGACAGACAGACAGACACACTTTCCCATTTATAATATTAGTATGGATATGGATTATGTCACACATTATTTCTAGACCATTACATTATAATATATAAAAATAGTGTATGAAGGCAGTGTAGTGAATTATGTGACTATAGATAGTTTTTAACCAGCTCGTGCTGAGTAAAACTAGGTACTCTTTTTATGTTTGAGACTACCGTATCTTGCCTTATCTTATCTTGTCAATAACAGTTAGAATTTTTTTGAAGTGAAAACTTCTTTAGCGGCGTTGAGCACTTTTTCTGTAATGGGTATAAAATCTTAAACTCGCGTCAGGACACGTGACCCTGATCGAAAAAGCGTAGGACGGATAACAATTGAACGCGCGATAAAAATCTCACACACACTGATACAAGGTACAATTTTCGGGAAAATTGTACCTTGTATCAGTGTGTGTGAGATTTTTATCGTGTCTACGTAGTCGTAGTCGTAGTCGTAGTCATAGTCATAGTCATAGTCATAGTAGTTTTTTTTTTTTATAAAGTACTTTACGACTATTACAATACAATGGACAGGTGTTAATTTCAGAAACATTATAAAAAGTAACTCAATTTCGTTTCAATCTCCGGTGTCAGATATTTTGATTTAATTTGAAGTTAGTAGTTATCGTAGCTCATGCAGCCAAATATTAAAATAAGTATGTATACCGAAATTGAAAAACTCAATATTCTCAGCGCTTGATCTATGAATAAGGTTTTAATACGAATATACAGTGTGTCCGGGCATGGAATAGCGATATTATAAACACTTAAATATAAGCTATATTAAAGTACAATTACACTCTAAGCGAGGATCCAAATCACTTCCCTGCTACTGAGCAGCCATTTTGTTTTTTTTGTTGAACTATTCCATATGAAAATACAAATAAAATCATATCTCTCAAAGTTTTTGTGATACTGAGATAAAAATAGGCTTATTTGAAAGGCAATCATATTATCTACCGTTAACATTACAAAACAATGTGTTCCCAATTCCATAACTTTTGAAAAAAAATGTGAAAGTCGAAAAAATAAATAAAAAATTATGCAATTCAAACAATAATGGTTAATTACTACAAAAACACCCCCGACAACTTTTATTGTTTTTTTGCTAGATCGACAGATTTTGAGATAAACTACAATACAAAACAAAATTTACAACTGTATGTCAATTACTTTAAGAATTATTGTTATTTGAACATAGCGTATGCGCAATTAAAAAAGGCCTTTGTTAAACGCTACCGTAACATTTATGGCGTTTATTGTTTTCCATCTGGGAACAGGCCAGAAATACTGTTCGTTACTACCGTTAGTGAGCGAGATGAAACATAATTAGTCAACTACCTGGAACAAAATCACAGTTTTAGGGACAAATTATTAGTTGGGTTAGTTGTCCCTCGCCCTGCGTTGTGATCGCTACTTTTACTTACCGTACTGTTTACGTGCTGCGTTAAAGTTAATCTTTAAGTGTGACAAAAATGGCTAAACGTCAATATTCAACGCAACATATTGCTGACATACACTTCGTCTATGGCTTTTGCAATGTAAGTGCAAATCCGGCTGTACAAGAATATCGACGAAGGTACCCTAATAGGCCTACACCGAGTCGCCAAACAATAACTCTTAAAGTAATTGACATACAGTTGTAAATTTTGTTTTGTATTGTAGCTTATCTCAAAATCTGTCGATCGAGCAAAAAAACAATAAAAGTTGTCGGGGGTGTTTTTGTAGTAATTAACCATTATTGTTTGAATTGCATAATTTTTTATTTATTTTTTCGACTTTCACATTTTTTTTCAAAAGTTATGGAATTGGGAACACATTGTTTTGTAATGTTAACGGTAGATAATATGATTGCCTTTCAAATAAGCCTATTTTTATCTCAGTATCACAAAAACTTAGAGAGATATGATTTTATTTGTATTTTCATATGGAATAGTTCAACAAAAAAAAAACAAAATGGCTGCTCAGTAGCAGGGAAGTGATTTGGACCCTCGCTTAGAGTGTAATTGTACTTTAATATAGCTTATATTTAAGTGTTTAGAATATCGCTAGTCCATGCCCGGACACACTGTATAATGCCCATTTCACACGAGGGCAGAACAGTGAGGCAGAACAGTTATAATAATAATAAGTATTTATTTCATAAAAACATGGAACAGTGCACCTATATATAAAGGCTTACACTAAACAGTTTAGAATTATATTGTATAATTATGTAGAACTACATTATTGGACTCTATCCCTTAAACTAGGTCTAGCCTGTATCTTAAGAGACAGGGTTCAGCCATTGGTTTAAACTAAATTGATTATATAATAAGATTTAACAAGTGAGAACAGTGTCGATTTGAATTATTATATTCATATAAACTCTCGAGTCATGAGTGCGTGCATGTGTGTGTATGTGTGTTGTGTGCATGTTTGTGATTGTCAGTGTGTGTATATTAGGTGTTATATATGTAAAAATTGGTAAGTAACAGTAATCCATTGCATGTGTACAGCTTAATAGCCATGTATGAGAAGGTTTTCTGTAGAAAGGTAGGAGGATAAAGAGTTGCCTCACGGTTAAAACTTTACATTCGTCATATAGTTTGGTTGTGGGAAACATATAATATTTACGAGTCATCGTTTTAAGAAACTGGCACAGAACAGTACTGTTTTGTGCGTTCACACAGTAGCAGTACTGTTCTGCCCACTGTTCTGCCCTCGTGTGAAATGGGCATTAAAGCGATTGAAAGCGCTGTGTCAAATGAACAAGCCATTTGTTTAGAAAAAAAGATCAACATATTAGTCTATTGTTTTTCGTCAATTGAATTGACAGATGCCAACATTTGACCAGGTTCTGTGTAATCTGGTTGTTTGCATTTTATTATTATTCCTTTCCGATTTTATCTACCCACTTCGCTTAAACTACGGACTGTGATTTCCTCTTGAAATAGCGACCTCCGGCTGTGATTGACTGATGTACGGACCTACTAAGAACGACGACCTGGCATGGCGGTGGGTGTCAAGAGATTAAACGGACATTGCAGATTTAACATGGATTCCCAAAATTATCCTATATTTTGTGTAAATTGCGGATCAGCTTCTGGCTCCATGTAAAAGAGAAAGGGAACATCAATAAGTGTCTTGGAAAGACTTCTGCCGCTGCAAATATATTGGTCGAAAATATAGATGATACTTTTGATGTGACATGATGTTGTTATTTAAGTATTTTGATGGCTTTTAGAAGTCTCAAGTGTCCGTAGTTTTAATTTAGTTTCAATCGAAAACATATATTATTTAGAACCAAAAATGAAAAAACACATCCCTATCGGTTCTTAGGCAAACAATGTATGGACGCATGGCAATGTCCTTTGTTTATATTTTAACCCGTGGAGTAATAGTGTTGGAAAATCTTGGCGAAACAGCTTAATATAAGCTTGCTGTAGATAGAGAGAGAGAGATATAGTGGTCCTGCTAATGGCTTGGGGCAGGCGAGCCAAAGGCACACTCGTAAATAAATGAGCGAATGTGTTTTTGAAGTGAAAACTTCTTTAGCGGCGTTGAGCACTTTTTCTGTAATGGGTATAAAATCTTAAACTCGCGTCAGGACACGTGACCTGAAAGAAAAAGCGTAGGACGGATGGATAGTAGACAGCTATAATCAAGTTTTCACTTCTGCCGGCACTCCCGGAGTGCAACCCGTCTTTTTTTTTCATTTAATCAATCATCTTTAATTATTCATAAATTGCAACTTTGGTAATGAGCTATAACATTGACTGATAAATTGATGTTTTAGAATCAACCACTTACTTAACCTATTAAATAAAATTATCAGCTTTTTGCATAAAGATCGGGCATCATGAGTGGGTTTTAGTCAGTAAAAGTCTGACACGCCCTCCCGCCGCACTTAGGACAGGAGCAGTCGTTGGATGATTTCCCACTGACCAAACAAAAAAAAAAAGATCGGGTATTCAAACTTGTATAAATTAACCAAATAACTGACAACGACATATGCCTAGTAGCGACACTAGGTACTAAACTACAAATTCTAAGATAAACAGTAAATAGCTAGCAGAATTTTCTACATTATCTGAATGAAATATCTACCTTACAATACAGGAAATATGCAAGTATATTTTGCCCACAGCCCCATATTTTAAGCTAGAAGAATTTACCGCAGAGGCGATAACCAAATTCTGGGCACGGTATATGCCAATAAATATGAAAATGTTTAATATTGGATATAACTAATAGAGGCAAATATAAAATTTAATAAAAATTAAGCAAGCAGCAGATTTTATTAATTTTAATTTGCCGAAACAAAAGCGTTAATTTGATTAAAAAGTGTGTTCAAAATTAAGACACGTTGTTTAGAGTATAATAATTAAGGATTTTCGTTCTATCCCTAGAGAAAAATGCCAATGAGAACTGTAAAGGGCATACTTAAAGAGACACTAAAATTTTACGCCGCATTTAATTTGATTGGTGATTTCTTCGCTAAGGAGATTAAACACACGACTCTGTAATACTAAGCAATAGTATATTAGGAGAAAGGTCGATGAACAGTATTTCTTACGTGACTATTATTTAAAGCGTGCAGTATATCAAGCAAAAGAAAATAAATTTCAACTAAGACTTTAATGTTGACGCTTTGTGCCTAATACTTTTCTTAGTGTAAGGGGAGCTGATACAATGTTAAATAGGCGAAAATTCTACGTAAGGTAAGTATGTACGATGCCCTTATTAACGAGTAATTAAAAGTATTCAGGTCCACTAGCCCAAAAACTCAATTCAGACTTAATTGCTAACACAAGTTAAATAAACGGAAATTTCAAAAGTAAAGGGCCCATATTAAAAACGAAATCAGTAATTAGATAATTCTAGATGGCGCAACCGAGACTTTTTGATATGTAATAATACCACAAAGAAACGCTCGCGGAGCGGTTTACCTACTTGACATGCGTTGGTAAACAATTTTAAATATAATCAAACCCTTTACCGCGAACGCAAAATTATACCTAGGTACTTACTTTTAATTACACGTAAAGACGAAACAAGATTTAAATTAAAACGAGAAATGTTTACACTTTGTGGTAAGGAACGCGGCAACCACGTCTACGGTGTAACGCAAAACGTTATTTTGTGATGTTACCTAAACGAATATCCTCAGAAAATTTCGATAAAGAATTTTAAACAACAAACAAATAAATGGGATTTGTTTTCATTTGTTGCATGTTTTTAGAGCTACAATTCACTTTTTAGGGAAATAATTGTGAATTATGCGAAAGAAACTCTGCCTGTCTGTCTGTTATGCTGAAATGAAAATTGGTACAGAAATAGTCCATAGCCTGAAATAAGACAGTATATTTTATGGATATTAGTGACGTCCACGCCAGTGAAGCTGCGAACAAAAGCTACTATACAGGGTTATTGGTAAAACACCGAAATCCTCTCAGGACTATGTTACTATCATCATAAACAACAACTTTTGTTCTATGATTTTTTACAAAATGTTATACATTTATCAAAAACAAATCTTCAAGATTTCGTTGTCCTATCTAACACATTTTAACTCTGTATTGTGCCGTAACAACATACCTACGCTTGCCGCGCGTCCTCGTATGCTACGCAGACTTCGTCACATTTAGAGTGTTCAATTTAAATATTTTTAATTTTGTATGAAAATGTGTGAAGTAAAATATGATAATTTTTAAAATGTCGTAGAACAAAAGTTGTTGATTATGATGTTAGTAACATAGTCCTGAGAGGATGTCGGTGTTTTACCAATAACCCTGTATAATACAACCAAACTTAAAGGTTATGCGCCTTACTAATAAACGCTGCATAAAGTTATGACAGGTTTATACGTCAAAAAATGTATGGTTACACAGGCTTCATTCATTGCATAACTTTACACAGTGATTATTAGTAAGGGCATATGAAAATACCATTGTAACGGCAAAATTTTGACAATTATTCATTATTATTACAATACTCTTTATTCGATTTGCCTCAAGCATACGTAGGTATTTTACCTCATATTTTCAGTAATACAATACCGCTCCAAACGTCCATGTTTTCGGACTCAATCAGCTAATGCATAGGCAGTATTTATGAGCACATAAACAGTTGCTGACTGGTATATTATTCCGTGCGATATAGCAATGTTATTACTATCAGTGACATATGACAAGATACATGCCTCAAGTTTTTGTATAGAGACGCTGATAAATGTTTCGTGTATGTGGCATTTTCTTGTAGGTCTTGTA
This sequence comes from Athetis lepigone, assembly GCA_033675125.1. Taxonomy (NCBI): domain Eukaryota; kingdom Metazoa; phylum Arthropoda; class Insecta; order Lepidoptera; family Noctuidae; genus Athetis; species Athetis lepigone. The sequence goes on along the minus strand of CM066239.1, from coordinate 12,707,144 downwards.
ACAAAAGTAGCAGTCTCAGGCGGTTTCACCCGCGTATATTGGTTAATGCTCTCCTCCTGTGTGTTATTATAGCGTGATGTTAGGTAGACAATGTTTTATTCTGACGTATGGTTTTAGGTATAGTTTTTTGCCTCAGAGAGTAACAATGTTAAAATGGAGAGAAAGGCAATTTAAGAATACTTAATCTACATCGAATATATCATTAGGAATATTTTAATGAGACATGGAATTACCAAAGCATTTTATCAATTAGGATATTTCTTATGATACATTTGGTAGCAAATGTTTTCCTTAATGTATTCGTAAAGCATAATATCTATATATGTAAATCCAATTATTATATATGAACGAATATTTTTCTAAATGTAAGCTTAATTTTGAAAAAAAAAAAATACTTACACTCATTTTTTGTAAATAATAAACGATCCATTAGAGATGGCCCTTTAACATATATCGTTTCGTTAGCGAACGCTTTCGATGTGTTTTTTCGTAATTGACGCTTACTAGGTACTGAAATGACGCGTAAGTGATATTAAAGCTTTATATTCAATGGCAAAATAGGCGACAGTTGTATGTTCCACGCTGCGCGTCTCATACAGAACGTTAAGTTGTTGCTTGATATTTTCTGCAACAAAAACAAATGACACTGAAACATTTCCTAATTCACTTCATTCCGCCTCATGAACGAGTAGGTAATTTACCAACACACGTCTATACTAATTTGTGTAATCTATGACATTTATTTCAGACAACGTTACTGATTTGGTAAAAAAGGAAATGTACACACAAAATTATGCAGAATAAAACAAAAGAAAAGTTGTACTGTTTTGTTTGGTTGTTTGTTTGAACGAGTAATCTCCGGAAGGAATAATATTTTTTTTATAATAGTGGCGTGATTCATGAGGAATCATTATGGGTTATTTGACGGATTTTTGAGGAATTATTTTAGGTATTAGTATGGGTTATTTGACGTAATCCTTTTAGTTTTTTTTTTACTAATAGTGTTGTCCTTCGAATAATCGACTAACGTTCTCCATTGTTCTGAGTCAGAAACACCCCCTCGGCTAGCGCTGAAAACCAGCGCCGTGGACTCACACCTGTGTACGGGCCCGGCATTATGCTGAGCGCTAGCCCTTTCGTGCAATAAATAAGTTTATTAGAATAGTTAAGTTCTTTTGCTGTAAAACTTTTGCACGAATAAACTGTTTTTCTTTCTTTCTTCTAATGACGGACTTGCGGAAGCGGAGCACTAACTAACGAATGAAAGAATGTTGTAAAATAGAATACGTACCCTACTCTTAAAATAGATAGATTGGCCAGTATCAGTATGTCGGTTTCAACCAAGCCTTTTATTTTGACACAAAAAGTTACAATTTTGCACCGTTTGGTGGAAATGGCAATTCAATTTCAGACGTAACGTCGAGCCCATCTGAAACTCTAAGGAATACCTACTTCAAGGAAGTCATATAAAAATTTGAGTTTGTATACGTTTTGTGTGATGGAAAACAGCCTATAGCATTCCTCGATAAATGGGCTATCTAACATTGAAAGAATTTTTCAAATCGGACCAGTAGTTCCAGTGATTACCCCCTACATACAAACTTACAAACCTACAAACTTACAAATTTTACCTCTTTATAATATTAGTATAGATAGATTAAAGCGGGTTAAAAATGTACGATTGTATATTAATAACTGTGACAGAAATGCGGATAAATCTCGAAGCAAGAATAATAGAAGGACCAAGAGCTCCAGCTTAAGTACAGCATGTTCCAAACAAAAAAATATAACATACGCTGATTTCATGTGTGACTTTCCATCATCTGCCTGGTCTTTTTCGCAATTATGTTGGAGTCGGCTTCCAGTCTAACCGGATTCAGCTAGGTACTAATGTTTTACGTAAAGCGACTGCCTATCAGATCTTCACAGCCTAGGTATTGGGCGAACAATACCCCTTAGACTGGCTTGTGGCTTTCCATAATGACTGTGAAATCTTATCTAACTGGTTATATTAAATAAGAAACTTTGTGTAATTGTTTGTTTTTCCAAAGAAGGAAATAAATAAATCAACAGCTTTACGTGCTTTCCGAGGCACAAGATATCAGTAATGTCCAAGATAAACTTTAGAAAGTACATATGAATTGAAAAAGTCCAATTGGTACTTGCCCGAATTTGAACCCACAACCCTTTATATGAGAGCCTTAGCCACTAATGACCATTTAGGACAAAATATAAGCCACGGTTATTTGTAAAACACCAATAACTTCACAGGACTACATTGGTACAACTTTTGTTCTAAGATCTTTAAGACCTACCTACCTCTAAGTGGTGAACCCTTCACCATTTAACTGTGCACACGGGGACTCAGAGGTCCCAGTTGTTTTAAGAACTTTGCGAACTGGTCATTTCCTTGGTCCCGCTGACCCAGAGCAGCTGAGTACCTTTCACATTAGTAGTAAAACAACGTTGGCCACCTACCAAATATTTAACATTTAAACTTTGACTATTCCTGCGAGACTGATTAACCTTTCAACGACCAAGCGACAGCCGGCTGCCGCGCTGCTACTGCTTTCTATTGTGTTTCAAATCATGTGTGTTCGAAGGTTTAAAACCATCCTAAAAATACCTGACCTTACTGCAATGTTTTTAATATCTTCCTGAGTAAAATCGATGAAATACTTTTTTTTCTCTTATGACCAGTAAAAACGCGACTTATCATAGATATATTATGGCAAGACCAGCCGTAAACCCAATCGACTAGCTGTTTATTAATATCAACGCAACTAAAACAATATTTTTTGTACAGTTAACTGAACATCTATACATATAATAAAATCGTAGTATAATAAAATCGTAGAAAAGTAAAAACTGTACATTAAATATTTTTTTAAAAGAATAATTGGGGCGTGATCTACAATCGATACCGAAGCCAAAAATATAGTTTTTAGAATTTTTGTCTGTTTGTTTGTCTGTATGTATGTCCGGGATAAACTCAAAAAGTACTGCATGGATTTAGTTTAAATTTTGCAGGGATATTACTAAGAGGTCGAGTCATAACATAGGCTACAAATTATCACGCTATCACCTACGGGGGAGGAGCTGGAGCCTTCACACTGACGACATCGCGGGCAGCAGCTATCTTCGGAAGTACTCAACGGATTTCAATGATTTTTTTTGTTGTATATGTATTAAGTCTGGGCGACATATAGGCTATAACTTATCCTGGAAATTTGAACCACTGGTGCAGGACCGCAACAGACCAGCTAAACTATAAGAGATACAAAAATGGTATTTTAGCAAAAATTGCTTCACGTGAGCAAAGCAATTTCTGTTGAAAGAATAAATTTGAAGATCTGGAACAACTGAGGTGGAACTCCATGAGCCCAGCTAAACTATAACATATATAAGTATGACGTCTTAGCAGGAGTTGTTGTTGTGCCGTCATCTTGGTGTTTTGAGGAATCGCGAACCCGGTAGCTTTGTGGGAGAAGTACCGCCGTCGTCTGTCCGAGGACTTTTTACGAGCTTTGAGGCGTGCTTCTGAAGGTGAAATCGAAGCAACTGATGAACGCGTGCTGAACACCTGTCTCAGTTCACTTTAAGATGTGGTCATTTCAATCGGCGGTAAACCACTGGTAGAGTACGGGTTGCCAGCTCCCAGATCATTACCGCATCAAGACCGTGGAAATCGGGAGTACACCGCCGAAACCAATTACGATTCGGGTTTAATGACCACTATCCGAAATGACCACGTCACTAGGTTCACTTCAGAGCAAAAACAAATATATGACACTGTTCTGGAAAGCATTAGGCTCGACCTGGGTAAAATTTTTTTCCTGGATGCTCCTGGTGGAACAGGGAAAACATTCATAATTACTGGTATAGAAAGCGCCGAAATGCCTGTTTGTAACCCGTAACACTGACAAGGGACATGTGCTCAGGGATTGCTCTCTGATCGTATGGGATGAGTGCACGATGGCTAATAGGAAAGCAGTGGAGGCCGTGAGCAGAACCCTGCAGAACAACCGCAGGAATGAACACTTGATGGGTGGTGTTACAGTTCTGTTCAGCGGCGATTTCCGGCAAACACTCCCTGTGGTGACACGGGGGTCTAGGGCTGACGAGGTGAATGCTTCGTTGAAACGATCTTCGTTGTGGTCACTAATTTATAGGCTGCGCTTTACCATCAATATGCGAGCTCAGCTCGGTGGCAATCCACTTGCCCAAGAATTCTCAGATGTCCTTAGTCTCGGCGAAAGCACTCTACCAGAGGAAAGAGGTAAACAAGTAGTGCTCCCAGAGTCTCTCGGTAGAGTGGTGGCCTCCTTAGAAAAACTCATTTGTTGTGTGTATGGGAACATATTCAGTCGAATACCAAACCAACAGAATTCTTGGGTGTGCCAGCGAGCCATTTTAACGCCCAAAAATGATCAAGCTGCAGCCATCAACGAAAGCATTCTCTCGAAAATTGAGGGAAGCGAAGTAGTTCATATCGTCGTATCCTACGAATAGTGCCCTAACGAACATAGGGGCTTTTTTCTTTTATTGCATAATTCAATTCTGCTCATCATACCACATCATACCAGTTTGACAAAACAATTAAAAACAGTACAGGTTCTCTATTAATTAGGTTTTCTAAAAAGCCACAATTGTAAGCACTAGGTTTTCAACGAAGAATAAAGTCACAACCGCCGACGCGCCTTCGTTTTTCGCGAGTTGTGGAGGTGTGCGGGCGCGGGGAGTGGGTGCTAGCGCCGTTCGGCTACTATTCGGCGGAACGCGGAGAGTGTTTGTTACAGCGAGCGTAATATATGATTTTTAAATACATAACCTATTAGCTTGTATTTTAATTACTTGTTCGTTATCAATATAGGGTACATAGAAAAACACCCTCATGGTGATTGTGACCTTTTTCTATGGAATGACTAAATTGCGTATGTATAGAAGAGACGAAGCCCTAATTACGTTTGTGTCTTTCTTCTACGTTCAAATAATGTTTTTATCTTTTATTATTACTTTGGTGCATTTGAAATGTTCACATTGCTATTAAACTACAATATATTTTACGCTGTCATGATTTTAACCCTTTTTTATAAATTTAAACACTGAATTCACAATTACATGCTTTTTCTGATTTGGGACTTAAGTACACTTAGGTCTTTTTTCTATTGCTTAAAAATTGATATAAAAGCATTGGTGGCCGCATCATTAGCATTCCGCAAGTAAATAACAATTACGCTTTTTTAGTTACTTTAGGTTTTTTCTCAAAATTTTTGAAAAATGTATTTTATATGTTACTGGTTAACGGTTATTGATGTTATTTGTTCGAATTTATATTATACACACATCAAAAAAGTTAGAGATCACTATCATAAAGTGGAATAATTTTAAAATTTCAGTTTTTAAAAGAATGTTCCTTACGCATAATTTTTTTTTAAAGATTCCTACTAAAACTAAGAATATACCTAACTTACTTTTTATTAACAAAAACCAAGTCCTAATCTAATTTCGACTAACAAATAATTGAAAGTAAAAGAGGATTTAACTATATATTGTCAACATTTATTATGAAATTGTTTTTATTTAATATAAGATAATTCCTCTCCTTTTTTATTAATGGGAAATCATCAAATGAGTTTTCCCGCCTTTAGAGTCTGAAGTCAGAAGTCAGAAGAGTCACTCTTGTTCATTTGGTGGCTCTTTATGTTCCGGGGTCGGGGTAACTATACACATCAACAGGGTCTAGGGATATTTCAATTAAACCTAAATAACTAATATTCTATTAACTTTTTGTTAAGACAGACACCAACAGATTAAAATAAACATTGTTTAATAACCTAGCTAATCTGACAAGAAACTTTTAGATAAAGTTAAATAAAAAAAACTTAGCAGAAGAGGAGAAACTCAAACAAAATTTCAATCACTTTTTAGTGGCATTGATTGTAGAGCCTCAGGCAGTCAGCAATCTGATGTTGCGCTTCTAAACAACAGTTGGCCGACCACAGCGAGGTTGATCAGCAAAGTTATCCACGCCGTGATACCTCCGTAACGTGTACACGACACGGGATATGGATACAGCCATTCTGCGTGTTATCCCTCTCGTAGAATGTCCTTCTTCATCAAAAGTAACAATTCTTGCTTGCAAAACTTCTAATAATCCTCTAAAACTCAGACAAAACGCTTCAAGTTTATTAGATTTCTGAATAAATGTAAACAAGGATTCATCATCATCTCTTTTTATAGAGAAAAACAATTGATACTTCAAATTCTTTTGTTATTAAAAGATTGGAGATTTAAATGGGAAATTTTAGAAAAAAACGTTTTATTCTAACGTAACAAACAAAACCGTAGTATCAAAGTGATTTCAAACTTATTTGATGTGTGTAGGTGCTTACGGGATTCCGGCAGTTTTCTTTCACAACAATTTTAAATTTAATTTTGTTTTTAGCCAAAACTACACATTGCCTCATGAGCTGGTAATGCCAATATTTCTGGCAGTTTCCACAAAGAAGACGAATTCTAATTTCCCTGATTTTGGTTACGTTTTATTTGATTAAGTTACGATTTTGATAACGTGCAATTTGATTTCAAACACTGATTTTAATACTACATTATTGGGTTTTACAATGTGCGAATTGATTTTAAGAACTGATTTTGATTATTTACAGTATTAATTTAAGGAGGGTGCGATTGTGATTCTATACTATTTTACATATAAAATCACATATATAAATTAAATTACACATTACGGTTATTACAATAACCGAACTATTTTAAAAAATATATTTTTTACCAAAGCAAATAATTATGTTAACAAAATTCATATTTTATTTCGAATTATTTTTTATGATTCTATCATTTTCTTTTATTACATTCACGTGTTCCTATTTATTTTAAATTATACACAAATTTCTATGAAAACCAAAGAAAACCCGCATCAGATAAATATAAGTAGGGCATAAAGGCAATTGTGGCCTCGACATTTCCGCAGATAAAAGGCATAATGTAACTTATTGCTCAAATTTAGTTAACCTAAGCCTTAACACAACGGAGAATAAGGAATTAAGGGACAAAATACGTATAAAATGTAACGATAATTTATTGAAAATAATGCTAACACAACCATAAAATATTAATACACATTATATAAAACCACTAATGCATATTTGTTCACATTTAATTTAATTAAACACAAAAAAGTGTCTCCTGAAAAGTAGCTGTTTTGCAGTTACGCCCCTATTCGTAGGATACGACGATATGTACGTCCATAAACATTGTAGTCAATCAAGATGACGCCACACATTATCCCGTAGAATTCCTAAACTCCCTCACAACAAGTGGGCTTCCAGCACACACCATCAAGCTGAAGGTCGGCGTCCCGATTATGCTTCTTCGGAACCTGTCCCCTCCGAAGCTGTGTATCGGGACCCCACTGCAAAGGAATATAATTGAAGCGGAAATGCTGACGGGTTGTGGCGTCGGCGATGCAGTGTTTATACCACGTATTCCTCTCATACCGCACAACTACCCCTTCCAATTCAATCGCGTGCGGTTCCCAGTGAGTGTGTGTCTCGCCATGACTATCAACAAGTCGCCAGACGCTGAAGGCTGCGGGTGTCGACCTCAGGACGAGCTGCTTCTCACACGGACAGCTGTACGTCGCTTGCTCCCGTGTCACGAGTCCTGATTCTCTGTATATTTTGGCTGCTGAGAGCAAAACTACCAACGTAATTTACAGAGAAGTTTTGTAACAATTCACAATCGTTAATGTTTTTTTATGTCGTAGAATTTAGAAAAAAAAATGGTCAAGTGCGTGTCAGGCCACGCATAGAATAAGGTTCAATAACGAAACACGTCGCATTAACAATTTAACAATTTTAATCATCTGAGCCGTTATAGCTTTCTTTTAAGGTACAATCCAAGGACGACCGTCATGATTTTTTTTTTGAACCAGTCGTTTAAATTTAAAAGAGAGGGGAGACTATTTTGACATAAAAAACGCTTGAACGTTAAATATCTTTTATTGTTGTTTGTCTGTATGTATGTCCGGGCTAATCTCTAAAAGGACAGGATTTACTTAAAATTTTTCATGAATATTACTAAGAGGTCAGGTCAACATAATTATCACGCTATCACCTACGGGGGTGGAGCTGAAGCCTTGACGCAGACGACGTCGCGGGCAGCAGCTAGTTATGAATACATATATACAGCTTATTTTTAAAAGTCTTTAGTTAACCTTTCATCTTTCAACCAATAAGCGACAGCCGGCGTCATCGCTCTGCTATTGTCTTTCTATTGTCTCTTGAATCACGTGTATTCAAAGATTTAATAGTGTCAATTATGGAATTTTATAATCTGCAAGCTCATGGTGTCTTTATATCCCCGCTCTATTAAATTAAGTGATATAATACACGTAGCGATAGAAGATTAAAATTTTGCTATTAATATAAAAATAAGTCCAGCTGTGTACAATTTAAATTCTATAAAAAGTTAAATAACGGCAAAGGGTTAACGGCTCTAAAACAGTTAAATTTTGCCTCGTACCATATAAAGTCTGGGGGTTATAAATCACTTAAATAAATCAAGGGTTACGTAGGCGTTCGCGTGTGGTGGTGGCTACATTAGCCGGAACGAGCCGCGGCCGGGCCCGTAACGACCAGCTGCTACCCACAGTAATACCTAATGATATGCATCTCACCTGACGACGCCTATCTCTAACTACTTTTAATTGTTTCTAACTACATTACATAATTACACGGCCTTGAAACAGATGTTATTTTATATTAAACACGAAAATTAACAACCCATTAAGTTAGGCAAATTGGTGTTTTCATGTTTTGTAATTATTGTTAAACACCGCCTCATTTAAACATTTATCGCTATTAAATGACCAATGAATTCGTAACGTGTACCTACCCATCCCTTTTCTTGATCATTATCACGACCAAATCAACTTTAAGTTGCCTGACTGATGAGTTTAACTTTGATCTAATGTGCCTAATTTAGAACGAACATAAATCGTTGTCCTACGCAAGCCAAAGACGCTTCTGCTGGAAATTTGTTATTTAGACCAATGCGTCTTCAAAGTTTTAAGATACATTGCAAACGACCCATATAAATAAAACCCTCTGGCCAATACGTGTCTAACTGTCTAGGAGTGTGAGCTACCATTACCATTAATCTCTAAGTTGACTTTCTTTGTCTCGGAGCACAGTTCTGCTATCCGAATCCGAAGAATACTCCAAACGGGAAAGTTTGAAGCCTCGCCCAATGAGTCTGGGTACTTTTAAGAGGAATAATGTCCGTCAGTCTTAAGAGGGGAATCGCTTCAAACAAAAACAATTCCCGCGGTCGAGTCCCGCCACGCTAGGCACTTACCAACTGCATTCTGCAGCGAAAGTGTTGAAGTACCACTTTAGTCAACGTCTTACACAACATAGTTTTTCGCCACAAAAATGTTTCTGTTCACGACTATTTTAAGTTGGAACTAGAACTATTCCCTGAAAAACATAAACAGTGCAATGTTAGTTAGCTGAGATTTGAATAAAAACTATTTGTTTAACACTTTATTGTATTCACTGACGAATTTGAATAGCGTGAAATAAAATACACATGCGATTGAATCAATAGTTAATAATCGATGGCTTGATGTTTGTCCACATAAACGGATTTTATATTATAATCCCTTCCATTGTAACAAAGCTCTCGTACATTGATGTACTTAAGGTTGGAATAGGTATATGATTACGTTGGATAATAATCATTTTAATATTGTATATACTTTCCCTCTTTCAATATGTTAGTAAGCTTGTACTTATAACGTTTGAGCAAATAACCATTTTAAATCATCGATAAACGAAAAATAAAACACGAAGAAATACAAAGTTTATATTTTCACCTCTTTAATAAGTTTCTGATTTCTTAGAATAAATTATTAGTTCCTTGGAGGTGAATAAATTAGTTTAACGACGGGGGAACTCTATAAAGTTGGCCGGGTGTCCAGATACCGGCAGTTTGCGACGCAATAAATTAACCTTCGTGTAAAACTAAGAGCTTGTTGCGACACCGTGTCGTAGTTACTGCTGACGGTACAACTGCTGCATAATTCTTTGAAAACTTATCTTGTTTGAAACAAATTGCAATTTTACTTAACTTTCAGTATGATGAAGAAACTCTCTTCTGCTTTTAAACAAACATTGATGTTCGTCAGATCCAAAGTAGTTATGACTAATGAAACACCTGAATAGAGAATCTTCATTACACATTACACTTGTTTTGTACATCGATTTACAAAAAATACAATGTATTTAAAACTCATTATCATAAATCTAACAAGCTAAATAAAGTAAAAACCTCTAGATAGGTATTTGAACGAAGAATCATACTTTCAAGAATATTTGCTGATTCTTGATTTTAATCACAGAATGAAAGCTCTTTTAAAGATATAACAAAGGATTTATAAAAAAACGAAAACCTCTTTCTGCATACTAATTTAAAAATATTAATTAAAAATTGTGCCGAAGTAAAATTGAGTTGAAACGTGAGAAAGAATTTGTAAAATAGCAAGTTTTACAATTGCTGCTCGTTTCTGTGTGTGTGTCGTGCTTTAGAGATCTTGGGCGCGTAGTTTCGTCAAATTTAATGAGATTTTATTGTAACGTTTAAAGAAGAGCCTCGAGAACTCTGTAGACTCTGTAATTGGGTAGCATTAGCACTGATACATTGTAGCCGTAGAAAGGTCTTCTCGGAATATCTAACTAGATTCATGAATATATACTTACCTAGTCCTGATAAGCTGGGTCTTGCACGGTTACCTAGGGTACATAATGTTATTAGAAAGATATGTAACATATGCTTCTTCCAAAGCTCAAAATCGAATCAACCCGAATGAAAATGAAACACAATCGTACAATAGGAATATGGTTCCCAGATTTTAGCTCACAGTTTTGGACTAACTTCACTTTCGAGAGTCAGGTGACTTTATTGCAGACTGCAGTCCATTTTTAATAAAAAGCTTTTCAACTATATTACCAAATTGTTACAATACCTTATTGAACGATCGAACGGACGAATGTAACGAACTAATAAGTGCAATTATTCTTCTCCAGTGTGCCAGTCAGTTGCAATGAAAAATGCTTGTGTTTTTTCTTTCTATTATAGAATTCATTCTCGCCATGCTTGCCTGTCTGTCTGTCTCTCTGTCCGCGGCTTAGCTCAGAGCCTTTTGTATTAGAAAGCTAAAGTGAAGTATCTCCCGTGAGCATAAAGTGGCGAAGTTTTTTTTCGCGTCTGTCCTAGAATGCCGTCAGATAAGTCTTTTTCTTACTAAAAGTATTATGCATATCTGCAACCATATTTCGTTTCAGGATTTTGATGGAGTGAAGTTTTTCTCGGCAATAAAAAGATTACAGCAGTAGTTTAAAAATGCAGCTGGACGGAAACTATAAGCTTAACAAATAAGTAATGAGGTAATTAGTCAACAAAATATAAAACAACTATCCTTTTACTAAATTGTCGATTTTATTTGATAAACAGCTAAACACATAGGTCGAATTAAAAAAGGAGATGAAATGGCCAATTCCGGGCAGTTTTTATTCTAAGTATCAAGACGTGTTTGTCTAACTTAGAAATATAATTATGCAAAAACTCGTGATTTTCGCACCCTGCTTTCATGAAAAACGTCATGCAAGGAAAAGTACAACGTATACACATTTTTAAACAAATTTGATTACGTCACAACGTAAGTAGCGAGTGCTAATGAGTCACGTATCATATTAAATGGAACAAGAGTCTCGTTCAGCACGCGAGCTTATGGCGCATTCAGCTCCTTGACAAAGAGGTCGTTGTGCCTGGTCCGTATGTTCGAGAGCTTACGTTATATGGCAACGACGCACTCGCCTAGATACCATCTTACTACTCTCGACTTCTTTTGATTTACTCCATTTTGTATGTAAATGACAGTTTTTAGTAGAATGTTTGAGATTTATTTTGTTGATACCCTTGAAGAAAGTATTCCCTTATTTGTTATTTATTTTAAGAATTTTCTGTTCAAGATTCCTGTTTGCTGAATAGATTAAATTAAATAATTGTAAGTTCGAATAGGTACTTGAACAATAAATTGAGTCGTGTTCGCCTAAAAATTTATTGTTGTTAAAAGTATTGTAAATCGTATTCGATTTACAATACTTTAAACAACAATAAATACTTTTAACAACAATAAATACTTTTAACAACAATAAATACTTTTAACAACAATAAATACTTTTAACAACAATAAATTTCTAAAAACTTCTAAATATAGAAGTTTCAAATATAATGTTTAAAATTATATGTTTTTTAATTAAATAAAAGGCAGCAGTTTCTCTTAGATCAAACAGTGACTTATTCAAATGCTGTAATTTCCTGTCGCCACCAACTCACTTTAGATTTTTTCGAGATGATTGATCAGTTCAGTGTATGCTTTCTTTTAATTTACTCTCACCTAAAGCTTCAAAACAAACGGGGAAAAAAGAAAATTATATGACAATATTATTTGTGCTTGGCGCTTCGTTACAATCAGTTTAAATTTATCTATGTTGGCCAATTTAAATAATGAAAACGAATCCTTATTTCCTTTGGTCTCGCCATAACTTAAAAACGACTTAATTTAACATTCTTATAGGTCGTTCTTACGGAACGATTGTGCAGATAGAAGCTTCCTAAGACGCGAGTAATACTGAGAGCGACTGCTTTCTTTTAATATTCTTTCTTGTAATATTCGCAGCCTCACTAAATTAGCAAAAATATTACTTACAACTGGGTTTTCCGTATTCTCGTTCAGTAACACATGTCGGCACAGTAACTCCGCAATATAAAATCAGTTACAGCGGTCGTGCGAGCTCTGCAACAAACGCAATAAACGGCATGACGCTGCGAACTTCAAAGGTTAGCTTTAATACCGCTCGCATTAAATTAGTTTTTCAAGTAAACTTTGAAATAAATGTACTCACACGAATCATTCGAATGAGTATTAAAGTCGAATAGAAACAAACAAACACGATGAATGTAACCAACTATTTGTGAAATCCAATATTTTGAAAAGAGTGTCCATGGAGTTTCTTGCTTTTTCTTCTCAATAGAGATCAACCTTTTTGGAACAAGCAACTAGCTTCAACTTTATTTCTCACTAACCGACCGACTCTTTGACAATTCATAAGTGCCTGTAAATTTTTTTCATTGATTTTTAATTATCAAGTTCGCAAAATGTCGCGAATGAATGAATCGAGTTGACGCTTGAACATCCGAGTTCTAAGACACGTTCTTCATTATTGTGTTTCAAGTTTACCTTCATCTTACTTCTTACTACAAAGTTAAAACTTTTACTTACTGATTTCAGGAGGAGCTGAATCGGATTTGTAGTTTTCTTAGAATTCACCGCTTACAACTTCGTTTGTTCTTACAACTGTAGTGAATTTACTTACGACACTGTTTTCCGGGATAGAGAAGGATGCTAACGAAATAAGACGACATCATACGTTTAACTTGACTTCTGGTCGTTTCAGTTTCAGGTAAGTTATTGAATATTTATGAAACATTTTTATGAAAAATTAGTCTTCAAAAACTAAAATAATATGCTATATACTACTCTTGATACTAGACTACGTAATTAAATGTATTAATTACACACATTAAGCTTAAGTGTCACTTCATTATTTCCTCGACCTTAATGGATTATAATTATTGATTAATTGAATTAGCATAATATATCGCAATCACGCACAAAGTTATCCCACTCTCGTGTCTAATCCCTGTCAGTTATGATATTGTGTCGTTAATAATTAATTCGGTTTTAGTACTGTCAACCAAACCATTTGATACACAGGCAAAACATTTTCTAGTCGCTTGAAATATTCATCTGCAGTTATCTTTTCTATCTTGTACTAGCATTATGCCTCCTGCTTTGGAAATAAAGTGAAACTGCCGTGTTTACTTAGTGAAAATTTAGATAGGTCCTGTATAGTGAAAACCATGAAAGTTTAAAGTACAGACAGACTTTCGCAATTTCAATATTAAAATGGTTTTCATATTTTTTATTGGTGTTCATTAAAGACACGTAAAAGCTGTAATTCACATGATAAAGTTGATTAACACATAATTTTGTTAAAAAGTAGTAACGGGTTCATTTTATATACATAAATTATCACTTGCTTACCTAATGAAGCAAGATTTACTTCGGATGTTGACTCTGCGCCACTCTAAATAGTTTACTTCACTGTACTTCCTTGCTTTTGAGGTGTTATAAGGTGTGATTAATTAAACAGACATAATGCTAAGTAGGTGTGTAAGCACTTCCTTTTGATAATCAGGATAATGTCAACTGGCTCTAGTAAATAAAAACAAAAAATTGGTCTTGGCCCCTTTAAAAAATAACGTTTGATAAGTTGCCATTAAACAAAACTTATTTCTTTCTTCAAACAGGTAGCAGTGCAGCTCTATGTCAAGTTGACTAAAATAGTGGGAACAGACGTCAGTAACTATATTTTTAGTTTTCTCCCAAAGGAGATGAGTTCTACAAAGAGCTGTACGTGTGATATGTCGCCGGCTCTACCATAACATAACAGCTTTTGTATTTGAACTAAAATATTTATGTTAAAAATAGAGTTGACAATTGTGTCGTCATATTTATGCAATTTTCACTCTACTTCGATTACATTTTAGTTCAATACCAATTAACAAATGGAATATAAAGTAGTCAACCGCATTGCTAGTCTCTTAAACCCCCAAGCACGTAAGTTGTCTAAACTTTGACACGTATTTACATATTGAAGTTTGTTGTAGTTGAGTGAACTGCATTAACAATGAGTATGCAATGAAGTGTTGGAGCTTTTAGCGAATGTTGCCTTGACCTTCATTAGCTGGGGACAGAAGTGCTACAGTCGCTGGGACTGAAAAGATGCAGGCATGTGGAAGAAGCCAAAGGGGTGTTGTGAAGCTCACACGTCGGCTCGTGTTACGGCTAGTGGAAAAGTGTCAGTGATGTTTATTTGTTTATGAACACAGAGGAACTATATTAGCTATGGTTTTATTACATACTTGTTAAAACTATAGGTCTTAATGACATGATTCCCTTGTGCTTTCAATATATACGTTGCTATTTAAATATTGATAAACTCTACTTATAACTATATTATAACCTACTAAACAATTTAGTATCTATTTATGGGGACGCGAAAAACGGGAAGTTTTATTAAAGAATTCCTGTAGACAATTTAAACATACTTAATAAAATAATTACGTTATACTACACTGCTTCCCAAACAAAACATTGTGGCTATCTACGAATGTAATACCTAAATAAATTTCCCTTACTTGTGTAGTAGCAAAAACTGTAGTAGATAATAAATTGGTGTTGCGGACAACTTTCTTGTTTGCCGCTGAGACAGAGCGACATTCCTACACAAATACTGACAGCGCAATAAACAATTCACAGACTCTCATAATGATACATAGTGTAAAGTTTAGGCGGAGCCTCCTTGAATTAGTAATAATGCTTTTATTGCTATTAAGCCTTTATTGCCGACACTGAACTAAGCATTAGTTTAGTTTAAAAATATATATGGGTTAAAAATTAGCACAGATATCTATACAAACAAATAAAATTGAAAAAATAAATAATAATAACAAAGTTTTTCATAAGCGTTTATGATTATTTATTTATTTTTGTCTGACTGTTTGTTGCGGGGAATCTTCAAAACGTCTGGACAGATGTTGACTTTAAAAGGGAGCCGACTTGAATTTTGGAAAAGTGGTCCAAATAAAGGCAAAATATTTTTTGAACCTAACTTAACGCTGGTGAAATCATGCTCTATCATAAACCTTCCCTTATTTTTTAACTCTAGCTTTTATTGACAACCAGATAAAGATTTTAATCTCTTAAATGGCATCTATTGATCATTGCGTCTTTTCCTTTAAAATCGTGTAATAAAAAAATATTAAGCTTTATGGCAAAGCTTAATAAATGCCAATATTTTCTAGGATATTTTCCCTTAAACTTGCCAATATTTTCTAGGATATTTTCCCTTGTTGGTTTTTTTTATTGAATATGGCTCAACAATTCAATTTGCGACCGACGGTGTCGACCGTTGACGTATGTAAGCCAATAATTTCAAAACAGATTTTCATTATTCTTTAATTTTTTGTACCGGAACAGAAATTATAGGGGCGTCCCTATAATTTCTGTTCCGGTACAAAAAATTAGTAGGTCACTCGACCGACATAGACATATGTATTATTAATGAATAGAGAAAATGAGCGCGAAAATTATTACTAAGCTTGCTAACTGCGTTTACGATATCCCGAGTTTTTCATAATATAGTTTTCTTGACTTTTTGTCACCACTTTCACTAATATTATTTTAGAACAATCAATCAATAGAGAGCTACTATAGAACTACATCTATACTAATATTATAAAGAGGTACTTAAAGTTTGTTTTCGAAAGTCCTGAGCTCTGAAAGTCCTGGTCTGGTCCTGGTTTTACTGATAGAAAGCTGCTTTATTCCTGCGTAACGTAGGCTATAACCAACAGCAGTAATGCAAAATGTGTCAAAATACTAAGCTTCAGTTGCTTGCGCTGCGTTAAGGCTCCACGGGAGCGGAGCAGTAACCAAAAAGCTATCATTACGTGGCCGCTGGTGAATCCGCGGGGAACAGCAAGAGAGTTCATAATTCTCAAAGCTTATTCAACGTTTCTCTAAACTCTGTAATCAGAATATCATAGATAGTTTTACATAGCATTACAATCATAAACAGGACCGAAAGAAAACTTTAACATTTCGTCGAGTTTGCATTTGGCAAAGCAGCACGTTTTAAATCAGAAAAGTGACGAGGGTGCTGTCCTTATCATTTGAGGACTCTTTTATAACCAAAATTACCTTGTACGAACTTTTCGAACCTCTGATACATTGCGTCCAAGTGTTCTACATAATGTAAACATACCCTTAAGTCCCAATTTACTCATAAAGCCTGCTGAATAAATCATACGCGAAAGGACCAAAACTCCGTCAACTCAACGGACTATTTAATTTTAGTTTAACGCGCTTGTATCTTAGGTAAGTCACTAAGTTATTAGGTTATTTATAACCATTTAAGGGAAGTTGCTTTTGTTTGTGAGTCGTAATTACTGATTGATTTCATGGCTACTCAAGTGTGATTAACGCAAAGCAGGCCTCATCAAAATTGCGTTAGCTCATTAGCTGGCAACTGCCACTTGTATCTCCGTCTCCTCAGAGTTTTTTTTCTTTGTGGCTCCTTGATGTTGCCTAATTGCTAGTGTGCAAGTTTTCATCCTCAGCGTTAGTGACTACTCACACTTAATACTTATACGGCTGCATTCGCGTTCTGCTGAACGATCTTAGTCATACTTTAAAAGTTCGACTTCTATCAGCCGCGTTCACCAACGTAAGAGCGCTTTCACACTTAGGCGACTTTAGCAGCGCTGTCAGAATTTCATTCTTTAAACAGAAGCGCGGCGGTTGCGCAGGACCATAAATGTTTTCCCATCGGAATCCATTTTTGCAATGAAGATCGCCACACTGAACTAAACTACGGTAAGTTCTTATAATGTGGAGGAATGTGCTTCTGCCGCGCTGCTGTCGCGCTGCTAACGTCCTAATGTGAAAGCCATCTAAAAATGAGAAAAGCCGTCATGCTGAATAGACGCAAAAAGATCGACATAAATTGTTGCTTTTATTGGATATAGGTAAACAGAACTAAATAAATGTGCGTAGATCCATAGCCTGCCAATACCACAAATAAAAAAAAAAAAAAAAAAAAAAAATATATTTAAGTACAAAGCAAACAAAATAATTGTTTTGTATGATGGCTCCACGAAACTGACATTCATTTCCATTTCGAAAAAATATGCGACATAAAATAAAGCCAATTTGATCTGGAAATAAACCGCGGGTAATTGAATCAAATGAATGTCAAAGTCAAAGTCAAAGTCAAAGTTTTTATTAATGCGATTTTTGGTGTTACAACAGGTCTTACAGTATTATAGTATCTCAAAAATCTACCTTACTAAGGGCATGCATTATTAGTATTTTCATAGAAATCAAAATGAATATAATTAAAAAGTACCCAGGTATAGAAATTTAAATGTCAATTATAGTAATAAACATGGCAAGATTACAGGATTATTTATGTCATTTTTTCATTAAGGAATTCGTCAATGGTTTAAGTACAAAGCAAACAAAATAATTGTTTTGTATGATGGCTCCACGAAACTGACATTCATTTCCATTTCGAAAAAATATGCGACATAAAATAAAGCCAATTTGATCTGGAAATAAACCGCGGGTAATTGAATCAAATGAATGTCAAAGTCAAAGTCAAAGTTTTTATTAATGCGATTTTTGGTGTTACAACAGGTCTTACAGTATTATAGTATCTCAAAAATCTACCTTACTAAGGGCATGCATTATTAGTATTTTCATAGAAATCAAAATGAATATAATTAAAAAGTACCCAGGTATAGAAATTTAAATGTCAATTATAGTAATAAACATGGCAAGATTACAGGATTATTTATGTCATTTTTTCATTAAGGAATTCGTCAATGGTATAGTAGCATTTGTCTATTAAGAATTTATTTAATTTTCGTTTAAATTGTGTCAAGTTCAAATCTTTTATGTCATTTGGCAACTTATTAAAAATTTTCGGAGCCATGCAGAGTACACTCTTGTGCATAAGGGCAGTTTTTGAACTTCTCAGGCATATTTCATGGCGATACATGGGTCTTACAGAGCGGTAGCTTTGTTCTGAAGCTTTTTTAAATAAATCTCCGTTTTTCTTTACAAACAAAGCAGTCTCGTATATGTAAAGGCAAGGTAAAGTTAAAATTTTGAGAGAAATAAAATGTGATTTACAACTTTCTGTCGATTTTATATTGCATATGGACCTAATGCACCTCTTTTGCGCTTTAAAGAGTTCATGCTTTTCACACGAATTAGCCCAGAAAATGACTCCATATCGTAATATGGAATCTACGTAGCCGTAATATGCAGTTACGACAGCTGCCTGATTTACTATTTTGCTAAGTTTATAAAGGGCAAAGGCAAATCTGCTTAATTTTGTAATTAAGTTCGATACATGTTCTTTCCACGTCAGTTTAGAGTCTATAGTCAATCCTAAAAATTTAATATGTCCTACTTCTTCAATTGTATTATTATTAAAAGTTAAATTAATGTCAGGTGTGGTCATCCTTTGTCGAAATTGAATAATTTTAGTTTTATTTAAATTAATTATTAAATTATTTTGTTCAAGCCAGTCAATTGATTGTTTCAGCGCATTTTCAATTTCACATTTATAGTTTAGACTCTTTTCATGTTTTATAATTAAAGTGCTATCATCGGCAAAAAGAACCATCGGAAATGTGACGTGTTTTGGAAAGTCATTTATATAGGCTAGAAATAATAGCGGGCC
Source organism: Athetis lepigone (assembly GCA_033675125.1). NCBI lineage: Eukaryota > Metazoa > Arthropoda > Insecta > Lepidoptera > Noctuidae > Athetis > Athetis lepigone. The sequence goes on along the minus strand of CM066239.1, from coordinate 12,687,681 downwards.
TAATACGCTGCCTTGTGGTACGCCAAATGTAATGTTACGTTTTTCTGAAATATATTTATATTCTTTTTTATCTTTTTTGCAAATTCGTCTTACTTCTGTACATTGTGTTCTATTGGCAAGGTAAGATTTTATGAGGGAAAGTGCATTTCCCCTTATTCCGTAAGCACTTAGTTTTTGTAACAAAATACTATGATCAACTAGATCGAAGGCTTTCGTCATATCCATAAATATAGCGGTAGTCGGAATTCTTCGATCGATTGCTGTCATTATTGTATCAAGAAAGTCATAAATAGCCATATTTATGGATTTATTTTTCCTAAAGCCTTTCTGTTCTTTTACTAAAATATTGTGCTTTGTGAAGAAGGAAGACATACATTTATAAATAACTTTCTCAAATATTTTTGATATTACCGGTATAAGCGCAATTGGTCGGTAGTTATTTAAGTCAGTCTTATCCTCTTTTTTAAGTAAAGGCTTAATTATAGTCGGTTTCAGCTTATCAGGATAGATGCCAGAGCAAAAACTTAAATTAATTATGTGACTAATGGGACCCGATATTTCTCGGGAAACAAATTTTACTACTTTTGTTGAGATGTCATCATAACCTACACTAACTTTATTTTTTAGGTCTTGTATTATCTGGCACACTTCATTAGGAGTAGTCGGCGCCAGGAATATTGAACTGTCGCATAAATTTGGAATCTTACAGCTGGCAGATTTTGTAGTTTTAGAAAGTAACTCTGCCTGATCTATGAAGTGATCATTGAGTGCTTTCGCTATATCACTAGGATTTGTTATAGAAGTACCATTACTGCGTATTTCTGTTATATATTCAGGGGGAGGGCAGTATCTGTTATCATTTATAATTTTCCATGTATCCTTCGATTTATTGGTTGATGTCAATATTTTATGGTTATTTTTTGCCTTTTGTGTCAATTTTATTATTTTCTTTAGTCTTCGTGAGTAAATTTTTAGTTTTGTCAGGTTTTTATTATTAGGTTTAGATCTTAATTGCCAAAGGAGTTGTCGCTTATTTTTACTACAACGTTTAATACCGGGTGTCAACCAATACGTATTCCTTTTTGACTTAATCTTTTTTCTAACAAAGGGGAAACATAAACTGTAAAACAGCTGGAATATTTCAATAAAATTATCGTATGCCGCATTTGGATCGTCAGCTTGATAAATATCGCAAAAAGATAAAGAATTTATGCATGATTTAAATTGAGTTAGGTTATCGTAACTGTAATCACGCGTTGTAATATTCCAACTATTTAACGCACAAGTCTTTTTTACAGGAATCTTTAAAAGTTGTGCAGTGTGATCTGACATGTTAAAATCCAGTATTTGGTAATTACATTTTCGCGGAAAGTTGTGGGCAAAATTATCTATGCATGTGTTGCTTTGTAATCTGGTGGGCTCATTAATTTGTAATTTTAAATTATAGCTCAATAAGTAAGTTACAAATTCTTGAGAAATTCTGTCTTTTTTCAAAGTGTTAATGTTAAAGTCACCACATAATATGACATTTTTGCCCTTTTTATAACAAATCTTTGGTAGGAGAACCTTTAATTTTGAATAGAACGTATCTAGATTACTAGACTTAGGTATCCTATAAATACATACAACAAAAATGCTGTGTTGTGTTAATTCGATTGCACAGCACTCGAAGACTCCCTGAACTGAAAGTTTCTTGATTTCATTAAGCTCTCTATATTGGTGGTCAGTTTTTACCAATATGCATGCTCCTCCTCTTTTTATGTCTCTGGAATAGCAAGCTGCTAATTTATAATTAGGTAAGGTGAGGAAATCTTCATATCCAGCTTCCATGAAGTGTTCGGTCACACAAATCACGTCTATGTTGTCTTGAAGTTCATGTATGTGCAATAGTAATTGATCTGATTTATTAATCAATCCTGCGATGTTTTGATGCATTATTGTCATACAATTATAGAAAAAAATGGTTTGATGTTTCTTCTGATGAGTCTTTTATATCAATATGATTATTAATCATTTGGATGTCAAAAAATGTCTTTTTAAGATTTATACATATATTTTCCATGCCGTCGTTCAAGAGACCTTGGCGACCCGAAAACATTGAGTAAGATAAGTCAGCGTTCGAGTCTAATAAATAGGCGTATTCATACGCAGTGTTATGCAGGTACAATAAATTATTAAATATTTCAATCCTTGAATTATATAATAATGTTGTGTATTCACCACATTTTCTGTAGGTCGGGAGACATATAATAATATTGGTATGGCTTATTTTCTCGATGGTATCTTTGATATATAGTTGATTAAATCGTGATAGTTCTTAGTACTCAAGAAATCTTTTTCTCCAATTAATATGACGCAATAATCAGTTTTATTATAATTTCTAAGCTTATTTTCTATGCCAAGTAGAAGTTCTTCTATGCCACCGTTTGGATAAGAGTAGTGGCAGAAATCATAACACGTTCCCAAACTATTTTTTACTATGTTACAAATTTTGTTTCTGTTGTTAGCACTTATTATACAGTAGCTGGCCAAATTATTAGGGACAGTGTCATGATTTTTGTATTATGAAGTTGGATTGATTTTTTCAGAAAAGTGATTGGTTGTAGACTTCAGTGGTATTTTTTATTCAAAAACCTTATTATGTAAGATTATAAAAATAAGAAATATGAAGGTGAAATTAAACCTGGTAATTTGTTTAAAAAAATAACGCATTAATAAGTTATAACGCATTAGAAAGTAAATATTTTGTGTATAACTTAATATTTTGCGACGCCGCCTAATGCTGTAATAACAGCTCGTATAAGACGTTTTATACGTTCTTATACATTATATAACAGGTTGTTTAGACTTGTGTCATGATAAAACTCATTTCTATGAACTGCAAGGAGCTGGTGTTTAGTGGTTACGAAGTGCTTAACGATAGCCCTCTTGATGAGCTTCTGCATGTTCACAATAGAGTTCTTATCTGGTGAATTATCTTGTTAGTGCAAAAAATATTTATTTATTTTTTAGACAGGAATGCTTTAACACTCTTGGCTTTGATACACGATACAGAATCGTGCATAAAATTTAACTCTCCGGCTACTGGGCACCCATTCTTCGATTTGCGGCCATAATTCAGTTTCTAGTACTAACTTGTACAGATCTTGCCTTGTAGTCACTTTCACAAAATATAGGCACCCCATGTTTTTAGCTGAGATGTTAAATCACACAATGATGCTACCTGGTTGTTAAATTTTCCCTAAAAAGCAAACTGCATGGAGCTATTCTCGAACAATTCCACGATGTGTACGACTGCAAATGAGCTCTTATCGACCTCCACTTGAAAAAAATATTCGTCGGAGAGGCATACACAGAAAATAATGCAATAATTACTGAATAGTGTATTTCAGACGTATGGGAATATTAAAAGTAATATTATTAACCGATTCCAGTCTGCCACTGTCATACTTCGGTGTTGCCAGGCCCACTGCAGTCGTTTCTACTTCATGGCCTCGGTGAGGCGCGATTTTTTGATCGGCCGGCGATTTATCCAATTCTTCTCGGCCAACCTCCGTCAAACTGCCCGATCGAATACTTCTATTTTCTTGTCTTATCCCTCGTTTATAATCGTAGTCAGGGGAACAATACACTTTTTATCATGTTTTAGGCAGATATCTCTGTTTTTAAGGTCAAAACAAAGAGTGGTGATCCGTTTTTTGCCACATTTTTTCACACTCTGTGTTTTTAGAAGTTTGTTCTGATCAGATTTTACTTTAATACTGTTTATTTCAGACTTTTAATCACTTGTAATAGCTGTGAAATCTTTCAGAGAATGTGTAAAATACAGAAACAACGTTTTTATTTCTATAAACTTTCGTAGAGAAGTGTCTACCGCTTTGTCCATTTTAAAAAGGCGAAATTTTAAACATATCATGTAATATCGTTCTCAAAACTTAATATTTTGTATTCAATTTAAGAAAAATAGGACATCATCAGAAACATTATCTGCGGTTTGATTAGTTTTAACAGAAACATCTTGTAAAATTAAAACCAAAAATAGTTTTAGCCATCAATGAAACAAAAGTAATTTTCAACTGAAGTTAACAAAAATTGCTACATATTATAAGCTATACCACTTTTTTTTTTAAATAACTCGATGACATGGTGGTATCACATATCAAAATTAATAATTATAATACCAGGAGTAAAACCAAACCAGAAAAACCTATATAACATTATTTATTTTCCTGAAAAAGGTGTTTGAACAAAAAAATGTTGCTCAATGAATACTGTCCCTAATAATTTGGCCACCGATGGTACATAGTTTATTTTTGGATTGTTTTGTTAAAAGTCGTTTGTCTAATTTGTCATGCGTTAAGCGGTCTATTTCATAGGCGTCAAATTGAGTTGATTTGTCAGCTGTCCGGGATGTAGGCGTGGGTAAAGATGTATGTGCTGTCGGAGTCAATCTGACAGCCAGCACCGGTGTGGGTTCGCCCGCCTTTGGTGTCTTTTGGGGAGTAATTTTTACTTTATTCTTAGCTGTTTTAGGAGTGACGCTTAGATCTAATAAGGGAACTGTATTGCTGTTTTTTTTCTTAGGTGAATTCACAATATCACTCGTAAGTTTTTTATAAATAACTTCCTTTTTTGTCAATTTTTCTATTGTCTTTTTGAGATTTATGTTATCAATATTTAGGTTTTCTACTTCTTTATGTGCAATTTCTAATTGTGTAGTCAATTCTTTTATTTTCGTTTTAAGTCCGATAATTCTTTCGCAGTCCTCGTCGGAAGATATGTTTGGCATGCTACTAGTGGTGCCATCTAGTTCGCTATCTGTTATGTTCGAGATGTTTGAATCTTCGCTTTTATTGTCCGAGACTCTTCGATTGCGACGTTGTGTGATATTTCCGAAGATGTTCATTATATTTAAATTCTTATCGAATTTTAAATACAAAAAGAGTTTACAATTAGTGGATTCCGAACCTGCACTCTGTTGTTTGGTAATCTTACTCAAACCACTTCGGCCATTTAAGTTTTAACTTCGTTGACGAAATTTACTATTCCAAGCTGGTTTTAATTTTAAATTGCCAAGAAGTCGTTAAGAATGATTCATCAGAGTTAACATTTTTTTCCGTACACCACCAAGTTTTGGTTTTGTTTTCCACTTATGTTTTTGTTTGTGTTTATACACTTGCCGCTTAGTTTTACACCGTTTTTAGTCAACAAAATTGGTTTATCAGTTTATTGGAACATATTTTAAATGTATTATTCGGTTTTGTCACTTCACAAATTTTGTCTTCATTTATTCGTTAAACACCACATAGTTCATATAAATAACGTTTGTGCACGTAATTCACAACGTAAAGTTTCATTGATCACAGTTTATATATAGTTATTATAAGTTTTACAATTTTTAAATTAAATTTAAAACAGAGAGCTACACTTCGGATGTTTACATCACAAGCGCCATCTAGCGTCCTTAAACAAAATTAACTTTTTGTTTAATTGTGTTCAAAGCACACTGAGTGTGCATTGAACACAATTAAACAAAAAGTTAATTGTGTACTAGTTATTGTGTACCAATTCTTCCATTGTTTTCAGATCAGGATTTACGGAGAACGCATAAAATATTATTGTTCTCATTTGTTTCGTACAGATTTCTCTGCGAATTTAATTGGGCTTCTGAATACCTACACTCTGAAGCGTACCAATTTAATTAAATAATTAACATTTCGCGAACAGACTGTACTTAATTGAAATAGAACTTCACTTATTATTTTTACGGGATAATTTAAGGTCTCTTACTTCGTACTCAATTTTACCAACGTTCGTTTAAACCTTCGAAAACACGTGATTTGAGACACAATAGGAAGACATTAGGAGACGGCAGCCGGCTGCCGCGTGGTCGTTAAAATGTTAAATATGAAAGTTTATGAGAAACTCAAAGTTTTGTTCAAAGTTTACCTTAATATACAAAGACTAATTGTCACTCGGTTTCACCCGCGTTATATCAGATCTTCGGTTACTGCTCCTCACACGTGTCCATAACCTGATGTTACGTAACTTATTCGTTATTCTGATGAAGAAGCTATATTACTGTATAGTTTCACGTTCGAAAGTTTTTCGTGAAAGAGTAACTAATCGATCCTCACAAATTTTGACATTTATATTTAAAGTAGGATCAGCAAATAGGTTTTATCAATCTAATAGAACACACAAAAAGTTTTCACGTCTTCAAACTTTCATTCAAAACTGGCCGTTATTTCAAAAATCAGATGAGACCAGCAATTTATTAAGAAAAATAAGAAATAAAAAAGAAACAAATGACGTTTCTATTTTTCTCGATGAAAGAAGACCAGCAACCCTTGTTAAATAATAAATCAAAGAAGATCCAATGTAACCTCATTTATTGAAAATAGTATTAGATCTTTTACAAAATATGACCGTAGTATTAGAAATTTGCCTGTAAGAAGTCTAGTCTTAATACCTAACTAGGAGGATTGCGCTATGCTGGCAAAATTCATTTAGAAATGCCATTTGTGTTTATTTTTTTGTTTTTATTTGTCTTAACAAATAATAACCGTCACATATGCTTTTTAGACATAAAGGCCAGATTTAAGTAAGTTTGAAGATATGAGGACTCTTTAAACTTACATTAATTTGCTTAATTACGCCAAAGACGTATTTCAGGGCTTTGCAAGATACATCCCTATCTTACTAAGTCCTTATATTCGTCTTTGTTTTTTTTATGTTAGAGTGCTTTCTTTTGACGGGCCTGTTGGTCCAGTAATCAGTGATCCTGACTGCTAAGCCGGAGGTCGTGGGTTTGATTCCCACCCAGGACAAACTTTGTGTGATGAGCGTGAAATGCGGTAAAATTTTAGTTAAAAGGTACCGATTGTTGTGTTTTAAAGGGGTTTAGGTCTCCACGCCGTTGAGTCATAGTATAATTATACAGGGTGGAAAGTTTTAATGGTTCTTGGAAGAAAACTACTTTAAATCGATATTTTTACTTAAAGGAAACATTCCTTTATTTAAAAAAAAACCAAACTACATTCAAAGATTTTTAAAAAATCGTTTGTGTTTTTTTCAGGAATCGAACCGGCTAAAATTTGAAAAAGTATTTATCTCTGTATTTTTATGCCATCAGACGTTAGGCTTAGGGACATTAATTTGGATGAAATCTCTGTAACAAACATGGTTATTTAAATTAAAAGAAAACCATAAAATTCGCCTTTTGATTCGAAAAGTTTAAATTTCGTGGTTTTCCTCTATTTTAATTTAATATGTTTGTTTGAAAGGTTTGATCCTTATCTCTATAAATTGATATCATAAAAGTACAGGAAGTTGTTTTTAAATTTTATACCAGATTGATTCTCGGGTGTGGCACATTTTCAAAAAAAAAATTCAATGCAGTTGTATTTCTAAACTAGCTTTCCGTTTAAGTATATAAAGTTGCTATTACCACTTTATTAGTCTGAGTATAGCCGTTACAGTGTCCAACTTCAGTGCGAAGTCATAAGTTTAGTCTGTTTGTGCACCGTGAGCCTTTTTGACCAAACAGACGAATACCGTTCCTAATTCAAAAGTATCTGTTCACACTAATTAGTTGATATTATAATAAAGTCCCGACCATTGAGTTATAATGTACTACGTACTAGAGGAGTCACCTCAACTAAATTTTTTGTAACACGAGTTAGAGTGCATGCACCCTAACTCACTTAGTCTATTCCGTGCGCTTGCAGCAGCTAGACGATTTCGAGTGCAAAGTTTTGTTCAAAAATATGCCTTCGTGTGCATTGAGATACTGTTCAAACAGCTTGAGAAATATAAATAAAATTCAAGGAGTGATTTTTACCAGTAAGTTCAAAATATTATCTTAAAAACATGCCTAATTTAATTTTATTATTTGTAATTTGGAAAGTATGACGAGTCACCTCAACGGCGGCCATGTTGATGTTAATATCAAAGAGTAAAATATTTGTTGCATGCGCAGAATGGACACTATCGTCGGGTAACGTTAAATAATAACGAACAAGAAAATGTTATTAATAATCATGAGAAAAAATGTATTAAGTAATATAAATATTTTTTATTTATTAAATATATTTTTTTTTAGGTTTCGTTGGCCGTGTCCTAGTACTAGAGAATTATGGATCAAATTTATTCAGAAGAATCGCAGCAAAGTCACGTGATTGCCAATAGAATATTCACGAATATGTTCCGTTCATTTCAAGAAAAACGAAAAATACACCACAAAGTTAAGAAGAGTACTTATATTATTTCATGGGAATTAAATTTTTTACAGTTTAAATTCGTTTTATTTATATAATATCATACAAGATATTGTGAGGCAACTGAAAATACTTATGTATCTTCTAAATTCACTACTTCCCGACTAATTTTGCCTCTGCTAAGTTCCACGTATACACTGACCGACACTTTAATACTCAACTCACACAATCGACACTACACTCCCTCACTACCCTTTCAATCATTTTTTTTTTATTTTGTTATATTATTTGATTTTTTGTTTTTTCACATAATTTTATGTAATACATTTCTTATTTTAAATATAACTATTTCTATAACGATACCCATAATGCACATAAAATTAAAGAAGTCTATAGAAGTCGACTTCAAAAATATGTCGCATCTGCGCGCATTGGTGTTACCTATGGCACCTGCTTGCACTGCGCATGCTCCGCTGTCACCAAATTACGCGCCATATTTTGTTTGAGATAGCTCCTCTAGTACGTAGTACATTATAACTCAATGGTCCCGACTGCTTTCTTTTCAAGTCGAAAACATTTGCACCGTGAAGTTAGCAGTTAGTAAGAAATTATTTGCGTTCCGAAATTCTTACAATTAGGGAAGATTATGGGCTCATGACCTGAACATAAATATGGTTAGGATTTCGTTTGACTTTCACATTATTGCTTGTATTTTGTTTGTTTTGAACATCAGACTCCATGGTCAACACATGGCCGTTATCTTTAACAATAACCAGTTGTAAACTTTTAGAAAACATTTTACCTTGTTATTTTCTTTGACAATACTTGCAGAATTTTAAAGGTAACAAGAACGGGCTGAATGAAAATAAAGATTTTTCACAATGGCTTTGTACGTAAAAGGAGAAGAAATAGCACAAAAGCAGTGTGCTGTGGTAAGTTGACAGGGGTCCACGCTCGCAAGCCTCATATGTGGGCCTCGCTATGGTTCGTATTCCTTTAAGGAAACATTGTACCTACTCGACCCGCCTTTTAACGCTCCGCGCTCCCGGTCCTGAGTTATTACTCGCTTTTACCCTTACTGTTAGCTATTACGAAACGTGTGGACTTAAATATATATAACATATTGTACCCCCGGTGCGACCGAAAGGGACAAAGGCACTTCTTAGTGCTCATATTTATGTTTGGCCTGTCATAAATAAACTCAACCTCGATTTACCGACTAGTTATAAATGTCCTCGTGAACATTAATGCTTATGATTAAGCGCGTAGCTTTTGATAACGCTTTTGCTTTCATTCATATTTAATAATACAATTTAGTAAATTGCCTTGGTTATAACGTAATAACTTTAACTACGTATTGGCACGCAATGTGAGCGCTGGATTTATAGGTTTCCATTGTAAAATGTGCTGAGAATTTCAGTGCGGGGCGTGCGGTGTTCAGAGCGTTCGATTGATTATATTAAAAAATGTTTTTGTTTTAATGATAGAATGATAGAATGATAGAATGATTTATTTTTGTAAATAGGTAAAAAATTACACTTTTACACGTCATTTTTTTTTTCTTATTTTAATCGAACGATGGGGCCGGTGTTTCCTAGCTGGACTACTCTGAGAAGAAACAACCGAAACAAACTCAGAGGTCAAAGTCTCTTTTAAAGTCCATACAATATTGTATTGGTCAAATGAGTGATGGAGTGAAGTTGTATCCAATAATTGAATCATGGAGCGATCAATATTGGGGCCGCATGGAGACTGGGAGCCCACCGCGACGCAGACAGCTTCGCATAATGAATACTTTCGTAAATTAAAGGCCATGTCATTAATTTTCTTTCGCGAAGTATTTAATTTCCTTTTCCCTCGACACTTTTTGATACCTATAGATTCTTTTGACATCAAAATATGTTGCAAGTCCTTAGTAAATAAGAGCTTTAAAGCATCTTTAAAACTTTTGTCATCACTTTTTGTCGTAAAGTCTTTAAGTAGATACAAAAAGTTTACGTTAGAAATAAGTGACTTACACTTGGGTATTCTGAAGACTTAGATTAACTTGACCTCGTCATTCGCAAATATTTTATATGAATATAAACTCTATGAAAAACTACTAAGTATTTGTTGATTGAGAGGTCACTGGCCTTTAATAAGAGTTTAATCAAATTACGTTGGCTAAGAAGTTTCAAATTTATCATTGTTCTGTTACCATGTGTGTAGCTTAAGTACTGGATGTGATTATTTTATCAATACCTGTTGTGAGCCATGTGTATAGAGTCCACATATTATGTAAATATAAAAGTAAGTTACGAACAAGTATAATAAGAGTCTTGCTTCTGCCCATCATTTTATCATTCGCGTCATACTTAATTAAACATACCATAAAAATAAAATATCCTAGGCGAATGTTGAAATCACAATATCGGCGAGTTAAATAGATGTTACTTATTAGCATATACTTTGGCTGTGCTATGTCATGTTGCGTCTCTATCGTACACTTGACATTCGACAGTTGTGTAACAGTGACAGTATAGTGCTTAGCCAAAGTAAGTGCTAAAAGTAACAATTATTTATTTCGCCCTCAGTGTTCTTTTTTTGTAATTGGACTGAAACTTCCAAGATCAACTCCTACAAATAGACATTTTTACTTACTACATAAGTCGAATCACACAAGTTGAATTGATTAATTATGACTGACTTCGGAGCGTTTTACTTCCTATATGTATACGACGCATCTTTTACAATCTAGTTAATAATAAATCCAAAACCACTTATGTCAGAGTTCTCCCTGATGTATAGAAAAGTCACGCATCAGGAATAAAGATCGTTTTAAAAGGCTTACTAAAGTAAAGTAGTCACGGTTGCTTTACCTCGCCGATTGATCGATCTCTATACTTAGAAGCTACGCTTCATCACCCCTTGAATTATATCAAAATTGAAAAATAAATATAATAAACTAGCTTTTGCCCGCGCCTTCGTCCGCGTGGATTAATAATTCCCGTTCCCGAGGGATATCCGGAATGAAAACTTCTATGTTCTTTCTCGGGTCCCGGACTATATCTGTACCAAATTTCAGTGAAATCGGTTCAGTAGTTTAGGCGTGAAGAAGAGACTAGTACGGAAGTACGGATAATATCTAGGGACAATTCACACACTACCATCTAAACCCAAACTAAGCATAACTTGTACTATGTAACCAGCCTCCCTAGACAAGTGGCATTGTAGAATAGATAGCGAAACGAAAACGATTGTCAAATGTATGGAAATGGCAAATTGTTTAGCGAAAGCTTATGTCAATTCCATACATTTGACAATCTATTAGTTTTCGTTTTCTATTCTCTAATGCCACTTGGCTAGGCCCTCTGACGACTGATATACATACCTAAAAAACTTATAATTACATAATACATATTATAGATAGATTACACCCAGACACAAAACAAACTATCAAGCTCATCAAACAAATGTGCTGCAATGGGTGGGAATCGAACCCGACGACCTCCGACACAGCTGTCAGGGCCACTAACCACTATACCAACATGCCCGTCAAAAATAAAAATAACCTTTAAATAATTGCTGAAATGTAAAGTTTATAGCTTTAGAAGCATTCAGATTATATTTAAATAGGCTAATTTACGCCCTCGGTTTCGTCTGAGTTGATTTGGTACAGACAATACAGAAATAAATCTGATATCATAATAAGGTAGTACTATTAAAACGAACCAACCCACGTGAAACTGGCAATTATCGAAATAATTGAAAAGAAATTGATATTTGAATTTTTAATGCTAATTATTTAACAGAATAGACCTAAACACGAAAACCATTTACCAAAACACCTAAGAGACTACGCACACTTATTTAGCTACATTCGCATTTCGCCTTATCCCTTTTTTTTGGTGAGTGGAATATCATCAAATGACTGCTCCCGTCCTGGGTGCGGCGGGACCCAGCCGGCGTGCCAGACTTTTACTGACTAAAACCCACTCATGTTCCTTCGGTTGCCCTTTATGTTCCGGGGTCACGGTAACTATTATAAACATTCCGCAACCCCGGATTAGCCTAATCTCTAACACCTAATCACGAATCATAATAATAATTATAAGGATGTCAATTATTTTTGGTGGGCGTAACACATGTGGTTTATCATTTAAAAATTATAAACTGAAACAAGAGAAGATACACGCCAGCAGCATTGACAATGTATATCACTTGTATAAAATTAGTAATTGTTACCTAATGATGCTATTTTAAATCGCAGTTATAAGTGTACCCAGTTGCATTTTCAAATGTGGTTAATTAAATCGAGGCAGTCATCAGTCAGATTAAATTCATCGGGTTTTCAGAGATTTGAGCGAACATTTCGAATTATAATAATCAAATTATAGTCATTGAAGTTCAGCAGACGGTGACAAGCAAGAGCATAGAGTAGGTTGTGGGTTCAAGTTACGTGTTGGTTGGGTAAGTCATAACAAATAAATGTGTACAATACATTTGGTACAATGGTAGACAAGATTTTTAAGTAGCAAATAACGGAACAAAGACATTTAACAAAACCAAAAATATAATGTTTTTTGTGCCATATAATAACTTGGAATCTTCTGGTTGCGTAGATAGTGAAAGTCAAAGTTCCAACTTTTTGCATATTTACAAAAAGATTGAACTTGACTTTACAAAACTGCTTATCTATTACAAATATATTAAAACTGGAGAGATTTTTTGTTACTATGTTGGACTTTGGACGTCATAAATTAGCTGTGATTTCTAAAACAGAGATTTTGTAAAAATTGTGTTTTATTTTAATGATTAAATAGCATTCAGCTTAGGCTTCGCTTCTTGCTCTTGAATGAGGAAACTTCCATCCACTATCATACTTCTTTAGGGTTGGAATTTCCAAGAATTCTTTCTTGGTGGTTATTATATTTCTTAGTGGTATTTGGTCTCGTCACAAAAAACACACCCTCCGCACTTTATGTCTCTGGGACCAGCGGTTTAAGCTGTGCGTTGATATATCAACAGTCAGTCAATCAGTTTACCATTTTATATATTATTATAGAAGGTGTCAAATACCTTATTTGATAACCTCACACTACAATTAACACACGGAAGCGTGGCATTAACTAAAGTTGCTAGAGAGTTTTACTTGTATAGTTATATCAGGCGTAAGTACTTCAATAATGCATATAGCAGTAATTAGCGAAGTGATATCAAATATTTTTATTTTTTTATTCACGTTGTTATTTATAATTTATTAATTTAATGAAGCAGAAAGTACGTAAAGAAAGAAAGAAATAAAGAAAAACTTATTTGTCAGAATGTAGTTACAAATAGTTGTTTTCGTAAAGAGTAGTCTCATACATTTACCGAATCGGTGTACAAATATTATGCTTATAATCTAGGTACTTTTAATTATGCACTACACAATAACAAGTTCTTGAAACAAATGATAAACCAAGTAACAAAATAATAACTCCACAAATTAGGTATACCTGAACGTAGATCAACTGTTTTTGTAAAAATAATAATCTGTGCTCGTAATGCTGACAGTTCGTGCTCGCTCGAGGGATGCACGTGTCAAGGGCGATGGGCGAGACGGCCGCCCGCCGTCCACATTTGCTCGGATTGCGGCTTTTAATTAATTGCACACATTGCTCACTGCTCGCCACCTTCGGCGAGTATTGTTTGTACTAAAAAATAGCACGAGGGCTCCGTTTGTTCGTGAAATGAGCCATATTTTGCTTTGCACTTATGCAGATAATATTTTGTAAGTTATACACTTACATTTGTAAGTAGCAATTAGAATAAGACACAAACGCAGTAATGGTACAAATATAAGTTTAAGCATTGTAGTCGCCTATGTAGCAAAAATACCGAACAAAATTTCGAAATAATAAAAAAATGCTATTCATTAATGTTCTTAATGAGTAGAGTGCAACGAGCCCTTTTCAAGTTTACATTAAACAAAGTTATGTTAAAATACATACAAAGTAATTAAATAGGTAATATCAATCTCAAGTTTAACAAGATAGCGTAACATATTTCAACCGCTCACGTTCACGCAAGATGATATGCCAATTGCCACTCAGTGGGGGCTAGGTACACAAAATTTCATTAGAAGGTCCATAAAAGTCCATTAGGGTGTGCGGCATTCGCTGCGAGAGGCAAAGGTCGAGCTCAGGGCCTTACACTTCTACCTGACGAGCGCTACATTGGCTATGCGTATGTTTATTCTAATTACCTGTCAGATACAGTCTAGTCTCCATTATACTGAACAAAGAAGTTAAATTTCATGAATTGACATTGATAAAGCCACACAGCTTGAAGAATAATTTTCTTCTTTGTGTAAAATTCAAAGCTTTATAACGCTCCCAGTCGGGGTGGCCGTCTGTGAAATATGAAAAATTGAATTAATACTGAGAGAAAACGAGCCAATAGCTTTCTGAACATGCAAGTTTTAAAAAACAAACGCTGAATGTAACTGAAAAACTGAACTAGATATCGGATTTCACTGTATTCGAATTTTTATTGCTATACAGATGATCGAAAACGAAGTTTCAATTCGACGATCAAAAAAAGTTCGTTTCGATGAAAAATGTAGCACTAAATTGAATCTGACGTTCTCAATTCATTGTTGGAGACATGATATTATGTGACTCGATAACGATGCAAAATGAATTGAGTTATAAAGTTCAACATGTTAGGTAATAAAATTGTAATTGTATTTTTATTAAAGTTATCACTATGTCAATAAAGCTCAGATTATTTCGATAACTTTGTCATAATATGACCTCTCACACTTTGATTCGAGTGACATAATTGTTTTGTTTTGTACTTTTGTTTTGTAAATTACAAAACAAAAATAATTTTGCAGCAATTTGTGACAGAAAACTACAAGTTTCAGATGTACTATCGACAAAATTGAATCATGACCCATTTTGACGACAAATCGTTTGAAGCTGTCAAAATAATAAGACTAGACGTGTGACATTTTTAATACATGTTTAAGCGATTGTCAACCTATATGGTATTTGAATGTCTGTATAAGCTTATGGTGGGTCATGATTCCATTTTGTCGATTGTACATTCATTTCTGAAATACGTGTAAGTATAATCTTAGTAAACGTCTTTCGTATAATATTTACAGTAATAAATAATGAATCCTGGGAGGTTTGTTCTAAAAATTCCTCCCAAAAAGTATATGTACAATTTGCGTTATTTGTCTTTTCTAAAAGGCGTCCCTCAGCTGTCTGAATTAAAGCAGTCCTGGATAAATATGGTTTTCATACAAAATACGTTCTTAACGGTGAATAATTAATGAATACGGGCCAACTTCATTCTATATAGAATCGTAAACTTGTGAAAAGTGAAAAAAACTCGTACACATATGACGTTTTCGTAGCAACAGTCATGTAGTGTAGACAGTGCCTATTTATTTGCTACGCCCTAGCTGCGACGGGCGAAGAATAGATTGATTCTCAGATAGAGACAAAATCAGATAACAAGTTTACTGTATTTCGGCGTAAGTATTTGTTTGGGGCAGTTTTATTTGTTGTAGGTATTTTCTTGTCTATCTTCTACAGATATAATTAATTAGACATGCAATGAGATTAGTCGATATTAAAAAGACAATTGGCGTCGAGACAAACATAGTGCTTCGAGGGGTTTACCATGTGCAACTTATAATAATAATAATAATAAATACATTATTGCTTAGTATATTTACAACACATTATAATATTGTGGGAGACTGGTGCCTAAGCTAGGCCAAAAACCTGTGTTTCAGGACACCAGGTCTCCACCCCGAGTAACAATGTCTGGACGTACTAAAGCGTTACATCATTCATATTATTCTCTTGCGGCAAGTACAGAATTGTGGTAGGTTGTGTATGAGAGTGAGAATGCTAGTGTGCACGAGTTGTGGTTATGTTTGTGCGTGCGTGCATGTGTGTGTGTGTGTGTGTGTGTGTGTGTATGCGTGTTTGCTGTTTGAGATATTTTGGTATGTGTGTGTAAGTGCATTTTGTAGATTTTAAAGTTTATGAGTTTACTTCAAGAACACGTTCAGTATTCTCATATGACTGCTTCAAGAGCCAACTAGTAAGCTTGCTTGTTAATGTATTCCTATTCAAAGTGTATATATCAAGGAGACGGTGGATTTTATTGTAAATTCGAGCACTGAGTACGTTGAAATGCCGGCCTGCGAATGAAGTGCGACACCGACTAGTATTACAAACAGGGTAACCTTTACGTTTTTTCAAAAGTTTGTCATCAAGAGGAAGTAAAGAATGACGGCGTAATACCGCACGTAGAATGAAGAGTTGACGAACGTTAAGGACTTTTGATTCAGAGTATAGCAGGGCAGTTGGGTAATCTCTACGCTTGAACTGCATAACTTTAAGAATTGCCCTTTGCGCTCGTTCTACTTGGATGAGGTAAGTCTTGCAGGCTCCTCCCCAAGAAGAGATACAGTAAGTGAGAACAGAGACACACAGGCTCTGGTAAACAAGAAAGAGAGTTTCACGGTCAGCTGAGTGTCTCAGTTCCTTGAATATATATATTAATTTTCTGATTCGCGAACTAAGAGCATCGATATGGGGACGCCAGCTGAGGTGCTCATCAATGAGCACTCCGAGGTACTTGGTACTTGTAACTAGTGACAGGCGGAGGCAAGAGCAGGAGTAGGTACTATGACCCAGAGAGTTTTGGCAGCTATGGGCCGTGATAATACAAGACTCTATGGGAGATGTGCTCGTGTGAGGGAGAGAGAAGCGGACGATCTTGGTTTTTTCGATATTGAGAGTCAACAAGTTTGCCGAAAGCCATGCCATCACTAGTTGAAGTGATAGCTCCACTCTGAGTTTAGCGTTATCCCAGTTTTCGTCATATATAACTAGTGCCGTGTCATCAGCATATGTGAATACATCGCGTTAGGTATTGATAAGCGGCACAAATCATTAATGTAAAGTAAGAAGAGTGTGGGTCCCAAAATACTTCCCTGGGGCACACCAAAGCGGATATATTCATCATTACTGTACCATGAGTCGATTTTCACACATTGTGTTCGATTTGATAAATAATCTGAGAAGATTTTAAGCGCCATGCCGCGGATTCCTACACTTTCCATCTTTGATATCAGAATGGGTACAGAGACTGAGTCAAATGCCTTGGTTAAGTCGAGGAAGACGCCAAAGCACTTAAACCCTTCATCCAACTTGGTTACTACAAGATTCGAGAGATCCAACACCGCGTCCTCAGTAGAGATACCCTGTCTAAAGCCATATTGATTTTTGCTAATATATTATACTTTTCAAGATATGTAGTCAGACATTTGTTGAGTATACGTTCTAAAATTTTTGACAGGGAGCTTAGAACTGAGATCGGCCTATAGTTATTAACGTTGGATTTGTCACCACTCTTATGGATTGGATGTACTACAGCCTTCTTGAAGGCATTGGGAAAGGTTCCAGACAGGATGGCACAGTTACAGACGTGGGTAATGGGGATAGCTAGAGAGGAGCTAGACTGTCTGAGGACACTTGCAGGTATTTTATCATATCCGGTAGCACAGTCAGTGCGTAAGCTATCAATAATCCTTTTAACATCAGCTTCAGTGACTGGCGTGATTGCAAGGGAATTGCACGGTGATAGTTGTGCTGGGCATGCACCTTGGGATCCAGAGAGTGGTTTAATTTTTGAGGCTAAGCTTTCGCCCACGGTTACAAAGAAGTTATTTACCTCGTTTAAGGATACTTTGGAGTCAGCAGAGCTTAGTAGCAGGCCACTAGTGGACTGAGCAGGGGAGTTCTGATTTATTATACCTTTGATAGCTTTCCATGTGGCCTTGGTATTGTTTTTAGCTTTGAGCAACTAATTTTTATCGTGGGACCTTTTAAGTTTTTTTAGTAGTGAATTGAGATAATTACGGTACCTGGTATAGGTTGTCTTAAGGATATTATTATCAGGGGATGCTTTAGATTTTTTATGAAGCCTGTCTCGATTCCTAATGCACCGAACTAGGCCTGGTGTCATCCAGGGTTTTAGAGTTCTACATTTTCTGGGGACACGAACGTTATAGCTGTGTGTTGTAATCACATCTTGAATAGTAGAGATAAGTAGATCAGCAGAAAGATTGCAGTCTGATTCATTTAGCACAGGGCTGAAGTCCGTCTTGTCTAGGGCTTCTTTAATTTTTGAATGCTTATATCGAAGAGCATTGGATGGTAGTTTAGCTGCAATCCGATTTTTAGTTTCTAGGCAAAGAATTACTGGGAAGTGGTCTGTTATATAACTCTCTAGGACAATTATTGTGGCAGGGCTTTTGGTTTTTAGTAGCACGTGATCGAGGCAGTTACCAGATCTTGTAGGAAGCATATGTGCAGGTAGGAGTCCTAGAGAAGCACAGAGGGTGAGATAGGTGTTTGCTTGACGATCGTGATTTCCAGGTTTAATATCAATGTTGATGTCGCCTATCACAACTATATTATTAAAACCTTTTAACGTTTGTACCAGACTATCAAGACTGCGATAAAAATTTTCAAGATCCGAATAGGATGGGGAACGATATATACAAATAATTACTGTATTACCTATGGTACAAACGAGGCAATTTGAGTCGCAGAATGGGGGTTCAGAGTACGAGCAATTTAGAGAGGTCTTTGTATAAACCACCACGCCATCATTCTGAGACTTATTTTCGGTTGTGAGGTCAAAAGAGTACCCATGCAGGTAAGGAGGAGGTCCCGAGATTTTTAACCAACACTCTGTTAATATAATTGCGTCAAATTCAATTTTAGTAGTTGTAAGCATTGTTATAAATTGGTCAAAGTTCTTTTTAATGCTTCGTATATTAATGTGAATAATTTTTAAATTGTGATTAGGTAGCTTCATATAATCCAAACAAAGGTCTGGTGGGCATAGATGAGAACAGGCTATAGAGAGGTCATCTATTTCATTGCAAATGTTGCTATTGAAATTAGCCATTTGTGGTAGAATGTATTTTTAGCAACGGTTTGCAATAATTGTAACTGGCGAAGGACATCACATTTGAATACCCAATTATATCCGACTGAAATAGGCAAAGCTTTATAATGTTGTAAGGAGAGCTACTTAAAAGGTTTACAGCAAGATGTTTATGGTGGTGTATATATGTGGAACTGGTTGTGTGCTTCATTGGTGTAAATAAGTTATGAGTAAAGTGTAGGGATATTAAAAAGTAATTGTCAGATATACAATGACAAAAGTTGAAAACAATAACTAAATTGATGCATGCATAATGAAAAAGATTACGTATAGACAAAAGTGATATAAAAAAGTATAGTCATTGTTGTCCCAATAATACAGAGAGACACTTTCAGACTTGATATGGATTGGTTTGTCAGTTGGCGCCTTACGCAGAAGTATTCTTCCGTTCGAACACCAACTGGAATAGTTGTGGGTTTTTGCGAATTGGCGGGCATCATAAAGTAGCTTTTTTACGGTAGATGGTAGATGTTCGTCGACATAGACAGGTTTTTTGTCACCTTCGATACCAACAGATTGAGAGTTCAGCTTATCATGTAGTGGGCGCTCTTTATTAAATGTTCGAACTTTGGCTAGGAAGTCGTTTCTTGTGTTCACGCAGGAAAATTCAGCAACTATCGGTATGCACAAGCCTGGCTTTCCGGGTATACGGTATATGTCTCGGAAAGCGGAGGCCTGAATATCCATGTCGACAGCTTTCCCCACCTTCTGTGCTACGGCAATAAGGTCATTAGGATTTTCTTTTTCTTTGACCGGGATATTGCGTATCTCTATAGTTGCTGGTCGCGTTACGAAATGCAGGTCTTGTATTTGTTTTTGCAGTCGGTTTATGTGTTCGGAGTTAGCGTTTTTTTCCTTTTCCAAACTAGAAACCTTGCTGATGATCTCTTCATACTGATTGTTAATAAAAGTCATACTGCGCTCAATTTCGGAGTTTGTTGTCTGAATTGAAAGGCATTGGTTTTTAAGCTGAGTAACATCACTGACTAGTTTAGCTAAAACGGCGTCCTGGTCGTTTTTCCAGGATGTTAGCATCTGATCATGCTCAGTTTTCCATTTCGTCAACATATCCAATAGCTCGAGTTTGAAGTCGTCTAAGGCTGGTTTGAGTTCGGGATCAAATTCTTTGTTCGGAGAATCATCGATGCGTTGGCGCTTGTACCGTACTGTGATATTGTTTCCGTCTATACTTTGGTTAGTCGCTGCAGACGTTAAGTCCGATTCGGACAATGATTGACCAGCTACCAGGGTTGTTGTGGGAGTTGGAGGCGGAGTACGTTGCATTTTGTAGGGCATGCTATTATTATGGGCTAATTTTTATAAATTTAATATGAAAATTCAATTTCAAGCTTTGATCACAAAGCTCAATGTACTTTGAGTATTACGAATAGCAAGCAACACGAAGAATAAAATTAAAAGAAAAAGCAAACAAAAAAGGGTTTTGTGTGTAGGCCGGGTTTGAACCCGAGGCAGCCGAATCACTAAGCAAAGCGCAGTCCGAGCGGCCTACCGCTGCGCCACGAGCCCGTTGCCTACGATGTCGAAATTAGGGTCCAGTAGGCTAATCTGAGGTTAAGTGATTAGCGAGGTCTCGACGATTCTTTTGTGTAGTTAATGAGGTCAAAGTCCAAATGGTCGCCACTTTTTTTAAAATGATTAGTTCGTTGAATATTAAAACTAATCATACATGGAGTTCCAGCTATTGATTCACTAGGATTTTTCACACAATTGTCACCTGTATGTTATAGATAATCACTGTATTGTTTTTTAGTTAATTAATGCACTTTATATACGATTTTAAGAATTTTAAACACGGAGGTCATAGAAAGTACGTGCGTTCGCGTCGGCGTCGCGCGGGGGGAAAGAAATAATCAATTATTTCAGTGACGCTCTGATCTCGTTAGTAAATAAATCCTCGGCTTGTATCGAGGACCCTAATGACAGTCACGAGTCGCATTACAGGGGCTCGGGGACGCCGCCGGGGAGACGAGCAACTTGCAGCTAAGACTTAACGACGAAAGACGATTTATTTAGGCATAAATGCACAGAGCTCTAATTAGCTACGTTTTGCTCGGGGAACGTGGCAGGCGCGCTGATAGTCGTACATTCGTGCAATAATTAAAGTCGCAACATCTAGAAATTTATGTTTGGCCGCGCCTAGCTCGCACGGCATTCCTTTGGAAGTTGACAATACATTTAAATTTTAAATTTTGTGTGTATGTTTAAAAAACACATTGCCGCTGTCGGATTCGCTAACCGCATGACACCGCCGCGCCGCACAGTTTCTGCTGCATTTGCATTAACTTTAATAAAGCACTTTGTATTTTATTTATTTTTGTTGGATTACCTACTATGGAAAGGGGAGCAGGTGGCAGTCAAGACAGATGGTTTAGGTGAGTAATGATATGGCTAGGAAGGATGTGAAGACTAGGGCCGAGATAAATACGCGTACTTAGCTTAGCAATATTTCCGTCTTTAACTTGCCCTCTTAATTTGACAGTCGTGCGACAGTGTCAGCAATATTTCTTGCCCAAAGCACTTAGTTAGTAATAGTTTATTTTCTTAGTATATGTATATATATTTATGTACTAGACAAATAAGTTTAAAGTTATTTCTAAACAAACGACGTTACTGCTGCAGCATTTTTGAGTATGGCTTGAAAATAATTGTTACATTGTTTGTGAAATACAAGCAATATTATTAGTTTTAATCAACGAATAAGCTAAACTATATACATGAATAGGTAAATAAGCATTTACGTGAGACTAATGAGTTACACCGACGCTCGCAGACGACTTAAGCACGTCGAGATGTCGCGAGGCTTTGCACGCTAATGCATCTAACCTAACTGGGGAACCTTTAACATTAAGACACTTAATTGGTCTGTTTAGTTAATGTTTATTTCGTTTATATATTGCACAGAGAACTGCGCTTTTACTTCAAAGTTCATATAGAGGCTTTTTGGTGATAATCAACACACAACGGATACTACTAAAGAAAATTTTGGAAATTTAACCCACAAGGCGTTTGAGAGTGAAAGTTTGTAAGAAAATTTTCAGGCGAACCCGCAGGAAACAACAAGGCTTAAAATATACAACAGAAGGTGTTCTACAAGATCCGCTGGTTTATTTATTCTGATAAAATATTTCAACCTTGAAGTGAGACCGTGAGATGTTCGAAATTAACAGCTCAGGTTATCTCCATTCCATCTAAATTCACCGACGTTGATTTACTGAGAAGGTCTGAAGATATCTACGGTTAGAACCCAACGTGTGCGACTCCAAACACACATCTTACCTGCACAAATATCGATACCCGGAACCGTCTAAAGGTGACACAAATATTTGTTCCGGGAAATCAGGATTCAAGTTTGCGACCGAAGGTAACGCCTAAGCAGAACCTTCACCGCCCTATAAAACGATTAAATACGAAATATTGACTTTCCCCTTCAAAAGTTCTCAAATCTCCGTTTTCGCAGAAGACGTAACTTTAGAAACTTTGTAAGCTTTATAACTCTTTTATCTTTTAGACGATTTAAGTCATTTATAAAATATTTTAGAATTCGTAAAAACGCTCGTAACTAAGAATTTTATATTACTTATAACATTTATAATAAGTCAATGCTAATAAGAACGTGACGAAATACCTAGAAAAAGATAAGAATATGTAGCTATGGTTCTCTGAAACATTATTATTCTTTTCATTTGAATTTCAAGAAAAACATCTTTATCTTACAAGATTTGAGATGGCGCTGATGCTGAGTTTTATGACAGAATTCGGCCTGGTGTAAATTTAATACCAGGGCGCTTTTATAATATTTATTTCCTTCCTTAAACTTCGCGATCGGTATTTGACATCTTCAATAAAAAAAATGAATTTAAATATTTATGGAACGATCCATACATATTTAAATCCACTGGATTTTTTGGCAGCTATCTAGACATTTTCACACTTCGCTGAAAAAAGATCTGTTTTATTGGTTTTACTTTTTCATTAATTTTGATGATGAATCGGTTCCTTAAACTAAATTTTATGTAGGAGGAAAACAAAGATTAAGATAGATAGCGCTTATTAGGAAATCTGAGGGAGGAGAATAAACAAAATAAATCCAAGAACAATTTAATATAATGAAAGTAATGAATGACGCACAATCCATATAGTGTGTAGGTAATGCATACAGATAATATAAAACCAAAATCATGTTAAAGTTTCAACGACCAAGCGACAGCCGGCTATCGGGCTGCTATTGTCTTTCTATTGTGTCCCGAATCATGTGTTCGAAAGTTTAAGTGAGAGTTAAATAGGCAACTCTTTTAAGTTACCAAAAACAACTTTAACAACTTTCTCAATTTTACCTATATATAAGTTCTCATCAAATAAAGAATTTATTTTTTGTAAATCGTAATAACACACTCATCACGATTCTATTACTTTTAATTTACCTTATCTATTTGAGAAAATCAGTTGGAAAAACGAAGCACAAATAAAAACATTTAAATGGTCTAGCTTTGGGACAAAGTAATTAATATAAATTTGTATGGCCTTAATCTGTGTCCTCTCATTATTTTTGTAAACTTGGTAGGTAATTAACCAGTTACCGAATTACTTGTTGGAGTGTACCATTTAAAATGTAATACCGGGATCTGTAATTAAACGAGTAAATAAGTAAAAGTACCTATATCTAGAAGTTAGGCAAATACTTACGAATCTCATAATAACAAGTAAGATAATTACAGATAATAACGATCACGGGTGCAAGTTGACGAGTAAACACATCGGGGTTATCTCCAGCGATTCCTATATTTACTTGTACTCTTTCCAAATGGCATTCTGCAGGGAAACTTTTGATCAGTTCACACGAGTACTCTCCCTCTCCACAGAACCCAAGTAAGTTCAGGAATATTTCGGATATTTATCGCTTTATATTTAAATGTAAGTAAAGGCTTTTGACTTTAAAGATACCGAGTTGTCTCTAAACTATTTTGCTATTTTAATCCTCCGAATGTCAAATAAATAAGGCGCCATAATAATGACTATTTGCAATCTAAAGTGTTCACTATTCTCTTATAATATAATATCTTATTTCAGATCTGTGACAATAATTGCATTTAAATATAAATAGTATTGTTAACAAACAAAGCAGCAAATGTGTAAGTGTAAACGAAATAAAAATCCACTTATCGATGATCAAATATAAATCCCGGAATACCTATTTCCGTAATCTTTCCTTTTATTGTTGATTCGCAACACGCTCGCAAGTTATCGCCGTTCAATGCCAGTCTCGGGAAACTGAAGATTGTTTTCAGTTTTGCTAGAACCGTTTCGGGTTTACCCGACCCTCGGATGGATCAATTCTGATTTGGTTAGGTCCGGGGCAAATTGAAAACGAGGGCATACCTTAATTTGCATTATATGTAGGATTTTTACATAATTCAATTAGATAACCCGAAGTTTTTCGATAAACAAAAAACATTATCTGCGCGGACGAGCAGAGCGGACGGCAGGAGAATATTAATCTCTCGTACGGCGAGTCCATGGTAGTCCGGAGCCGGACTCTGCCTGTGACCGCCGATAGGTTCCTGCTCTGAATTTTGTCTGCTTATTGACCGCATTTTTTAAACGAATACCGGCGAAATATTGCCCTATGTCGTACGCAACCCTACTAACAAATTCCGTCCGAAATTACGCTCATCTGATATACGGAATACCAAATTAGATTATTTATGGGATTTCATTAAAAACTTCACGTTTTATAATTTGAAAGTTGAACCTGAAGTGTTCAGCTTATTGGAACGGCGCTTTCCCCAGTATTTTATTTTAAATTAATCAGACTCAAATTTTAAACTATTTTGCGTAGTGGTTCTTTGATTCTGATTCATTAAGTGTAAAGCAGTAACTGAAATGCATTTATATGTAATGCTCTTACTCTTTTTGCTTATTCTCTTTCATAATCCAACTCGCAATTCAGATTGTTGACCATCCAACAACAGTGATATAAAACTGATGTATGAACAGAACTTTGCTCATGTATTTAAATGAATCACGTATATTCCAGAATGAAAGCGACTGTCATCGTGTTGTTGCTAGCGTGTGTGGTGGCGGTGGCGTATGGTGGCCTGATTTGCGGTAGAAGCTACTGCAAGGACCACCCGTGCAGCTCGCCCGTGGCTCGCAGCAGCTGCCGCAGTCCCTCGGTGTACCGCGCCAACCACGCCGGCCAGTGCGCTTGCTGCCCCGCTTGCGTCAGCTTCCTTAGTAAGTAGAAGTACACTCAGCAGAAACATGAGTACGGAGGGCCTTCATATAATTTCAGTTTTATCACAGATTAATAAATAGTTACTACGTAACAGATACTTCACTCCAATACAAAAACCAAAATACCTACGCTATAATAGCCTACAAAATCATAATAATAATACCAGTTGTTTGCAGCAAGGAGAAATGTACCATAAGTACGCACAAAGAGAGTTGAGATTCTTTTGCCCGCCGCGCGACTAACGTGTGTGCGTGTCGTCCAGCAAATCTGCTAGGGTTATACGTATGATGACAATGATAATAAAACGAATGTTTTAAAAAAACAATTAATATTTTATTTGTTGATCAAATATTTTTTAGTTTGATAAATTGACTGATGCATATTTTTCGTTCCTTGAATTCCCGACTAATATATTTTAGTGTCGAAAATATCCAAAACCGCGTGAATAATTTTGATAAATAATCAAAAGGGACACAAGAGAATTGGGAAACAGGGGAATTGCACAATAATCACGCAATAATTACGTGGTTTCGGCATTTTGATAGTCAGCGCTGTACCCGTGACCGCGAGCACTCAGCCGGGCGCGCGACAGCCCGGTGTTCGTTGTATCGTCGACGATACGCGAAGCGGTAGGCATAAAACGCGTGGCCTTGAGCGAGTGACGGACGCCTGGTTTTATCAAAAAGTGATGGATAGTTTTCTATATAAATATCTAGCTGTACTCCGCTATTTCAGATTGTCGGTTACTGCTCCGCTCCCGTTGGTCACTTAAACGTAATGTTACGAAACCGATATTCTAATGCTCAAGCTATATTACTGTAAAGTTTCACGTTCAACAGTTTTGCGTCGAAGAGTAACAAACATCCGTCCATCAAACCTCACAAACTTTGATATTTAAAATAATAGTGGGATGAGCAAAAAGGTTTTACCAATTTAATGTAACTCACTGAAGAGTTTTCACAACTTTAAACATACACTCAAAACTGGCCGTTATGTCTAAAAAATCAGGTGATGGCCATTACTTGTTGAAAAAAGTAAGAAGAGAAGAAAAAGAAACACAAATGGCGTTTAAATTTTTTTCGATGCAAACGGCCATCAACCCTTGTTTGTAACACATAGAAGATCCAATGAGGTTATATTCAAAATAATATTTGAACTATTACAAAATAAAACCTTAATATTAGAGGTTTTCTGTAAGAAGTATAATAATCGTAATAACTATGAGTTATTAGTATCTGTATTACGTGACGTTGGCCATATTTCATTAACAAAATTTTGAAATGACATAAATTTATGTTTATTAATTTTTTTGCTAAGTATTTTTGTTTTTATTTGTCTGAACAAATAATGGTTGTCACTAGTTTTTTTTTTTAGATTTTATTGCTAGTTCTAAATTACTACATAGTATGAAACAAAGTCAGTTTCCTCTGTATTTCTGTACCTATTTATGCTTAGATCTTTAAAACTACGTAACGAATTTTGATGCAGGTTTTTTATCCTTACCATTATTCTAGGTTCATGGGTTTCGTATCCACATTGATGAGACGAGTCAGTTTCTCTCTTTGTAATAGTGTGGATTATAGTGAAAAAAATAGTTCTTCGTTTTATTTTAATTTGAATACATTCATTGGAGTTCAAAAAGCCTTAGGTTATAAAAATATCTGACAGCCCTGCATACTTACCAACTTTGCTGGCTGTATATAATAGTATATTATGTACCTGAGGAAGCCGATTTGCCGCTGATCTCATAAATAATCTCTTTAACCGGTAATACGGTAGTTTCCACCATTATCAATTGAGGTACTTTTTATGAGCTGTCAAAACGCCATTCTCCAATAGACTTTGTATGGCAATGGCGACTTATGACGTCACTAAAATAACAACTCAGTTGACTATCTATTTATTGATTTCAAAACCACTAAAAATCAAATTTTATAGCAAATTGAACCGAATTTATTAGGCTGAAATTAATAGAGGTTTTATAGGAATTGTGTCTAACATTTATTGGTTAATGGTGGAAACTACCCAATTGTAACCTTCGCAGTACACCTATCTCGCAGTACCTGTACCATATAGTATATAACTAGATATCTATATCTTGTGAAAATTAAAAGTTTAGTATAGTCTGAAAGAAAAACACGTAAGAAACTATAAACTAATTTGAAGACAGAACAAGTAACTACACTAAACTGTTGGTTTAGGATCGGAGAGAAAAAAATATTTTGTTTATAATATCTGTTCCATTCGTAGAACTATCTAAAACTGATTTCATAAATATAACGTAGTACGCATGTTTTCTACATCGAGTGCATAATTACATTCTGTAAATAAACTAAACGTCTGCGTACTGTGAGGCCCACACAAGATGGCACGCGGGAGAGCATTCCTGGTATATAATCATTAGTATATAGGCCCACTGTCGCACATCCCCAAGAATAGCACGTCCTTCTAATAATCCAGTTATTGCCTCCACGGCACTCGCGGGAAGTGATTACATTGTCGCTGAGACAACGCCACGGTATAAAAATAATGAGAATATTGTCATTTTTACAAGCTACGACCGTTTGCATTTTATTTAGGTAATACCATAAAGTAAATTGTATAATATGATCGGAACAGTGTAAAAAACAGTATCGATTTTATCTGTTTCTCTGGTCATTTATTTTAACCTTTCAACGACCAAGCGACAGCCGGCTGCCGCGCTGCTATTGTCGTTCTATTGTGTCTCGAATCACGTGTTTTCGAAGGCGTAAATCGCTTAATGGTTTTTGATATTGTTTTTTTTTTTTTTGGTGAGTGGGAAATCATCCAATGACTGCGCCCGTCCTGTACACTCATGTTCCTTCGATAGCCTTTTATGTTCCAGGGTCACGGTAACTATTATAAACATTCCGCGACTTTTGATATTGTTTTCACTTAGCGTGTTTTGGACCTGGACTTTAATTAATCTGAACGGACAGCGAAATGATACCATTTCCCTTAGGAACTGTCGTTCTATATCATCAAATTTTTAAATTGTGTATAAAATGTTTTTAGTGGTTTGTCCTTGGCCTTTCAACGATCAACCGACAGCCGGCTGTCGGGCTGCTATTGTTTTTTTATTGTGTCTCAAATCACATGTGTTCGAAGTAGATATTCTTCTTTGTAAGAGCGAAAGAATTAGAAAACTATGTATTTATTATGGAAAAATTGTTTTTTTTGGTTTAATTGATATTTATTTCACTATATTTGAAAACTTACATTAAAAATATTATTAGAATGTATTTATTAAGTACATCGTCTTCACATTCTAATAATTATTTTGCGTAACCAATACCACAATAGGGTAGGATTAAGCGCTACAAATTAAGTAATGACAACTAAATTAATTATTTTGGTGGATACGTGGTGGTAATATACTTAATTACAACTTGTGATCGTAGGATCACTCAATATTTCAAAAGACAATGAATCAACAATAAATAGGGATCTACAAAATTGAAAACGTGTCACAAAAGATAGACTGTTATTCGTTTAAAACTTTGTTTATTTTCAGATAAGCCCTGAAGTTATAATCTTATAAGATACTGGGAAAACTGGAGCCTTTGTTTACTTACTTTGCTATTCCACTAATTCGATTTAGAATTTCCCAATAGATTGTTACGAAAATTACGTCACATTTTATTTTTAAACCTGTTGTAATTTTATTTTCAGATGAAGGAGCTGCGTGCAAGACTTACAGCTCGGAGCTTGGAGAAACCCCCTCGGCCATTTGTCGAGAGCCCCTGAGATGTTTGTCTGGTGTGTGTGTCTCGATCACTCCTAGGCCAAAATAATTACCAAATCTAACCACCTATACATTTTTGTAGCAGTGTAAACCATTTCATTAATAAAATTACTTAAAATGAATCTTTTCAATTTAACAAGTCACTAACTACTTATCCACAAGTTATAGTCTACTGTTTTCTTTTACCTCTTCTAAACTCCCGGATACCCAAAATGCGAACAATTTCTCGGCGAAGCGACTGCACAAGCGGGCAGAAATGCATCTTAATTTGACCACGAAGTTGAATGAAATATGCATCGACCTCGTATTCGGTATTTCATCTATTTTCTGTCATGTGGCATGTTGATAGCTGGTATTCGTTATTATTTAAAGCGAGAATACTGTGGAGAATACATAACATGCTTGCAGTACACGTCATGTTATACAATTTTCAAACGATGAAGTTGTGGGGAACAGTTGTCAGCAATAAATCCTTCTACGCTGTCAGATTTCTCCTGGGATTTCGAAGAGTATTGCTAAGTGGCTCAAATACATTATATATTTCATGTTTCTCACATTGCTTATGATGTTTTATCCGCTCACAGCGATAATTTTGTTATAATCCCTAAGAACTTCAGTTCACGTTTTGATTAATAATAAGACTGATATTGTAATAAGCATATATTAATACTGAAAGGAACGTCTAATCGCGCCAAAAGGTTGTTTGTTTCAACGTGTCTCACACCAGCAAGCAGTCATAAATAATCCAAGGTTAGATCTGAAATATTTTGCATATCTAATTAAGAAGTGATTTACCTACTTGATAACGTTATCTTGCGTAACAGTTGCAGTTTGTACGATAGCACACCTGCTCCACTTTAATCGATATTTCAATGCGGAATAACGGCAAAATTACAAATTTTGTTGACGATAACATTTATTACTTCGTTTTCTAAAAGTAACATAATCCTGTATAAAAGTCCTGCAGTCAAATATAAAGTTATATTGCTGTAGAATTTTCAAGCGTTTCAGCGAATAGAACCGAATGCGTCCTTTAAAGTGCCTGCAAGTGTACCAGTAGGTATTTCTGATCAAATCCGTTTCGTTTTAACGTTGCGACACTTCTATTTTTTTCTTAATTACGAAAATGTCGTTGTGCTTACCAGACTTATTGTCCTACATCACTAGATCTAAAAAAGTTTGCAATGTTTGCACGAAAAAAAACGCATGACGGTTTTCGTCTTGCCGTAAAATTCACCTTCGAAATGTAGATATTTTTGAAAAAGAGAGAGACAGCTAACTTTAGTACAATTGCTTTGTTGGTATGTTTTAAAGGTTTTAGTTCCAAAGCCAATAAAACAAAAAAGTGCCCTAATAAATCGTAAGAACAGAAAAAAACGTAATATAAAAGGCAATCCATATCGTCTGCCTGTGCACTTTATCTAGGAGCAGCTGTTGTGAGCTGCTACCAATCTGATCATTCTTTTTTGTTAGCTTCGACTGCAGGCCATAAAATGTCACTGCCTTTGTCCCGGGATGTACAGTCAGCGTCAGAGAAAAGGAACCCCCCAAGACTTAAAGAATTATCGCCCGAGCGATGGCGCGCGCCCCGGTCGCTTCACGTGACTCAGACCCCGAGCGGCTCCCTCCCCCGCCACGCCGCCTCACCCATCTCTGCCTGCCACCGATCCCACTCAAATAGTATTTGCACCTTTTTAATATTTTTTTGGTATTTTTTCGGCTTACAATGAATAACTTACAAAAAGCTGTTGAGGATACGAACCCGCATCACTAGGTGCCAGCCGATTATCTGGACCGTGCCTTATACCACTAGGCTATTGGCACAGTTAGCAAATATAACGAAATTTCTAATATAATTATTTCATTTACCGAACAAGGTTGATAACGCTCTAATCGTCTAGATAATAAGGTTTAAATTTCAACTTCCGTCCGGTTATATCTACCTTACCGTTTTGTTTTACAATTAAATAAAATCAATTCAATCACCTAAAAGATAATTCAAATATCTAAAAGATAAGGTTCAAATTAGCATACATTTTTTGTTTGGTTGAATAGAATGTGCTCGATTCTGATTGTTGCACTACCGTAATTTGACTTCAGAAACTTAACTGCCGTATGAACTGCAAGATATGGTTGAAATTAGAATACTTTTTTGCCATACACAAAACTGTTATTGAGGGTATATACTTTTCAAATCGTTTCGTTTTCGAGCCGATCTGCTTGTGTGTTGTTATATCTTCGCCCAACTTAATAATTATTTTTCAATTTATTAAGTTTTTGCAAAGTTGATTCTTTTAACTGGTAGAATGGATCGATTAACAACTATTTTGAAGGCTAAAAGTGGGAACAGGAACAAAGCATAAGAAAATAGCACGAGATATGGGCATAACGGTAAGATTTACATTTTACACATTATATTTATTGCTGCAATCATGATGCATAATAACTTACAAGTTGTTTTTTTTATTGTTTTTCTAATATTATCATTTTCATTACAGAGAAAAACAGTTCGTCGATGGATACAAAGGTATCAAGCGACGGGTGATGTAAAATGTGATCGCCAAAACCCTCGCCCAATTGCTTACACTAATGAATCGGAGGGACACCGTAATATTGTGGAAGTTTACTAGTGATTAGTGATCGATGGTGGCACCCTTTAAAACTACGCGTTCAAGTGCTTCAATATGGTTTTGGGCATGAAAAGTCGACTTCAGGAAGTGATAGACAATGACGGCCATTCTCTTTGTTATTGATAAACAATTTACTCGGAAGTGTTATTGTGTTACTCAACTGGTAAAATTACATTGGAACGTATGAGCAAGTGTTAATCATTTCGAATATTTGTGGGATCATTATCTAGTAGTTAATCAAAAATAAACAACCGTTATTATTATCGATCCAGATACTCTTGTTTACGAATCTAGTTAGTCTTGTAATGTGTTAACGATGCACCACCTGACCTCACATATTTTTCTAATGTTGTGTTAAAAGGGTTATCAAAAATTTGATAAAAGAGAAAGATGTATATTGCTATACTGTCATAGTTTAGCATGTTAGTTCTTTCTCTGTAAATCATAGGAAAAATGACTACATTTGATTTTTAATCAGGCTTATTTATAATTTAAACAAAAATAACAAAACACACTATTTAATAATGTCAACTTAACCTACACGTCATCATAATACTGTTTTAGAAATATCTATAAACGAACAGTTTTCTAATGTTAAACGTTCTAAACCTCACCCAGAGTATCTATTTTGTGTTTAGTTAAGTAATATTCTAAGTAAATAAACCAAAATTAAGTAAATAAACCCAATTAAGCACAGATAAAAAACTGTATATTCAACCAAGAAGTGGATTCCATGAAGTTCTACATATGTATGTGTAGAAGTATTGTGAGGTGAGAGTGATTGATGTAAATGTCGTTGACAATTTTAATTTTATTATAATTTTGTTATTTATTGTGTTATTTTTTTTAGTTACTGTAATCAGTTGTATAACCGTTTATAATTAAAATAAATAAATAAATAAATTGTTTATGCAACATGACTAGCTTTTCTTATAAACCCCCTACATACTTTAAAATTTGATTTCATAAATAATAGTTAACGAAAACAACCTTATCACGTAAATGATATCCTAAAAAAAAAAGAAAAAAAAAATCAAACTAGACTTCCGCGGATTTGAACTCGCAACCATCGCATTGCTCAGCCGCAGTCTTAACCCCTAGACCAACATGACATCTACGTTCTACTGCAAAAAACTTAAATGGTTTGATGTTATTACCAAGGGGGGGACCTTTTCTCTGATGCTGGCTGTACAATGTACAGTCAAGTCAGCAAAGTAGATAGGTATGCAGGGCCGTCCAATATAATTAATGGTTTCTTAAATCCCGATGGGTGTGTTCAAATGGAATTTGAAGCGATTAAAGAACTACTTATTTTCTACTAAAGTATATTTTTTATAAAAAAAATATTAGAAAAATATACTTTAGGTTATTTTTCTAATAAAAAATCCGTGGGCTTTTGAGAAAACTTAAATTGTATCTGACGGCCCTGCATACTTATCTGCTTTGCTGACTGTACATGCACTTATGTCCAGTTTGGTACATCGTTTTTAATAGTCGTGTTCTATTTCTCAGCTTGCTTGTAACGGATGGTCAATAGTTAAGTTTAGTTCTACGCAACAAGCTTTAGGTAATTTTTCTTAGCTGGTGTGGATTGTTAGGTGTGCCTGAAAACTTTGTAACAACTGAAAATTGATAGATTTAGTGCGGAAATGTAAAGACCATTAAGATTGAAATAAAAGTTTAGTCAGAGCACATGCATACATCATATATCGTAGAAGAAAAAGTTTCAGTTTTAGTACTACCTAGTAGTGTTATGTAGGGACTGAGGCCACTTTGTTTAATTATCATTTATTTATTTTTTGACGCCTCAGTCTTTGCTGTCAAGTTTTAGTCCTATATACAAATTATGCAAAAGAAACTAGTAAAATTGATTTTTAATTATCCACGTCTCTCGCCAACTCACAAAATTTACGAAGAAACCAAAATTATGAACTTAAAACAATTATTTACGTACAATACATGCATTATTATTCGAAAAATTCTAAACAAACAAGTACAATCTAGTTTAGCATTCATCAAAGTTAAACATACAACCCAACGTAGTACTCGCCGAGCTAGTTTCTTGGTTCTACCTAAAGTTAGAACTAATTGTGGCAAAAAAATGCTGACATTTGAAGGGGCACAACTGTAAAATAAACTACCTTCGCACATCAAAAAGGCACCCTCATTTAACGTATTCAAAACTCGATTAGCTCAACATATACTCGACTCAGATAACTTTTCCTCGGGCAAATGAATACATTAGATGAGTACCTACCTATAGTTATATGTAATATATAAAATGAGTACAATGATGAACTTGTAACTATACTTTAAGTTATTGTTAATGTTCTCAAGTAAGTGACTTTTTGTTTTTATTGAGAATAAAGAATCTTTAAACCTAATATACAAGTAAAATATAATAATAAACCAAACTTCTATATTGAAATTTCAGACAGCTTCTACAGTGCTTGCTACTCTGTACTTAAGATAAGACCATAAATAACAAGTATCATTCATGACACTCACTGCTTGCGCCGTGCACTCAAAAACAAAATCTTTAAAATCTTCTTGGTCTATCCAACCGCATGTTGACTTAATTTTTTAAAATTGCATTCAGTACTTAGAATTCTAATTTATTAGCTTCCTTTCCACTCTAACTGCCAGATGAAACTGCTCGATAAAAAGGCAAACTATGTTCAAGATTCTCTCCAGATTTTCAAGAGCTCTTTTCCTCTTTACTCTTTCCATTTGATATTCCATTTAATAACTTTCTTGAACAGTAATCTTCTCTAGAGCAATTGAATAGTTATAAGTATTTGAACATTTTCCTGATAGTCTGATATACTTATTGATGTTATTGTGTTAACGTAAGTTCGACAACTAAAACATATTCAGTTTCGCTAATAGAGTGATAGTACTGACGCAATTGTGGAAGCCCCTACGATGAATGTTCAATGAAGACAAAATATTGGCCGTTGTACGAAACATATCGACGGCGCGAAGCCAATAAAAACAAATAATTAAAATGGCGTGCGTGACAGGACGGTGAAATATTAACAAACGAAATGTTACACGTATTTCTATTTTTGTGAAATTGTCTATTTCATCTTCAGGTAAATTGAATATGTGCCGACTTAAAAGGTGTTTCATAAGAAGAAATATTATACATATATTTCTAGACGCCGTTGATCCGTGCCCGGTGCCAGTTTGCTGTATGGTGATGAAATAACCCTGAAAATGTACGTTAAAGCAATTGTAAAACCGTCAGAATGTTGTGATAGGTATTTCTCACCAGGTCACGCTGTAAGGCGAGATTTACACGGCTTTCTACTGCATGTTTTATGTACAGTCTCAGATTAGAGTATTCAGTTATAACCCCTTAACACATCAATATTTGCAAAAATATTTTTCGTTGAGCCACTAGTGAAGTAAAGTAAAGAAAAAATAATTGCATGCATGCACCTACATAAAATAAGGTGTATCATATAGAATGGATGAGGATGTCAAATATTATATGCCTAATATTATTCGATAAATAATACTTTTCTCTACAAACCGAATTTGCCAAAGTTTATCTTTTCTTCGACTCAGTGCAAGAAAATATGCACCAGATTGCCGTGTGTAACAAGCCTTATATACCACTGACTCTGAGAAAGATTATTTACATTTCTGGCGTGATTCGATTTTGTATACTACTAGCTTCTGCCCGCGGCTTCGCTCGCGTTAGAAAGAGACAAAAAGTAGTCTATGTTACTCTCCATCCCTTCAACTATCTCCACTTAAATAATCACGTCAATCCGGCGCTCCGTTTTGCCGTGAAAGAAAAACAAACAGACAGACACACTTTCCCATTTATAATACTACTAGCTTCTGCCCGCGGCTTCGCTCGCGTTAGAAAGAGACAAAAAGTAGCCTATGTTACTCTCCATCCCTTCAACTATCTCCACTTAAAAAATCACGTCAATCCGTCGCTCCGTTTTGCCGTGAAAGAAAGACAAACAGACAGACAGACACACTTTCCCATCTATACTAATATTATAAAGAGGTAAAATTTGTAAGTTTGTAAGTTTGTATGTTTGTAAGTTTGTATGTTTGGGGTAATCTCTGAAACTAATGAACCAATTCCAAAAATTTTTTCACTGGCAGAAAGCTACATTATTCCTGAGTGCTATAGGCTATAAATTATTTTTATAACATGTATATTAACCGAGCTATCGCAACTTTTGTCTAGCAAGTCGGAAAAAATTACCTCATAAAACAGAATTATTTGCGTGCGCTGCCTAAACAGTTGCTTAAAATTAAAAACAATGTATCGCAACTTGGTTTGTCTTAATTATTTCTACAAAAAAGTCCGCGATACCATATCTCTATCTTTTATATTTTATCTTTTATACTTCTTTTATTGCATTAAAAAAATTATTTTTCGGCATACGTACGTTTGGCTGATTATTGGAGCAACAAAATATTAATTCTTATGACAATAAATTATTTCAGTATCACAAGGACATCATACAGATAAGATTTGCCATTTACAGTATGTCAATTGGTCATATAGTTCCGGAGATAATATAAAATTACTAAAACGCAAAATGCCCCTAGCGTAATTTTCATTGTGCGGAAGTCATTTATAATTTTAAAAAATACCTTTGTAGATATTCACAGTTCTAAAATTACTCCGCAGCAAGCAATATAAATGATAGTATGTAATAGAAACTGCTTTTTAGCGAAAAAAGGCCGCATATTGTACTCTTGCATATTTGTTTGTATTGTCCTTTACTGTTTTTGTCCTATTGGTGTACAATAAAGAATATTGGCCGATGGCTTTGATAGAATATATAGATGTAAGATATTCGTAGCTTATACATCAGAATAACACATCTGGGTCGTCATAAAGGCGCGTGTAAGAGGTTACGGGTTCGAATCCGGGTAAGTACCAATGTGACTTTTTCAATTCATATGTACTTTCTATAGTTTATCTTGGACATCACTGACATCCCGTGCCTCGGAAAGCATGTTAAGCCCCGGTTGTCATTCGTAGAACTTTGACGCTACGGGTATTCAGAAGCCAGAAAGTCTGACCAGTCGAACCAAAGGGTATTGTCGCCCAGTTACTGGGTTGTGGAGGTCTGATAGGCAGACGCTTCACGTAAATCACTGGTATCGAGCTGAATCCGGTTCGCCTGTAAGCCGACCCCAACATAGTTGGGAAAAGGCTAGGGAGATGATGATCCTCCTCACCGCACACGGACATTTCGGGAGTTTCCTATTTTGGATTCGGGCGGAAGTGACGCCTGCGTGACACGGTGTAGCATACGGTGGAGGTAGGCCACGCTTGGGCGAACCACCACCGTGTCGTTGCAGAGGCGATCGGCGCTGGTTCAGGCCATGCTTCGGGGCGAGACTGAATAGGAAGCTGTCGCCTCCTGCGAAGCAGACCCGCTGGAGACGAAAGCGGCGGGGCGCGTGAGGCAGCGTCAAGCTTCACGCCCCGGACAGAGACCCAGGCTTAGTTGTCGAGAGTCGCAAGATGATGGCCACTGGAGGCGTGGGCCTGCGGAAGGCGAGCGGTAGGTAACACGCCGCCCGACTAGGACCAGACCCGTGTCGACGGCGTGTCGATGTTTCTAATAGTCACCGCGGCCCCGGCATATATAAGGGTAACCGAAGGGGCATTATTAGATTTTAGTCAGTAAAAGTCTGACCCTCCTTCCCTCTTCAGGGGCGGGAGAAGTCATTTGATGATTTCCTATCCATAAAAAAAAACGCCATTGGATATGTTTTGGATGTATTTACCATGGTCAATGTAGCTCTTTCACGCTTATACAACCCCAATAATCTTTTTGTGTACGCTCAAGATAGTTCCACAGTTAATCCGTACTAATATTATAAATGCGAAAGTAACTCTGCCAGTCTGTCTGTCTCTTCTTCACGCCTAAACTACTAAACCAATTTTGAATGAAATTTGGTACAGACATAGTCTGGGACCCGAGAAAGGACATAGGATAGTTTTCATCCCGGAAATCCCCCGGAAACGGGAACTATTATTCCACGCGGACGAAGTCGCGGGCAAAAGCTAGTTTATAATATTAGTATGGATATGTGCATTGTAAAATAGTACCAAATTAAATTAAATTTATGGTTCACAATTTTGGTCGTACTGACTTGCACATAAGAGGTAGATATATGCTATCGCGGACTTTTATTTAGATCTATTTAAGACAAACAATCCTGCAGAATATCATTTTTATGTGACTCCATTGGTTTAGGCAGCGCACGCCAAGATAGCTCTCAGATGGAAGATTTTTTTCCGACTTAATTGACACTTATCGTTTCATTATGATCAAAATTACATAAAATCATTATAAATTGTAGCCTATGTGTTACTCAGATAAATAACCTAAATTACTGTAAAGTTTCATCCAAATCCGTCCAGTAGTTTTTTCGTGAAAGAGTAACAAACATACATACACACACACATACATCCATCCTCACAAACTTTCGCATTTATAATATTAGTAGGATGTAAAGTTTCATCCAAATCCGTCCAGTAGTTTTTTCGTGAAAGAGTAACAAACATACATACACACACACATACATCCATCCTCACAAACTTTCGCATTTATAATATTAGTAGGAAGTAGGATAGGAAGTAGGATTAGTATGGATAACCAAGTGATGTTATGGCGTATGCTGTGTGAATACGAATCACTATTGAGTAACTTTGAAATAGTTTATCACCAAGGTGTCGTGAACTACGTCTACGACTGCTCGTCGTACTTTTACTATGGGAACAAACCTGAAATCGCGAAAGAAATCAGCTGTTCAATATATTTATGTTTGCCTAATGTATTCTTGATTTCGGCTTTGCTCCTATAATAAAAATTGTTTGTTATCATGGGCACAATCACGTGTTTAAGTATCGTACACTAATAACCAGTCACCCTACACAGGGTGTCCCACGGCTATGCCACATGGAGGGAAAGTACCTTAAATATTGTAGATAGAACATTTTAATAAAAGAAGAAATATTTGAAT